>JBBMJM010065678.1:0-17303 GCA_037832705.1 Centriscus cristatus
AGGGCGAAACAATACAAACCTGCACACACACACACACACACACACACACACACACACACACACACACACACACACACCCCACCGGCAGCAACAGGAACAAGAATAAATCGCTTAGAAGCAAGATATTGCTGCTTAACCCTGTGCATTAATTATTGAGAAACGCCTGGAATTGTCAGCACACGCAGCACTCTCAACTCGAGAGGCTTGTTCCAGAGCACTGAAGAGGTCTGGAGTGAGAGAGGATCATTTCTAAGAGGTGACAACCTGAGTTGGATCCGTGTTGAGAGGATCTTTGTTGTAGTGTTTGTTTGCAAAACTGATGGACCCCCCCCACCCCCACCCCACCACACACACACACACACACGAAACGCAGTAGAGTTTTAAATATTCTTCTTTGCTCTACAACTTGTTGCATCCCCCAACACCCGTGACAAAACGTGCACAAACCACACATCCAGTGTTTAAGTACATCGTCAAGTATGTGGGTGAGCTGGCAGTAAAGACTGCAGTTATCGAAAGCAAAAACTGAAGAGCGCGTCAGTAGAGGCTGGTGATGTGAAGGCCAGATAGTCATCTCGTCTGGCCTGTTCTCTTTCAACAGCCTCTGTTCTCCATTAACTCGCAGTTATTTCCAGAAATAGGAGGTAAATTGCTGTTTGTTACAGTTCCCTACAGCGTTCTCTCGCACCCAAAAAAATAAAAAATAAAGGCTGCCACCTCTAACTTGCTCCATTCAGCGAAGTCATGCAACAACTTGAGTCGAGATTAAGTGATCAAACACGCCCAGAACATGCAGTCACATGAATGATAGCTTTTCTTTATAATTCGCAACCGAGGTGAACAACGCCTTTATCGATGTCTGGTTTCATAAACGTGACAAACAAGACACACTCCACATTCATTTGGCTGGTTAGTGTCATTTCATAATGACATGTACACATTTAATAAACACCATAATTAAACATACATGCATGCATCTACTGTCCAGTCATGGTATGGTTTTCACTATCAGCAATGATAATTCTCATTTTATCACGCAAAACTCAGCTAAATCTATTCTATTCATAATTCATACAGTAAATACGAGATGAATGAAAATAGTCTGAAGACATTATCTTCAGTTGACAATGTATTTTAATAAACTGTACGGCCATAAGTTAAAGTTAAAAATACGCATGACTTTTATAAGTAGCTGGATGGCATTTTACTCTTTTAGACACGCACATCATAGGCTTGACCGTACCAGACACTTTGATCAGCAGCAGCTTTCGGGGGGCTCCCAAGAAAACTGGGATGTAAATGTTAAGTCTGTTTGATAAGAGACTGTGAATATTTTAATGCACCTCGAAATGACACAAACCTACAGCCATCGACTGCTCAACACAAACCGCATGAAGTCACTTTCTTTGTGATTATTTCACCTTCATCTGAACTTCTCAGTAAATTTCTCTGCAGAAAATAAGACCAAGGACTTTTGACTTGCACTGAAATTGCTTTAGGCAGGAAACTTCATGGAAAATATGAATATGAACAATTAGCGCCACCGAAAAGTTAAAAAATTTAAATAAACGTGTGACTGTTGCAGGGACTGAATTTATGAACCCATTCCAATTAAGGGCTGAATTTTTTTTGTTATTCAATACTGATAGATATTATTTGTAAATTTGAGTTTTAGTCGCTTATAAAAATAGCTCATTTCACTCCATTAAGTCATCAGTCATCATTCAGCACCATTTGAGAACAACAAAGACGTACGAGTCCTTTCTACTCCTGTGCACACTGGTCTGACACACATACCATTGATGGACAGTGTTCAAACAAAGTCAACAACATATGGCCGACGTCCTGAGAGAGGAAGACGTTTCAAAAGACAGTGATCAATCATTCAATCTAGGGTGTGTACAGTGCAGAAGGTGAAGTACTTCCAAGTATTTCTCTTGGTTAACGCTCCATCGCCAGTTTTTAAGATTTACTGCATCTGTCTATTTTTTTTTTTTTTTTTGCATGAAGGATTTATTATCTGGCAGCTGAAAGGACATCCGCTGGTTCTGGGCTGAATGGTTTGACAGTAAGAAACAAAGTCTGATTCTTCTCTCTGTAATTTATGCGCCATCATGTGCACTCTTTCCACAAACCAAACACATCAAGATGGCAGACGCGCTGGAGCTTCTGATTGTCGTTGTCTGTTCGTCAGAGAAACAAAACACAACTTGTAGGTAGTGGAAGAAGTGATAATGGGAGTTCTAAAGCTCAAATTACCCCCAGTTACTTTTCTGAGGCGGCTCAGACAGTTTGTAGGGGAGAGACCAGGCAACAATACCCACATGTCATTGGGGTGTTTGTGGTGAATTAAGTAGGAACTAGGTGTAGATGGAGGGTACAGAAATTGGATTTTGTTCCATTATGTATAATAACAACAGCCGCAGGATTGTGATAAGCTGCTGAGACTGTGGCCAACGGATTCGCCAATGAGGAAAGATCCACAGTGCCTGCTGGGCCAAACCTTAAAATCTCGGCATGACCATCCATAAATTCTCTTCTAAGAGGAGCGAGTTCACTTCTGGCTGAAGAGCTCCAACATGGTTCAGTACCATTACCATTTGAAAAGGGAGAGACAAGCGCTGTGGCAGGGGGAGATAGACCAGGAAAGAAAAGCTAAAGGGAAGTGTGGTGAGAGAGAAGAGCAGCTGACTTGTTGAACTTGGCGCATGGATGAGCTTCACTCGTCAACAGAGGAACGGTCCTACTCCCTATTCAGGGTCTGGTCTGAACCGCCATTATACAGCTGGACATGGAGCTTGTGCAAGGAACAGAGAAGGGACTGTAACACCCTCCCACTGCGTCAAACTCACACAACAAACTCCACCGCCTTATTTTTACATTCCAGTAATGTGAGATAAAACGCCCAGAAAGTTTTGAAATATTCCTTTATTGCTACAGCGCCTATTTTTTGAATTATGCATACAACCTTTCGGCAAGAATAAAGTGATGACTAATTTATGAGATTATGGGCTAGTGGAGCGCCGGGGCTGCTGGCAGACCCCAGGGGAATATGTAGGGATAAGCATATATAAAACCAGAGGGGGCGTTCGGTGTGCAGTCAAATTATTAGGATCGTGATCTTGTTTTGGTTTTAAACAACAAGCTCGCTGGATTTAAAACAATGACTGCCCACATTGTTTGACTGTCTTTTCAGACAATCTGTACAAAGATTCATCTAAAAGATGTAAATAAAATCTAGGAACTAATCAATCAAGTATTTTCTTCTGATCTGCTTCTCAGATCGACAGAAAATAGAGTGTTTCTAGTTCTTTCATTTGTCAACTTCTGTATGTGTATGCATGTGTTTCATGTATATTGTTACAGTGTAGTTGGATGTAAATACACTTGCTGATATTGGGAAAAAGCCTATGTGTGTTTTCTCTGAGAACCAGTTGGGGCAGGTGCCTGCAGCCAGGTAGGTAGGTGATGACACCTGTTTCTACCTGCTGGGTCCAAGGTGCTTCCTGCCAATATTTTATCAGTCACACACACATACACGCACACGCACACGCACGCACACACACACACACAAAATGAAGCCAGTCAATTTCATGGAACACACGGTGGGCACAGATGGTAGAATAAATGCTCAAACTACTAGAAATAATTTAATCATTTCCTCACAATGATGTAAAGTCTTCTTTTTTCAATATTTCTGGTCACAAACAGACCCCCTGATTTATATGCTCATATATGTGCATCAGTCTTTGTCTGCTGTATAAAACAACATGAGTCGTTGCTCCTTTTAATACAAAAAAGAAGAAGATGAGAAAATTTAAATCAATCATGTGCCCTCCATGATGTGTCCAGCTTCAAAACCTGGTTCACCTGGGGTCCAAACCAGCTGACCTATATGCATCTATGATGAAACGTGAGAACAGATAGCTCAGATAACCAGACTAACTCGGGGCAAATTGTGAGCAAACAAACACGTCGAATGGAACTCCGAGTTAGTGAGTTAATCTGAAGGGCACGAAGCATCCGACGTGGGGCCGACCCCACCTCAGCAAAAAACAGCTTGAGTGCGGCATCTCTTTCAGCTACAGAGAGGGAAAAAAAAAAATCACCATGGCAACCCAGATAGCGGTTTGGCATGTTTGAGCGGCTTTTGGTTTTTGAAACGTTTTAGCTCTAGCGATGGATTCCACTCACGCTTATGAATAACCTCTAAATGCGCGCTGCTGTATTCCTCTGATCATCCTCTATTTTTTCCCCCTTCATGTCTCCCTTTGCTCACCGAGGCAATCATCACAGCTCTAGCACTACGAGAGTGTCTTAGCTTTCTTTGGCAGATAAATGCTGGGAGATTGTCGGTAATGACGGGTCCACCAGTGCTGAAACTTCCAAGAGCTGCTTGTTTCAGCAGTAATTATGACGAGGGGAACGGTGCACCGCGACGGGCTCTGAAAAGCTTACCGAGCCGTTTGCTTGAGGTGCCATGTCAACCTCTTTGTGCTAGGCAAGTCAGTTGGATAAGTAAAAAGGGGAGTGAAAGCTAAACAGAAAGCGTGACACGGAGAGGTAGAGAAGCAGAGGAGGCCGGATCGAAATGGAGCGATGTGGAGTCTGAGCAGAAGACGGGGAAGAGAGGGGAAGTGAGGAAGCCCGGGTCTTTGAATAGGGATAAGATTGGTTGACACGGAGCGCCAATGAACCAATCACTGGTCTTTTGTGGGAGGTGGAGAGTGAAGAGATAAGACAGGTGAAAAGAAACAAGAAAGGACAGAGGGAATAACAGGGAGGACAACGGGCAGCACGAGGACTGATTGAAATGACCGCAAACAGACCGATAAGAGGGTGGCGTCGGAACGGGCTCCGCTGTGGAGCACACACACAACCAGAAATCATCTCGCTTCCTTCTGCCACTTCCTCTGAAACCAGCCATCAGTAATCACCTCCTTCACTCTCTGGGCTGCCTCATCCTTACCCTCCTGTTCTCCTCCTCATCCTCAGGATCTCGGGGACACACCGGTGGTTATTATCATGAGGGCGCTTAAACCCCCTCACCATGGATCGGCCCTGCCAAAGAGGTGTGTGTGTGTGTGTGTGTGTGTGAGTCATGGCGAGAGTTCTCTGCTGCTTCCTCCCACAATGGGGGCAGATATTAGATATTGAGCACCAGGGTGACGCCTGCAGAGACAGGATGAATGAATTTCACACGTTCAGAGGTATGATGGAGTCGATATTATTGAAAGCAGCCTCAGTTGGGGTTCTTCAGACAGAGCACATATTCACCGGTGTCGGCTTCCACAGTGAAGCAATCTATCATGTGACAGACATGTGGGTGGAGGCATGATGAAGGGACATTTCCGAAGTAGGACATCTCAAGATTTAAAAATATATATATATATATTCACTGCATGAGGGAAATCTAGGCTTTTAGGCTTCTATAAGTGCAGTACACTTACTGACTATGGATGTTTTGTTTTTAGACACAAAACTCACAGAAGATCAACTTCATAATGTGACACACACACGCTGGCAATTATGCAGAAGATCCTGATTTGATTGCTTTAGAGTTATAACCTGATTGGACAAATCGACCACTTTGTCCTCTCTGACCTTGAGATGATGCTTCCAGTTTCCTCTAAAGGAAAAAAAAAAAAGAACAACCGAGGTATAGTTCAGTTAAAATGGCAGACATGATTGCACTGGAGTTCGGTAAATATTCTCTGAAACGACAGACAGCAGACACACACAGTCCTTAAAAGCAAAGGACATCAATTAATCCAATTTGCCTGTGACCGCCATCTGCATACACAAACTCTGTAACCCACAACCAGCCCATTCTCATGCCTGCAAACAGCTCACAATTTTTAGTTTCAGCAGCAGAAGGTGGTGCAGCACTCAGACTGGAACCTGTAAACATCAATTATAAGAAACCTCCAAGCTTCGCCGAGAAATGTTCTCCAGCAAGAGCGGCGTGACAGAAACAATAACAAGTGTTGCTGGAAGCCAATGGGAGGGGCATCGATGGCGGTGTCAAAACAACAACGAACAAGTGACTGACAGTCATCTGTGCAGACGCTCCACACACGTCAACAAGCAGCGTGCGGTGGAGGAGGAGGAGCGTGACTGGGACATGCAGGAGATATGTCGCAGTCACGTAGCAGGTTCTGCAGGTTTGACGTTATCAGGTTGTGGATTGTCCTCGTCGCTCCCTCTGATTTTTATCTCCTCCTGAGCTTTGTGCCATTTCAGTGACAGAAATGTTGTTACCGCTCCTGTTCCCATGAGGCAAAGTCTGCTCTCTCCAACAGACGTTTGCACCAGACAGTCGTGCAGTAGATCTGACTTTAAGAATATTTAGACCACTGGCAGATTCACTCGGGAAGAAGTTAATGAAAATCCTGATTAGTTGTAGACGAAGCACACTGAAGCCCAATTCAATGATTGCGCTTCCAGACAATCTTGAAATTTGCTCGTCACTGGTATTTGAGTGGCAAGATGAACCATGACGGAAACAGAAAGATATCTTCTGCTTAAGTCTGAACTAAAGTTCACAGAGTGGTTGTCTAAATTCCACCTCCAGCACACAGATATCATCCAAAATCCATCTTAAGTACGCGCTAGTAATGACATAAGTTGAATGCAAGAAGATAAAACTCCTAGGAAAGCCTAGTTAATGACATAATCCTTCTTCATGGGGGGGGGGTGCCCCCCAGAGTGGAACAGATTTATTGACATCTTGTGCTTAAAAGGCAGAGAGGACTGGGAGTCTCCACCATCCATGTGTTGTGCTGCTCATGCAGGTTTGTGTAGTTTATCATTTGTTGGATCCAGAATTGTAGTGGTGCAGAGCGGAGACACGTGCAGACACAAACAGCTGGAATGAGGGTTGAAGGCTCTGGGTCTGGGATACGGCTCAGGTTCGTCCCACTGGAGGGGTCTCCTATCTCCTGGAGGGACTGTACACCTCCTGTATAGATGGAATGAGTACTTGACACACAACGAGAATGTTGATGTAACGATGAGAAGTCTCTTCTCTTGTCATCGGTGACATATTTTTTCAATTGTGCCCGTTGGCGCCAGAATGCCGCATCAGTTTTGACGTATTAAACATGAAGAAATAAACGCACTGCTGGATTTCAAAGCTCGGTCTACAGTCACTCCTGATCTTCAGAGACGTGGTCGCCATCCTTGAAATCAACCTTCCCATGAGACCTCAAAGTGATCAATGTCACCTGAGGAACGACACAAGAGAAAGCAGAGGTGAACTCTGTGCAGGCTGTGCTTGCTGCGGACCTCATTTTCACCCACCTCCTCAAATCCCTGTATCCCTGGAACTTTGATGTCCAGCCAGCAAAGGGCTTTGAAAAAGCCTGCAATCTCCCCACCATGACCAGGCAGAGGATTAGCCCGGCCCCGCAGGACCAAGTGGAAAGAGGACGTTTGGGGGCTGCAGGAGGAGTTTCGCCATTTCCGTGAGGGCTGTGTATGTGAGCCGCACACTGTGGCCAGAGCTGTGGGGGATTAACAAGCTACAAAGAACAGACCTCCAGCGCCTTTTCCACAGAAAACAATTTACAGCCACCAATTGAGCTCATGACCAACTCTTACGTCTGCATCTGTAGAACAGAGAACCTTTCAGAGAGCACCAATCAAGGAAGAAAAATCTAACTTTTGTAATTACGACAAACGATTGGAGTGTGCACATTTGTTTTAAAAACTCTGATTTTAACAGCACCGCTAGTAATTCTTCACCTGAAGTTACTTAAGCCATTAAAACATGGAAAAATGTAATCACGTAACAAATGTGAGCTGTTTAATTCCACTCTTTTCATGTATTTGCATTTCATCGACATCATAAATGACTGTAACTTGCAGGAAACACGAGCAGCTAAGCACTTGATAAGGCGTCACGTGATCAATCGCAATGAAAGCACGTTTTCCCCCCATTGTGAGCCAAAAAGCGCTTATTCGTCTTAAATCTATTCTGAGCACCAATATTTGCCTACACTTTGCACTGTAAATATTTCATAAGGCGTGCATTTGCTGGCGTACAGCCCAAAAGCAGCGTGTGCATATGTGTCTGAGTGTGACACTGCCGAGGATTGACTTATTTTAGGAAATAGAAACGGGAAAAAAAAGGCTCAATCTACAGACATTATTAAGCTGTCACGGGCTGAGGAAGACTATTGACACTGCTGCTGGTGTGTCTCACTTAAGTGCAACGGAGTGACGGATTCTGGAGCATCTCAGGAAAATGCACATGGATTATCAATAAGTAAGTTAGATAGCCACAAGAAGAGGCCTGATTTTCAAACGGTTGCTGCTTCCCCATCAGTGCTTTTGAAGTAATGGGGTCGTTTGTCTGTTGTGTGGCTGAGAGGAGCAGGAAGAATTCACCCTTCTTCCTTTTGTTGATACACAGTCACTTGTGGAAATGGAAGGTGCGTGGGTGAGCGAGGAAGAGCTTGGTGACCGCGCAGGCACATCAGACACAAACGGTCTTAATAACGCTTCCTCCTATCCACCCAGGAGATCTCCTCACCCCAATTATACGCCTGACACCTCTGTCCTCCTCCACCTCCTCTTACTTCTCCCAGCCCCAGCACCACACCAGCCACTTCTCGGCTCTGATCACAGCTCTCCCTGTGCTGTGCTCCAGGTCCCTGTGGGCTAAACAGTAAAGTCATATATATATATATATATGAAGCTGCCATTGTTTGCTGCTTCTCGTCCGGTATTGATGGACGATCAGCGTTGTGGTAGTGAGGTGTAGTCCGCCTCCGTAAGCCGCTGATGAACAGCGTGAAATACTCATGGGTGTGGTTCAGCTGTGTGTCACGGTTTGGCGTCACTAGGATGTTTGAGTTTTCTCCGTGGAGCCTTTTAAAGACGTCAGCTGTCAGGTGTGACTTCCATACCAATGAACGGGTGAATCCCTTCAACGGACTGGGACTGGTGCGTGACCAGTGGGTGCCACCTTTCAGTGCATCGGCTGGGTTTGGAGACAAGTCCACCTTCGGTGTGTTCTCTTCTACACAACTGAACAACTATGATTTCATTGTCGCCAAATTCGTCACCATTTCCATAATCAATTGATCATTTGCCATCGATAACAAAAAGTAACAACACTCACCTGACTGTAAAACACTGAGTATTTTTGCCAATTCATCATGCAAAGAACAACGGAACAGATGAATCAGTCTGAAAATAATCATAACTTGTAGTCCTAAGAAGTCCTCTTTCCCACACCGAGTCTGTTACATCACTTGCAGCTGTGGCATTTACATCTTATCTGAGTGTAAAACAGCAGCGGTACAGTACAAGCATGTGGTGTGCGTGTGTGTGTGTGTGTGCGTGCGTGCGTGTGTATGTGTGTGTCCAGCTACGAGAGCCAGATGCAGATTTCTGCAAACAACGGTGGCCATTTCACATCAAACAATCATCTGATTAGCCGAGGATGATCATAATAATAGATCGGTCAGAAAACGTCGGACTACATTCTCACAGAGTGACGAATACAAGTTCACAAACTTCTTTTGGACTCGGGCATCTGATACTTCACTTTCTCATGAATGTTCAGAGAGCCAAATGTAACATAATGAAACAATTATGACACACACTCTCCAATGATGTTTATATTCTGCAGACATTTCTTTATGCGCTGCTAAGTGATACCAGACAACAGACGAAGGAAAAGAGCTTAGTTGATCATTCTGAGCTTAAGTCGAAGAGCTGGCGTCTCAATAATTTGACCCCAAACTTTGTTCCCAGACTCTTTTCTGACTAATAAAAGCATTACATGGTGTAGTTTGCTTGAAATCAAGGCAGATTGTTGCTTTGCTAGTGTGTGTGTGTGTGTGTGTGTGTGTGTGTGTGTGTGCGTGTGTGTGTGTGTGTGTGTGTAACTGCACCTGGATTAAGCACGAAAAGCTCGAGAGTGAGGGAAAAAAAAAACAATGCCTGCTGTCTGCTGTCACTTGATTTTCAGACATTTTTACTCATTGTACCCCCAAACGCTTTCAAGGTCACAGCAGGCCTGCATCTGGCTGGCCATCTGTTTCCAGCCATCCCATGAGGGGCCCTGTCATCGTCGCTCCTTGGCCCTGTCCTCTACTGTCTGCATACAGTAGAGGCTCACCAAGGAAAAAGACCATCCAGACACAAGTGTCTGCGTCTGCGTCTTGTCTACAGTTTCCCAACACATCCAGTGGATCTCCGTCAGGTAGGTACACCTACCAACGGACAGACTACAGCAGCACCAGTCGGATGCAATGTTGGCATTGATCACCGCAATGCAGAGAACAAAAAAAAAAAAAAAAAATCACATTACAAAATGCAATACTTTAGGATGCTGTATCTGCGAGAGGCATCCATTAACTAATGGTCTGTGCAGATGTGAGTCGATCTGTCCTCATCACATTACATCATATTCAATCTAAAACTTCCCAGATTAAATATCAAACTTTAAATTACATGGAAACCACTTTACGAAGTCATGACGTACCTCAGCTTTCGATCTTGATGAGTCGAGGGTTTGATGTCTGAATCAACAGAGGCTGTTTCAGACGTCGCTGTCGTCTGATGGTATCTGGAAGAAGGAAAGGAGACCACCGCAACGTCAATGTACATTTAGAACAGAACGCTCCAATGCAAACAGATGTCCACACAAGGGAGTGGTACCGTATATCAGCATTATCAATACCACAGAAACACTGTTCACTGTTCTGAACTGGTGCGGAAGGATTCAATCAGCTCCCCACATCCACACTCAGATTACAGGTTGAAATGCCAAGAAGAGTCCACTTTACACCGAAAACACAGTGCTGATGTCAGAGACAGCCTGTCAACGACACGAGCATCAGTTTCAAAACTGGGATCTGCAAAATGAGTCGTTTCCCTCATCATGTTAATTACTGTTTAATTACACATAGAAAGAAATAGTTTCGTGTCCCTTTTAAGAACTGGCAGCTGTTGTGTTCAAAATGTTGATTGGCGTTTTTTGAAACCGAAAACACCACCAAACAACAACCCAATAATCGTCTCGCGCTCTCCACAAACCAAAGGTATTCAGATTACTATCATTAAGAGCAAACCAGAAACCAGAACATTAAAACGCTTCATTCAGACCATTTTGACTTTTTTAATGAAAAAAAAAGAAAATAAACACTTAAAAATTATGAATTGTCAAAATAGTTGAGCATCAGTCATTTTTAATATCAACAATCAAGTTGACTTTTGTATCATAAAGGACTTTGCAGCTTCTTACACTGAAAAAAAACTGACCGAAATGACCCATGGAGCTTTTTGGAGACGCTGTCAAAAGCGCCAACCCAGCTGGCTCCAGACCAGCACAAAGAGTCATTCTGACAAATGATGATGATGAAGGTTTTGACCTCAAGCAGAGCTCATTTCGAGTAGCAGGTCCAGCACACTTGCAGAGGCAGCGTCCTCTGGATTAGCGAAGCCACCAGCTGGCTGCCACATGCTGAAGACGGTTCAGCTGAGGTTAAGACAAAGCCCGCTCGCCAGCTTATTTTTGCCCTCCACGACTTCACGCTAATTTGCCAGGTAGCTTTTTTTTTTTTCAGTTTCCCTGGTGTCGAGTGAAATGAAAAATGTGGCTTGAGCAAATTCTAATACAACACTGATGGAAAATCACCAACGACACCAGACAGGAGGAAAGGGAATGGAGACACTGTCTCTGAAGCACAGAAACTTTCCAGACTTGTTGAGGTGGACTGAGTTTGTGCTTTGTGACAGAACCAACGAGTTTCAGTGACTCACATCGATTGGCAGTCAGCTTGAATCACGTCAGCACATCATTCATCATCTTTGATCTGAGCATTTCAGCAAGGCAGGATTTTGTGGGCCTCAGATGTCGATGATGAATGGATGGTGATTTCAGGGAAGGGCGATTCAAGCAAAAACATTCATTCCTGGAAACAAACGTATTCCCATTGGCTTTATCAAATCATGTTCTTAACTGATCCCAAGCTGGTCTAAATGGGCCACAATCCACAACAACGTCATTAACCCATTAAACCCCGAAGGGTAGAGTGACCCGAGCCAGGGGAGACGACACCGACGTTACAAGTCAAAGACAAAGACTGTACATGTAGATTCATCAAACTTTATTCTAAAGGTTTACAGGTGATTTATAGTAAGTTTCAGATTTTTGTTGAGGATTTTCTGAGCCACCGTGACACATTTGTTTGAGTGCTGACGACAATGGTGATGCTGAGTGGAGCAATCGGAAGTCGGAGCTAAGAAAAGGAGAAGGTGCAGAAGTGGAGTACGTCTGGAAAAGAGCATTTGAAATTGTATCAACCAAATCTGGTTTTAATGTTAATTTGTTTTTTAAGCTGTATGTTGGTATGAAAGGTGCTGTAGAACTACAGCGTATTCATATTATTTAAATCTGATCCAATGTAGTATTATAATACTGGGAAATCAGTTATGGATATTCAATCTTATGAACTTGTGGAACTTTTTTTAGCATTGGTTTTGTAAATGGATGCGAGGCCCTGAGACTGTGGATGCCAATTCAAGCTATTTGGTTACATCAGAACACACGTGTGCACAGGACAAGAATGATTAGCCCTTTCTCTGAGTGTGATTTGAAGGTTTGCATGGAGACCTACAGGAGGACGGCAGAGGACCTCACCCCTCCCTCCCACTGGTACATAAGCAGCACTTTGATTAATCAACTGATCCCACCTTTAGCTGCTCATCGTCCTGGATGAAGCGGCAGGGAGCCGGATCTCATTCATGGATCAACGTTAGAGGCTTCTATGGATCATCCACAGATAAATGCCATTCGTATTCTGGCCACCCACTTTAAAAAAAATAAGCCTTTCTTTTTCCTGCCAAATCATGGATTATGGTTGATTGAAGTCCCTTTGCCTTTCCCTATATTTATTCAGTCCCAAGTGTCCTCAAAGATACTTTAATCTTTGCATTTGACAGTTATTCTCAACCAAACTCATAAAATCATGAATATTTTTTTTTATCATTCTAGGTCAGAACTCCTTTTAATAAAAGAACAGTGGCTGTCCTGAGGGGCTCGGTGTCTATTCAAGGGTTCAGTGTAGAAAGATGACATCCGCTGGAGTTTGCTGCTGCTTCAAGCAGAGACAAAAGTCGTCTGCAGACATCTCGGCCGTCCTGAGAGCGAGATGATCTGTTCTCTCATTCTGCCTCTTTGTGACCTTTTTCTGTTTCACTGGAGGAGATTGAAGGCATTTCAAGTTTGACAATGAACATGTATAATAATAATTAGCAGTCTTCCAATCGGCTGGTCAAGTGGCTCCAATCCGACCCAAATTCTCATTGGCCTGAAAAGATGTCCCTCTAATCCACCATCCGAGAAAAATAAATCATCTTGGGGGAAGAAAAGACATATATAGTGATATTTTATTAGCGCTGCCATTCAGCCATGACTGACACATTACTTAGCATTTTAATTCCTTTTTGTTTGCATTATTTTACTTTGAAAAATTCTAATCCCCTTCTGCTATTGTGCTGAATTATTAGGATTTGAGGCCCGTCAGTCGGGGATTAGTATTACCTGGGGAACTTGAGTAAATTGGAATAATGAGAGGTCATTGGTGATGTTAATCCAGTTTTTATCTCTGTATTTGTAACTTGTTAACTGAAAATTCCAGCGTAAATTAGTTGCAATGACCTGCGCCTTCGTAGCTAATGATGCATCCTCGGAAATTGCTGGATTTGCTAAATGCTACGAATTTTTGTCTGATGTTCCGATGTTCCCAGATTTTAGTTCTGGCTGATTATGAGCGATGATGAGTGGAAGTTGTGAGAGAAGAAGTGCAGTCACCTTCCTTCTGAATCAAACAACTGAAACACAGTGTTCCTAAATGGTCTGTAGTCGTCAGCAGTGATCATCTGGCAAACACAACCCACCGCTGCCCTGTCTCTGCTCAGCTGTCTGAAAAGGAAACCATGTGGCCCCGTGTCCCGTTGCAGGGAAAGTGTAACACCACCCCACTTGGTCGAAGCAGTCGAGTCATGCGTGTTGTGACTCGGTGTCGTTCCCTTTCTTTACATTCCTCACTCCACTCCACCGCATGGGGCGAGGGTAAGTAGCTTGACCCTGACCTGCGATCAGTCGCAGACCCCTTCTGTGACACCCACTGCAGCAAAATCAATCAGGATTCATGTAATACTGGGAGGAACAGCGGTGTCCCCCCACCCAACACCTGACCTCTGACCTCAGCAGGGTTCTCCTCTGTCAGCCTGACATGGGTCTTTCTGTGGCGCTTGTGTCCAACGCTAACAAAGACCTCGTGCTCCAGGGGGGAGTGAGGCCTGACCCCGTCTATCTCCTGCACAATAAATCCAGCTGGGGAGTCTGAGGTGGGCTGACCTGCATCCAACCCCACCTCCACAAGTACTGTCCAGCCGAGCCCGCCCTCAGTCAAACGAGAAGCAGATGTGACTGCCCTCGGGTTTCATGGGCACACGTACACGCGTTGTTCATTTCACGCCACCCAACTGACGCCTGAACACTCGTGGAGACTTGTCTCTTTCAGGGAACGTGTGCGCAGCGGGGCAGAATTAGCATAGCATAATTACACTGGGGAAGGATCCAGACTCCAAGGAGCAAGACATAACCCATAATTTGCCATTGTGCTCCAACTGCAATTGACAGTGGGTCTATGATATCGGAGATAAATGTCGGAATTCAGGCTGTTAGTTTAACTGATGGTGCATTCAGAGTAATAATAACCACAGAATTGCACACAGTGAATCTGATGAGCAGTCTCCCAATGGCTCTTCACCACGTCCCCTCCCCTTCGCAGCGTATTATCATGCTAATCTTAAGGAAAGAAGGAAATATGGTGAATGAGGAGATATAATGGAGAGGAGGGAGCTGTGCAGCCAAGAGAAGACAAAGGAGGGTGTATTCACTGCTCCGGCTGAGCGACGCACGGTGACTAATGGCCACAGAAACTACGTCAGCTGGTTAATTAAAAGAGCATAGACTCATTACAAGAGATCTTTGTCGTCAACGGACCACCTGAACTCACTAAGTGACACGCTGGCCTCAGAGCGGTCAGGCTGTTTTCTACACATCATCGTGCTCTGACTGACCGATGTCACGTCGTGATTCAACATCCAGTTAGAGACGTCGGCTCTGGAACCGTACCTTACTGGAAAGATATTCAGGGCTAATGATCAGCTTGAATACAGAAACCTCAGCGATTGAGCATGTTTAGAACAGTGGACGTGCATACGCTGACCTATTTTTTGTTTAATGGCTTGAACTACATGTGCAGGGTTTTTTTTTCCCCGTGTGCTGAGCAAAGTTTGAGTGCAGCACTGCAGCCAAACTTCCAGATCAGTCACGAAACCAGATGGATTTTACAACATAATGGGTCGCGCAGCAGACACGGAGCACAGGGCAGTAAAGTGCTGCGGCCCACGTATATGGAATCACCGTGTATGGACACTCTACAGATGAATATCTGTGATTGGCCATCTACAAATCATTGTCATTTTATTTGGCTCATTTGATCCTCTGCCTCCTCCACTTCCGAGGCATTACTCTAAAAAGGTGCAACAATGGCCGAGAAAATAAGTAAAAATCCAGAACGGGTGGTTTAAATGTAGATTAAAACTGGCAGATTTGCAACCTGGAAGAATCCTGGGTGCTCTTTTTATTTTTCTCAGATTGAACATAAACCATTGTGTTCCTTTGACTTGATTATGACTTGTTTGTTATTTGAGGCACGATAAAAATACCACAATGTGCTGGACTAATTGCCCACAGACGGTAAACGTGGCCTCATACGAGCTGTTCTGTTCACTAAGAGTTTCACATAATAACCAGGACAGCAACAGCGAATTAATTTATATTTCTAAAATATCTCAATCATTTTCAAAAAAAACAAAACTCTTCAAATGTCTTAATTGTAGATATATTCATTCCTCAAATGAAAGTGAATATCTTTGGTTTGACATTTTATATAACGTCAGAGACCAAACAACTGCAACAACTACTGATTTAATCAACTTGCTTCTCCTCCTCCTCCTTTTCTTTTAAATTTGTTTTGTGTTCAAAACATTTTTGTTCTCTATCCCATAGCTTTTTTTTAAAAAAATTGACACTATATTTTAATCGCACCAACAGTTTCTCCAGTTTTCGGTGCACGGTCTGTCGTACACTGATAATAAACGATTCTAATTCGGTTGAAAATGTGTTCACGTGTTGGTAAAATGTTTAACCAGCACTAAATCCTGTGAGGCAGCAGCTGCAGGGACCCTCGTCCACAAACAATCTGCCGTGTCTTTGTGTCCAATAACCTTCAAACTGAACTTCATCCTCCTGCTACCTGGGGGCAAACCGTCCGCAGCGATGCGATCGCCCTGTGTTTTGCTGCAGGGCTGCTGTCAGACACGAGATGTGAGACCGCGTGCGCTGCTCTCTCTCTATTCACCCAGCTGCCTGTCATTGATTTGTGACATTTAAGCAATAACATGGTTTGGTGGTGGCTGCTTTGTTTACTCCGAGTCGGCGTTCTTGCCATCAGTCACCAGAAACGGCCCCTCGGGGAGAGACGGGGAGCGGGTCGGGTGTGGGGATGAGAACCAATGAAGAGCCGCAGAGGATTCATTCTCTACACCCGGGAAGAGGGGTTTTGTTGTGTGGTGTTTCTCGCTGGGAGGAAATCATTTTGGAACCTCAGAGTAAATAATGAACTTGTCGGCTTCAAACAGCCACGGACGTCCCTGCCGGTGCGCGCTTACATGCACGCACACGCAGACACCACTGATTAGTCACGTTATGCTCATGTTTAGAAGATTTCAGCTTCACAATAATCCAATTTTCTGACAAACAACTTGACCCTGTCCATCTATCGCCGGGTTCTAGAGCAGCATCTACAGGCAGGACTGATAATTGTCTTAGTCACTGCTGAGACTATCATGTGAAAGGTCATCCACTTTTTTAAAACCATTTCCTGTCATTTCATACTCAATGACCTTTAACAAAACTGATAGAAAAACACAACTCTTCTCTGCACTGCCATTTACACGATCCATACTACATTTTCATTGTAGTATTTGTACAATATGTCCACACAACTGTAATAAGAGGAAGAGTTCGCACACTGGAGAGGAGGAGGCGTGTTTTACTCACCCTGGAATGTTGCCCAGTTTGGATTTGTATGACACAAACTGCCCCCCTCCTCCGCCCACCACCCCCCAGAGACACACACACACACACACACACACACACACACACACCCCAAATGCCTTCTCTGAGTTGTTTTTCCTCATCTAGCTGC
>JBBMJM010065783.1:4299-17298 GCA_037832705.1 Centriscus cristatus
TGTGTGTGTGTGTGTGTGTGTGTGTGTGTGTGTGTGTGTGTGTGTGTGTTTGGCACAGTGAAACCAGACACCCTGACAGATCTGACCAATCAGATGACAGAGAAGGTGGGGCTTGTCCACGGTTTGCCCTATGTTGCTGATCGCCAGGGCTTTGCCGCCACACTGGAGCAGGTAGACCACCTCCTGACGAATCTCCACCTTCACAGAGCAGAGTGTACTCTTCTCAGTACTCTTGTCTGATAGTCCCACAAAGAATGGATGCTAATGCTAACCTGTTTCCAGGTGTATTTTGGGACGTCCCACCCTCGCTCCTACATCTCTGCTAACGTAACGGGGATAAAGTGTGTGACTGGTATGTCGTGTCTGATGAGGAAGGACGTGTTGGATCAAGCTGGGGGACTGGTTGCCTTTGCTCAGTACATTGCGGAGGATTACTTCATGGCTAAAGCCATCGCTGACAGGTTAGCACGTTAGCATTAAGCAGCCTGACAGCGGCTGTTTGATTTGACACAATATGTTATTTTTTTCTTCTTCAGAGGATGGAAGTTCTCCATGGCAACGCAGGTAGCACTACAGAACTCTGGCTCGTACTCCATTGGTCAGTTCCAGTCGCGGTTAATCAGGTGAGTTCCGTTGCCTTGCATGATTTTACGTGCAACGTTTTCAATCATTTATTTTCAGTGTGTAACACAAGAGTCGTCTTATGTCTCAGGTGGACCAAGCTGAGGATCAACATGCTTCCTGGCACTGTGCTGGAGCCCGTCTCAGAGTGCTTCGTGGCCAGTCTCATCATTGGCTGGGCCGCACATCACGTGTTCAGGTACAGAGCCAATCACAGCCTGGATGTGACATGAGACATTTCTGTTCAAACCCATTGTTTCCAATATTTTCATGACATTTTGCTGTTCACATTCGTTGTTCCAATACATCAACTCAGTTTGTGTTTGTGTGTATAGGTGGGACATGATGGTCTTCTTCATGTGTCACTGTCTCGCTTGGTTCATATCCGACTACATCCAACTGACGGGAGTTCAGGTATTTCAGAATGACTTATTTTGATAGGGCATCTCCTCTTATTTCCATTCACGTGATGTGCCAATAACTGCTGTTCTGCGTCAGGGTGGACCACCGTGCTTCTCCAAGCTGGACTTTGCAGTGGCGTGGTTCATCAGAGAGTCGATGGCGGTGCAGATCTTCCTGTCAGCGCTGTGGGATCCCACCATCAGCTGGAGGACCGGACGCTACCGGCTGCGCTGCGGCGGCACTGCTGAGGAGATTCTCGACGTCTAATCACCATGGCAACCCTCCCCTTTACCTTCCTGTGCAACGAGCGCGAGAGTGTTTTTTTTATGGAGCGAAAGAGCGTGTGTGTGTGTCCACGTGTGTGTGTTAAACTATTTATGTTCATTTTGGTGCTAAATGTAACATGGCTGGAATGGGCCAATGAAAGAGCAGGATGAGAAGCAGAGGGAGTGATGCACTGAATCGTCACCAGGTCGAACAAAAACGTGGAACCAATCAGGAGAGAGGCTTGAATTTTCTCTCCTGTTTTTTTTTTTTTTGTCCTCATGGAATTTCAGCATACAGACATTTTATTTTGAAATGTACTGAAACTTCCAGATTGAGTCAGTTGGATTTCCTGTTGGACTGTCCAATCACTGAGCTCGCTGTAGTGTGACCTCTTGGTTTGTGTGGAGACATCCAGATTGAACCATAAGTGACTGCTGGAGTCACTGATCGATCTGTTTTATTTATAAAAAGTACTCAGCTGAAATGATTGACATCAAATTGGATCAACTCAGATGTTTGTTTTTTTTCTACGTCACAATGTGTTCAGTGTTATTCCAGTGTCAAAAGTCTTGTTTATATTCTAATTATTGTGATGCTCTATTTTTTTAAAGGTTTTTGCAACAACAGGAAGTAATTGAATGCTGCATCGAGGAGCTCGCAAAATCAAATCTGATGATTCAGAGGAAACACTGTAATTTAAATACTTTTTCTGAAAAGTTATTTACAACTTTATTTTGCACTTTTGAACAATGTTCTTAGAATATCAATTAGAACAACTGGCTATTGTTCTTTGCAGCTTGTTGCCATAGAAACACTAACCTACCCAGATGATCAGAGTGTTTGATCAATGAAACCGAAATCATACATCTTTTATATTATTGACCAAAAAAGAACCAAACATGAGAATTCAGTATTCTGTCCCAACATTTCATGAATGCTTCATGTTCAGTGGACGCGTCAAATGTGTCGGAACTTTGGGAGGTTTGAGTGTGACCGACCCTGTGTGCCACTTTTGTGAACGTGAACAACGCACTGGACGTTAGCAACGCATGTACTGTGTTAAGTCGATGCTTTGATGTGTACAAGGTCACATCTGCGTGCGTGGGGTCACAACGCGTGTGTGCGTGAACACTGGGATCTGCTAAAGCTCTGTATTGTTGTTAACCGTAGCTGTTATCATAGACAACAGGAGGGGTTTGATTGATGATGTCACCTGTGAGTCGGACAAACCCTGCCACCCAATAGGATGAGAAAGATTACTACTTTTGTTATTGTTATTTTTTAAAACAATGAACTGCTGTTGTCTGAATTGACCGATCACAATTCGGGTTTTTCAGAGAGAAATAGGAACAATAAAGTTTTATCCTTTCAAAGCTGAACTTGAACCTGCAGGAGTGATTTTTTTTTTTAATAACCCACATGCCTGCTGACCTGTTAGCGTTAAATGGAGCAGGGCTTTGACTTGTCATGTGCTTTTGGTGCTGAGATCTAAACCTGGGGCGATGGATTAAGAAAGAAGAAAACGCTCGTCCAATCAGGGCGCCGGATTTATAGCCCCGCCCATTCCCAGCCGTCAATCAAACATCCAACGCATTGATTGATCAGATAATCGATAAGAGACACGAACAGACGCTGTTTCCCTCCGACAGAAAGCTACCGCTCCTGCGAAGGTAAAACTGGCATGGAAAGTTTAAGTCATGAGTAAAATAATACAAATTACAAAATACAAAAATACTAATCTATTAGCTAACGTGAGCTAGCATCCGTCGAAGCTAACGCTTGTTGGTGCTTCAAAGTACGTCAGTGATTTCAGCCATTGGTTGTCAAATGAGTCCTTTATTCGGGGATTCATGCTACAAACCGTCAAATTACGAAATAATTAAATGTTTTCTCAGCGTCTTTTGTTTCCTCATTAAAACAATTGATTCAAAATTCACACCATGTGTTCTCATTTGTGTAAAAAAAATGTTCTCCCTGCAAAAATACTTTAATGCAGGGAAAAGAAATGTCAAAAAGAACAATCGTTGTTCAATGTAAATTTGATTTTTTAAAATGTAGTGGTTTTAAGTGTTTCTAACGCGTGGTTGAGGAAATGACTTGGATGCCATTTATGTTTTACAAAGGCTTCTCTTGTTTAACTCGGCGTGACTACATGGAGGCCGGGGCCACAGGTGGGCAGACACACGTGACAGGCTCCGCCCTGAGTCAGTTCAGGTGAGATGCCAGTGTGAACATGTGACAAAGTCTGTCCTGCTGGAACAAACTGTTCCATGTTACAGTGACAGATGTAACTCACATGTTACACAGATTTTTTTATATTTTGTATTTTACGTCATTGACAATTATAACATTGTATTTTATTTATTTTTATTCAAAGAGAGTTTAAATGTACATGTAAACAGTAATGTGTTTCATTTTTGGACCTTGGTTTAATTTGTTCTTGCCTTCTCGGCTCTGCGGTTCATTACACATCGAGTCACATGGACATTTTCCCCTCAAATCAGCACCCCTTTGTCTTAGCGGTGGGGAAGTTAGTAAGTGATGTCTCAACATGAAAGATTACATTCTTCAACGAAAAGCAGAAAAAAAGCCCTGTGCACGGAATGAAATCTGAAGTTGGAAAGAAGAAAAGGCACGCAGTTCGGCTTGTTTGGACTGTTTTTCCAAATTCACAAATTGTATATCGAAGTCGAATTTAGAGTTTAACTTTACACTTGAAATTGAGACAGAAAGAAACATCAACATGATCATGATCAAACATGTAAAACGTCAGACGTCAAACTAGGACTTATCTCCTATTGGTTTCCTGAGTTTAAAAGAAAATTTTAAAAAATGCACAACATTAGTTAGAATAATTGGACATTTTTTGAAAACAGGCATAAACATGAACTGACTTTGCATCACATATATTTATAAAAAGTATTCAACCAATCACTGCTCAGCATGCGAGACACATATATAAATACACACACTAGTAGGGCACGACTTCGGGGTTGTTGACCGTTTCTTACAGTTTAAAGTATAAATACATTCACAATTACAAAATCCTTTCAAAACATGTACAAACCGTTTTGACAGTAACAAAATGTAACTCCTACTGAAATCCATCAAAAATCGAAAGTCAGAATAACATAGAAGCAAAAACAACACGCAAAGAAAAGTGCAGAATAATTCCTAGAAATAAGGCACAGAAGGAGATCTGTCGAGATCACAGGCGGAAAACCCATTCATCACATGTCGAAATGAGAACAATAAAAAGTGATGATGCCACAAACATCTGAGAGTGAAATTCTTCAACTAATTTAAACTGAACTATATGAAATTTAAATGAATGGACTTTACATATAAAATATAAAGTGATAAAAGTCAACTTTTAAGGAAAAGTTCAATTTCCTCATTTAAATAATTCAACTTGTAACTCTTCGAACTTGCTCACCCGTAATGCTCAGGAATGTGCTCCTGCTCCTGTAACCATGGTGATGATCTGTGGTTGTGTTGGCACTGTTTTCAGTGATCTGGCGCTGCGACTCATGCTTGCTGGGCAAAACTCAACATAAAATGTTCCAACTTTTTTTTTTTTAGGTAGTGTTCTTCTGGGTTGTAGGCACAGAGAGCAAGAGAGCAAGATCTGACATTGGTCCAGGTCTTCTGATTGTTTGACCAATCAAAAGCTTTGAACTGTGGTTTGCGAGTCCAAAAGTCGCCGGTCAGAAAGAGGTGATGAGAATCGGCCACTGACCTCTCAGGCCTGTTCACGTGATGCTCGTCAGACTGCTACATCGTGAGCTAACGTGGACAATACTGCTGCGTTAGCAACTAGACCCCCGGTCATTGATTGTAATGAGGGGGGGGGGTCGTTTCACACAAAAGCTCCGCAGGGCAGCTTGCTGTTGTTTATGGTCCGGTTTAGGTGAAACTGTATTAGCTTGCTTGAACGCAGGTACATGATAAAACTTAGAAGCTTAGGGATTTAATGTGAATCTAAAAGCATTTTTTAACGACACATGATAAATTAGAACTGTAGCAACACAACGTCTATCTAACCTGCCACATGATTGGCTAATACACAGCTAAACGTCAGGCTAGCAGACTAATAGCTACTTAACGCTAAAAGCAAATAGCGACATTCACAGCTAACTCTCCTGACATTCCGGCGCTTCAGACAACTGGTCAGCTGACTCTGTCCCGAGGTCAAAGGTTAGATGGTGGACTTGGAGAAGGAGACTCTGAGATGCTGATTGTGGTCCAGCTGGCGGTCGTGCAGAGTGATCAGCGCTTCGATGGCTTCCTCCACGGACGCTAGCTGCATCAGAGCCATCTTTCTGTCCTTCCTGTGACACCAGGGGACGTGACATCGTCAACCGCAGCAACCACCATTCGAGCTCACAGCAAGTGCCAATGGTTCACGTCAGGTTTGTGATACTTACTGGAAAAACTTGAAGGCTTTTACTGTGAAACCACTGGAGGAAAAGACGTTCTTCAGCGAGTCTTCACTGACTGAGGAGCTATGCAGGGCAGAGGGAGGGGGGAAGAGATGGATAGGAGGTTGTTTATTAATCAGTTTTGTCTTTGTCAGTCAGTCTTTTTAGATCCTAAGGACTTTCTACCAGAATGAAGGTGAATCTGGTCAAACAGGAAGTTCTTACGGAATGTTGGACAGGTGCAGCGTCGCTGACGGGGGGAAGATGTTGTTAAAATTTTTGGATCCAGGCTTCTTGAAGCGGTGGAGGGCGGAGCCCGCAAAGTCCCGTGTCAGCACCTGCTCCTCTGGCCCCGCCCCTACACGAGGCAGCTGCACCTCCGGGTGTTTGGACAGCGTCACCCGGATCTTGTTTCCATGGAGACGCTGGCCGCTCAGATGACTCATTGCTGGTGGAAACGATGAGAATGAATGCGTCTTCACATCTGAGTGTCGGGTGAAGCAACAGGAAGCGGACAAAGGAAACGTGGCACGAACCCAGCTGAGCCTGCGTGGCGTCGCTCATCTGAACCAGAGCATTCTCCTTCTTGTTGAAGAGGATCTTCACTCGCTGGACGTCACCGTAAACACCTGTACACACAAAACAGTCCGCTTGAAAGGAATGAATGTGACGTCATGTCTGTGGCTCACGTGTGAGGGTTTCTCACCGAACAGGATGAAGAGGCAGTGGGGCGAGACGCTCTGCAAACATCGAAAACTGTGGTCAGTTATTTCGAGCTGCGCTGCAGCGCTCTGATTGGTCAGCTGGTGTGTGTGTGTGTGTGTGTGAGTGTGTGTGTGTAACCAACGGTGACCTCTGACCTCGGGGTTGAGGTTGGAGACCAGCAGCACGCAGTGGACAGTGGGAGGAGCCACCTGCAGCGACACACAAGGAGGAGACACCAGAGAGGTGGGAACCGCTGCCATGGTCACACCTGAGAGACACCGTCTTCAGTTAGTGGAGCGTTTTCAAATTCTATGAACTTTCTTATCAAGAAAAATTGTTATTCACTTTTTTTTTCATGTTTAAAAAACAGATTGGTTGGTTGGTGGCTGAGTGTGACGGTCTCACCTGTGTGCTGACTGAAAGTGGGGGGGAACACTGTGGGTGCGTATGGAGGGAGGGCCACACCTGGAACACACACACACACACACACTCACTCAGCTGATCGTTGTAACTAACGTCAACTGCAGGGAGGTCTTATTTGTCACACTGTCTCTCACCAAAGGTGGCAGCCGGCTCCAGCTCTCCCGTCGGCAGGTCGGCTCTGGTGAAGTCGCGGCTCTTGTCGTTGTTGTATTTGACGTTGAGCGCGCTCAGTTTGGAGAAGTCGATCCTCAGAGTGCAGCAGCCGTTATAGATGTTTTGCCCATCCAGAGCCTGCAAGGCAGCAAGCAGGGTTTGTTATCCTGTGAATGTGTGTTGGTGAAAAAAATGATTTGTGTGTGTGTGTGTGTGTGTGTGTGTGTGTGCGTGCGTGTGTGCGTGTGTGTGAGACTCACGGTCTTGGCGTGCTGAGCGTGCATGGAGTCACGGAACTGCAGCAGAGCCTGAAACTGGTTGTTTCTAGTGTACGTGATAATCTTCAGCACTGAGCCAAACTTACTGAAGATCTGCAGGAGCAGGCCGACGGAGTACGTCAGTAACGGAAAACAACAGCAACACCAGTAAGCATGGATATTTTAATGTCACGACCTGCTGCAGAACCTCCAGGGTCACAGGGTAAAACAGATTCTCGATGATGATTCGCAGCACAGGACTGTGACCTGAGGCAAACCCCCGCCCCTCTCCTCTGGATGCCATGTTCCCAGAATGCACTGCTGTTGCCTGCACGCACAGAAAATTGTTTATGTACTGATTGAGCAAAACAAAGTGTTCCTGCTGTGTAGGAGGGGGCGGGGCAAGAGCTACAGCTCCTCACCTGATTGGTTAGGTTGTCAGGCTTCAGCTCATGCTGCATGGAGTACTGAACGAAGACCGGCTGGTTTCTGGTGGTTGCCGTGGCCGAGGTGTAGTAGTTCACCATGGTAACGGCTGTCTCCTCTGATGCCATCTGTAAAATGACCTAAGAAGTGAATGTGAGTAAAATGGCACATGGTGTTTTCCTCAGTGTAGTTGAGCAGAACCCACCTGGGGATTGCTGTGAGGCGTTCATGATCACACAGCAGCTGAGGCAGGAAGTGAATGCTGGCTTCTGCAGACAAAGACGCATGATCGGTCGATTATTATTTCATACCTGGATGAAACTGAGAATAAATGTTTTTCATTTAAGGAAATTGGTTTTAGCAATACCAATTAGTTAGTCAATAACTCATTTGAGCAATAAAACCACAAGAATAAAGCATGAATAATAACATGAATTACACAATGATCAATAAAAGCATAAAACAAAACAAGTAATCTGATTCAAATCAGTCTGCTGTGTTTACAGACTTTTATTTCATTTAAATTTTTTTCACCTTCAATCTTGAACTAGTACTCGATCAGTAGCAGCTGCTCAATTGCGGCAATTTGTAAACAACCATGTTTACATAAAGATATCGCGAGATTTCGATCCTCACTCGTCTTCGTTCGTGACACTTACAAGACAAATAAATCGAGGGAAAATGCTGCACGAGCGAATACCCATCCCTCACAAGGAGCACAGTGTGGAGGGAGAGCCTTTCGACAAACAAGTAAACAATAACAGCAGCAGCAGCGGAGCGATGCGCGGTCGCCAGGACGCTCGCGCAGGTGCGGCTCAGTTACCGAGAACGCGCGAGAGACGAAGGAAAGAAAACTGAATAATGTTAGGGATGGGTTCGTCCCACGCTCACCTGTACATCGTCCGTGAGCGCGAGGAGTAAGAAGAAGGAAGAAGAGTCTTTCAGCGCGCGAGCCCCCCACCCCTGAACCATACAGCTACCATGGAGAACACTTCCTGTTTGGTGATGTCACACGGTAACATGGCGGCCGCGGACTGGCTCGGTGCGTGTGTGTGTGTGTGCGCGCGCGCGTGTGAGAGAGCGAGCTGGTAAAGTCCTCAAAAAATACATCGTAACTTCGTAGCAAAAATTTGAAATTGCATGAAATAAACGCGCACAGCAATGTTGCTCTTATTGTAATAATAAGGATAATAATAATCATCATCATCATCATAAATCAATATGATCAAACTAAATAGATATATAATAATATAAATAAATCACATAGAACGTTTTATAATATATACTATATAATACAATATATAATAAAATATACATTATGTAATTTATTCAAAGACGTGTGGTATTTTAATCAGTGCCGTAACATTACTTATTTCTAATGTTTTCACAATATGCTCACAAATGAATGCATAAATATGTACAGATTATCACGTAGAATACGAAATATTGTCCAGCTGAAACACTTCTCGGTGACTGTAGTTCGTCATCTCGTTGAGCCTGAAGGATCTTTGAACGACCACCGGAAGTACATTGCAGTAGCTGCCGGAAACATCCGGTTGCTGTTGAGAATCTTGAAGTGGGTGAAGGGTGACGAGGGAGACAGACTGTCTTTTCTTTTTACTCCGAATCAGTCTTGTTCACTCCTCCTCCGTTATTGGGCAGAATGCTGCAGAACACCGGGTGAGTTCCAGAGATGACCGCGGGAATTCATCTCCGAACGACGTGTTTTCGGGAGCTTCCAGACTGTGCTCAATGGGGAAAACTACGTTCTGCTGGACTCCAGACATTTTGTTTTTAGACTTGTTTTCAGACGAATTCGTTGTAAGACAAGTGCGGTTCGAAATGTGCGGCGCTGTCCAGTTTTTCCTCTCTATTCTTAGACATTTTAACGTACAGTGTTGAAAAGCGCCCGATTTGTCAATGAAGTTCGCTGAGGGAATAGTGAATCGAGGCGAATGTGTGCAATGACTTTTGCGCCACTGCGCAATCTGGTGGCCTTCACCTTCTGACAACATGTAGTTTATTTTCATGCATTCAAGTAACTATTTGATCAGTTTGAATATGAGTATATTCATATGATGGTGTAATTGGAACGTTCCAATCTTCCTTCTCTTTCATAAGTGCTCAGTACTTGGCAGTCGCATCCTGTTCAAGGTGATTCTAGACAGAAAATGGGAGACTAGAAGTTGTTCTCCTCCACTGCTCTTCTTCTTAACGAAGGGTTAGTTAGAGTGGACGATCTAGAAGACAACCATCAAATTGTGTCTAAATAAAGGAAAGTTCGCAGTGACCGGTCGACGGAGGGAATCAGTCACTGGCCACAATATCTCAGTGCATCATGTGTTTTAGGCATCTGGCTGGTCGCACGCTCTTCATCACCGGAGCAAGTCGGGGCATTGGGAAGGCCATCGCTCTGAAAGCTGCCAGAGATGGTGCCAACATCATCATCGCTGCCAAAACAGCGGAACCTCATCCCAAACTACCAGGAACCATCTACTCCGCAGCTCAGGAGGGTGAGGAGCTAACAGGCTAACTGCTAGCACCGTGTGTGACGTTGTCTTGTTGACGTGTGTCATGTGTCTCAGTGGAGCAGGTGGGCGGGAAAGCTTTAGCCTGCGTCGTTGACATCCGGGATGAGCAGCAGGTTGGAGAAGCTGTTCAGAAAGCTGTTGACAAGTTTGGAGGTAAAACGCAGAATGGGTTTGTGTCTCAGGTCAGGTCCCTCCCTGCAATGACATCATCTGCCTATGTGATTGGCAGGTATTGACATCCTGGTGAACAACGCCAGTGCCATCAATCTGACAGGAACTCTGGAGACACCCATGAAGAAGGTGGATCTGATGTTGGGAATCAACCTGAGAGGAACCTACCTGACGTAGGACGTGTGACTGAGTAACGATGAATGAATGAGTGAATGAGCTTCAGGTCAACAGGCTGTGTGTGTGTGTTTCAGGTCGAAGCTGGTGATTCCTCACCTGTTGAAAAGTGCCTCTCCTCACATCCTGAATCTGTCTCCTCCCCTCAACCTCAACCCCATCTGGTTCAAGAATCACACAGGTAGCCACAGCTCACCAGACGCCACGTCATCAACCGAGCATTACTCATATCTGTCGATGTTCTTTCCTTCAGCATACACCATGGCGAAGTACGGCATGTCCATGTGTGTCCTTGGAATGGCGGAAGAATTCAGAGGTCGAATTGCTGTGAATGCTCTCTGGCCTAAAACTGGTTAGTGGTCAACGATCTGCACACCTGTAATTACTCATAGACAGTTAACATACTAAGAAACATTCTGTTAGTGCTCATATGATTAGCATATCGTTAGTCCAACAGCATATGCCCAGGCAATTATGCTGCTAGGCTAATGGTATGATTAGCTAACAGGTTTCTAATAGACCAAAGTTAGCCCGCTAACGCTGCTCCTCTCTGTGTGACGTTGTCATAGCAATACAGACAGCGGCCATGGACATGCTGGGTGGTGATGGTATTGGTAAACAGTGCCGTAAAGTAGACATCATCGCAGACGCTGCCTACCACATCCTGACCCAGCCGAAGGACTTCACAGGTCGCTTCCTGGTGGACGAAGATGTCCTCAGAGAGCAGGGCATCAAGGATTTCGATCATTATGCCGTCCAACCAGGTGACCTCACTGTGCCCGTGCATGCTAAAAACTGCCACCTGACGTAGCTTAGCATTCCTGCTCAGTGTCATTGTGGTCTGTGATTGGTCACTAGGTCACCCTCTGCTGCCCGACTTTTTCCTGGACGACGCGCCGGAGGCACTCGCCCAACAAATGGAGCAACACGGTACGAGAACCCTGACACTGACATCACTTCACCTGAGATACATTTTACTTGCATCACACGTTTGACACAATCTTCCACCTGCCAGGTGCGACCCCAGCCTTCAAAGCACCTTCGTCATCTTCGACGAGCGCTGGTGGACCAATAGAAAGCACGTTTGACGTCATCAGAACAGTCATCAACGAAGACGTCGTCAAGTCAACGCAAGGAATCTATCAGTTCGACCTATCAGGTGACAGAATGCAGCCATTGAAGGCTGTCCTGTGGGCGTGTCTATGTCCTGTGGGCGTGTCTCTGATGTCGTTGTGTCCATATAAGGAGAACACGAGGGGGTTTGGTTCCTGGACCTGAAGAGTGGCTCCGGCAGCGCGGGTCAGGGTCAGCCCGAAACGAAAGCTGATGTCATCATGACGATGGACTCCTCTGACTTCAGCAAGATGTTCTCAGGTGAGCGGTTACCACGGTAACCCAAGGTACCACCGTGGAGGTTTACAGAGTTGAGATTCTGTCCAGTGGCCTTCTCCCTAGCGACGCTGTGGTCGTCTTTGCCGTTTCAGGGAAGCTGAAGCCCACCATGGCCTTCATGTCTGGGAAGTTGCGCATCAAAGGCGACATGACACTCGCCCTCAAACTGGAGAAGCTGATGAGCCGCATGAGCAAGGCCAAACTGTGAGGACAGGCTTGCCCCTCCCACGCCTGCCATCAAAGTGCTTCAATAAAATGGAAAGTGATTGTATTTCTGAAGCTGTGTGCTTTCATCAGGACGTGGACAGGTGAGACTCACCTGACGCTCCACAAGTTGATACCCTCGTCTGTAGTTCAGAGCTGCGTCTGCACTTAACGTCGCCCGTGAAACTGACGTTTTCTTCAGCAGATTTAAAGGGCCAGTGGGACACTACTCAATTTCTCCACCGACCTTTGACCTGATAAGATTTTACACACTGACAGATAGTACGATGTAACACCAATGTGTAAATGTTTCAGTTTTATTCATGAAATGTTTCCATGTTTCTATCCTGTTTTTGGTATAAAAGTCGATGCAACATTCAGCTTATGAATTAAAAACTAAATACCTCTCACAGAAAACACTGCCTCCTGGATTTCACTGGAAAATATATTGAATTCGCTTTATGTGATTGATGTCCTCCTGAGTTGTTTTTTAAAAAAATATTTTCTGAAGGCTTCTGGAATTTTCCTCCAACACTCAGAGAGGTGAGATCTACCAAAGATAGAACGTTGAGGTATTTGGATCTCTGTTGTTCCCTTTGTGTTGTTTCTGTCACCATCAGATGACTCATAGAAACAAAGGCGTCACTGCGGAGCCTGCAGACCTTTGGCCTTTTCTCCATCCAGGATCAGAGGAGTGGTCAGCGTGGTTCCTTTCAGCAGCGGCTCCAGGCCCTGACAGGAAGCTCAGCGAGTTACATGTATATTCTCCAGACTCTGTAAGCCAGCGTGTTGTAAATGTCTCACCTCTCCAAAGTAGGAGACCAGAGGGGAAATCTCACACAGAGCAGGAGG
>JBBMJM010066000.1:0-17292 GCA_037832705.1 Centriscus cristatus
CTCTCTCTCTCTCTCTCTCTCTCTCTCTCTCTCTCTCTCTCTCTCTCTCTCTCTCTCTCTCTCTCTCTCTCTTTCCCCCCCTCTCCCTCTCACACACACTCCAACTTACTCCTTCTCCTCCTCTTCCCTTCCCCCCCTCTATCTAAATCACAGAGTGAGAAAAAAAAATATCTTCACAGCAGTGAAACGCCACAAGCCTCAGAATGAAACGGCTCCAAAGCATTCCTCCGTTCTCTGAGCGGGGAATGCACGCACACACACGCGCTAACACACACACACAGGCTGCAGGAAGATGTCTGAAGTCACAAAGGAACAGATCTGTGAAATCTTACGGGAATAAATCGAACACATTCTTCGGCTCCCATATATATACAATGGTGTCATTCACAAGAGGGATGCTTTCCTTTCTGGGTGGGTGGGGGTGTTGGGGTGGGGGTTGTTGGCAAATATCCCATAACAGTAGGAAGGTCTCCAGATGTTTTCACCAGTTTAAACCTAAACATGTGGAAAATATTGAAAAGCGGTGTGATGGTTACAGAACCCTTTAAAAGACAAAATGCCGAGTCAGCATCAGGTGGAGGCGTCAAGAGCCAAAAACAAGCAGAGGTCATGAATCACAAAGCGGTTACAAGTGAACATGAACTGAATGAAGACGGAAGTTTTAAAAAAAAGGTGCTAAAATGTTGTTAAAGCCATAAAAGCGGACCATTTGATGACAACCTCCACTGTTTCTGTGCCGTCTGTTTAAAGCTTCCAACAGGAGATTTGACTTATATGTACACAAATCGTACTTCAACGGTCCCTGTCATATTCCACGTATTCACATTTGGACTTGGCCCCCCCACCCCCTCCTCTCCGCTCGTCGGTGCTGACGTGTCCCGTCTGAGAGCAGGAGAGAGGCAGGCTCACACACACAAACACACACGCAGTCGACAGTGACAGTTTTCTTCAGCTGCACCGAGTCAAAGCGATGGTGTTACTGCAGAGTTACTGGGGGGGGGACAACTGTCCATTGTTGGGGTGTGGGGGGGTGGGCTTTTTAAGTCCTGATGGAAATATCGACCCACTGGCAAACATTAACTCTGGCAGCGAGCGAGATGTGATGATGTCATTTCATAAAACCGAACTCGACATGGAGCTTTTCCTCCCACCGGGTCCGTTAGCGGCCTTCGTTATCACTTTCAGACCAAAGCTGGATCTGATTTGTCTGGAGAGGAGAGGATTGAGGAAGTGGGGCTTTTTTTAAAAAATAAAAATTTAAAATTCATTAACATCTGCTGCGTTCTACGCAGCCCTTCAAAGAATGTTTGGGTTTCATAAGAGACACGTAGAGAAACACAAGGTCCAGTCTGGGGTTTGTTCTCTGCTACTCTGGCTGCTCGTTCAGCTCCATGTCCGACACCAGGATGTTCTTCTCCGTCTGCTCCGCCAGGCTGGAGTTGGTGCGGCTGTAGCGGGCCCCTTCGTACGACCCCCGCGAACCAACGGTCTGTCGACGGTACAGGTAGATCACGCCGACGATCAGCAGCACCAGCAGCAGGCCCGTTACCGTGACGATGATCAGAGTGGGGAGGTGGTCGTTTTCAGCTGCGGCAGAGAATCGGTCGGGATGAGCGTGGAAACATCACAGCCGACAGAGTTACGCTGGGCGTTCATACTTACAGGTCACAGCTGACGTTTCTATGACTGCAGACAGAAGAGTTACAGTTATTAAACCTGGATTAACTATTCGACAACCATTTGACCTCTAGGGTCATTTGAAACGTTCAACAGCTCGATGTAAATCAACAATTGGATTCTACAAAGTCACTAGAAAGACTAAAAACCTTGTTAAACTCTTGTCAACAGAGCTGGATATTGACCAGCACTCGTGCCAGTACAAGCTGGTTGCTAAGCAACACTTCACTCTGGCATCAGAGAGTTTTGCGGGCCCGGCCGGCCCCGCTGAAGCGGGTTTGCGTTTCCTTACTTCGGGGCCGCTTGCAGATGACGCCGTGCGTGCGGTTTCGGCATGAGCCCGGTTTCCACAGGCCGCTGTTGCTTTGGATCCAGAAGCACGAGTTGGGGGACAGGACAGAGAAGGCGACGTCGTGCGCCTCCCAGTTGGTGTAAGACATCTCCGTTTCCCCGCTCCACACTAGACCCCTGCCTGTGTCGACACACAAACGTTTCACCTGACGTCTCTTTATCGAATCACACCGCTTCCTCCATTTCCATATTCTAACTGGCTGATAGTTCTAGAGATTCTCTCCAGTTTTCCAACACAAGATGTTCCAACGTTGCAGCACCTTTCACGCTGATGCCCAGCCAGGCTCCATGGGCCTGTTCGGCGTAGCTCTGGATGTGTTCCCATACAAATGCGTTCTCCGTCTCATCCAAGATGGAGAGAAGTTCAGCCCCCGCTTGTCGGAGGAACAAAAAGAAGAAGGGAATGAGAGGCGAAACGTCAGTGGTGACACACTTCTACACGTACTGATGCTTTCTGCCTCGAGTACCTTTGGCGCAGGTCGCACGTGCATCCTGTTGTAGTTTCAGAATTTGCAGGTTAAAGGCGTAACAGTGGTTTCTGAAAGACACCCACGCCCACTCGCCGAGAGAGTGGGGGCACTGGCCGGGGTACCCCCACTGGTGAGACACCGGCTCGTCTGGCGGGACAGAGGGAATTTAATGTTGTATGTACACCCCCCCACACAGAAACACACCCCCAGTGTAACAACAACATACCGGTCATTTGACAGATGGCAGCGTCCAGTTTAGCGTCACAGGGGGTCATGGTCCACTGTCCGCTGGTGGTCATGTGACCGCATCCTGCGATCTGATTGGGCTCCCCATCTACCCAGTTGGAATACGAAAGGTCTTTTTCACCCATCCAGGTGAAGCTCCGCCCCTGAAAACATAAAGCAGCTGAATGAATGAAAGAGTATCGGCGTATCGGTATCGGAGGTCTGCACCGATACTCGCTGACTGACTCAATGTCTCGTACGTGTTAAAAAAGGCCGACATGACGGAAAAAGGCATAAGAGACTCACTCCGTAGTTGTAGAGTCCAACCCACGCCGGCCGGCGCAGGCTGTTCATCAGGAGCGTGAGGTGAGCCTGCTGGTACGGGTCCCTCACCGAGGCCAGCGTCCCGTTCAAAGACTCACACAGGTGCAGCGCTCCGGTCCAGTCCAGGCGCTTCTCCACCACCCGGTACGTGACCCCGCCCAGCTCCACGGGCTTGGACAGGGGGCCGGGAATCAGCGCCGGCGCCGGAGGGAGACCTGGGTCTGAACATCCATCACATCATCATCAGGTGATTTCAAACCTCTCCGGTCGTGCTTGTCGTGGTGCGAAACACTTCAGCGATCAGCACACCTTGTTCCTTCTGACAGATGAAGCCATTGCTTTCCAATTCACAGGCTCTGGAGCCCCACATGCCGGCGTTCTTCTGAGGGTTCCCGTGGATCATCGCGACACAGTTTCCCTGAGGAGGTGTGTGGGGGGGGGGGGATCACAGAGCGTCAGAGTAGGACCAGATCACGGCACGCGCGGACTCGCACTGACAGACGAACGCTGGAAATACCGGAGTCTTGTTGTGGTGCGGTCCGCTGTTGTCCAGGGGCTCTCCGGGCGCCCAGTTGGTGTAGCTGAGTAGACCGGGCTGGGCCCACTGGAAATGACCTTTGGAGTCCGAGGTCAGACCCACCCAGAGGTCGACACTGGTGTTGTGCAGCATGGTGGTGACGAAGGCTGCGAGGAGCAGAAGGGACAAAGTTCACTCACTTGTATTTGGTGACATTTTGTCCCCGGAGTTTGAACCGCCGGCTATCACCACCTTGCTCCAGAAGATTGGACACCACCGCCAACACGCCCCCCTGCGTGTCACACTTCAGTTTGGCCGCAGACCACGTGACGCGGTGTGAGTGACCGAAAACCCGGAAGCACTGCCGGAGGCCAAAAAAAACACAAGCTGAAACATTAGGCACATGGTGGTCTTCACCCTGCATGATGACATCATCATCTCATGATGTTTGATGGACACACACACACACACAAAGAGGTGTGTGAGTCCCCGGCTGTGAAGTCGTAGCTCGTATCCGGTGAAGATGACGGGGATGTACCTTACGCTGATACGAGGACCACCCGTCAGGGCAGCCTGAGGGCGGGTGGGGGGACGACGGCGTCGGGGGCACGGTGCCTGTGACGTTCACCCTCTTGCAGATGTACGGCAGGTCAGAGTGGCACTTCTGATCGGCCCACTCGGCTGTTTGACACAGAGGCGCACGCTTCAACGCGAGTGCTGCGTTTCACGGCGTCCGTTGACGTCTCGGCTCTTCTTACCTTTGCTGGCCGACATGTGGACACATTTGCGATCGCGGCTGAGCGCGCGCGGCCTCCCGAGACCCCAGGAGATGTAATTGAGCACCGAGTGGTCGGACCAGCGGAAGCGTCCGTCGTTTTCGTAGGTGTGAAGCCCCAGCCACCAGTTGTCCCCTTCCACCTTCACCATCTAACGGGAAGAGGAAGGGGGGAAAAAACAGGTCAGAAAATCGCCAGTGCATTTGTTTTCATTTCAACTTTGAATTATGAAACTTTTTGTGTGCCTGCTGTAACACGCTGGACAGAAACTCCTCCTCCTGAGCTGAGTGGACCGAGGCCAGCGAGGAGCCGAACCAGGAGCAAATCCTCTGGGCCTGGTACCACGTTGTGCGGTGGTCATAGAACTTGTACTCGGCCTCCCGGTAGCTGATCCACCCTGGAGCGCTGGTGTCTGTGGAGACAGACATGCAGACATGTAAAAAAAAAAACCCTAAAGGACATGGTGAACAAAGACAAGAGGACTGACCTTCAGAGACTTCAGGCTCCTTCTCGACGCTACCTGAAGAGGTGGAGGAAACAGAAGTGATGATGGATGTGAGACCCAACCCACAACAACAGGTTGTCAACTGTCCCCAGAACCTTCTGTCATTCACGATGCTGGTCCGCTGCACTCGTACCTCTGGGGATCTTGCAGATCCAGTCTAACTCGGAGTCACAATGCATCGCCAGCCAGGTCATAGTGCCCAAGTCTGCTGCGGCACACTGCCGGATGTTGTAGTAGTAACGGCCAAAGTTCTCGTACGTGACCTGAGGCGGCAGAAGAAAGACGAGTCATCGGCTTGCGGTCGAAGCCCTTTTGTCTCGGTGAACTGACGTCACTCACAGACAGTCCGTCACTCCACTTCCAGCTGCCGTTATCCAGAGGGTTTCGGCGGTTCAGTCCAATCCAAAACCAGTGCTGCTCGTGGTCCTCTGACTCCCTGTGGGCCACAACCATCATCATCGTCACCACCACTACCACCACCAGCAGCGCAGCCGACTGAGAGGTGAAACACCCACCCAAAGGCCTCGTGGAGGACCTGCAGGACGAAGTGCTCCTCGTCGGGGCCGCTGATGCTCAGCAGGTTGGCGCCGTGTCTCTGGCAGAACAGATGAGCCTGCAGCCAGCTCAGCTTCTGCTCCAGCTGGGACGAATGGAACACCTGGACGCAGAGGGATGAAGATGTGGTCGTGTTCCCATTACCCACGAGACACGTCTCCTAGCAGCGTGACGTCACTACCTTGTAACAGTAGCGCAGGTTGCTGTTGCTCTTCCAGCCGCTGGGGCAGGAGCCGCTCAGACTCGGGGTGGGCAGAGGGACGGGGGGCGCAGGGCTCAGCGATGTGTCCTGGTTCTTCCGGCAGATGAATTTCGCCTTCGATGACGCACACTCCCTCACCTCCCACAGGCCTGTTGCGAAGCCCGTCTCCATGGAAACACATCCGCCATGGATTTTGACTGAAATAGACGCGGGGTAAATTGTCGGTGAGTGGAGAGAACGAGGCTCAACGGGTGAGACATTGAGCCTCGTCGAGGCTGGAGTACATCATCGAGACGTCCAGTTGTCTTATTTCGACAAACGTCATCAACTTTTACCACAGAAACCACCGAGTCATCGCCTCTGTTCACACGTGGCAGACGGGACCTACCTGGCTGGTCTCGATTCCAGTTCGTGTAGGAAACGTCGTCTCCGCTGAGCCAGTGGAAGGAGCCGGGGCTGCCCTGGTCATTGAGACCGATCCAAAAGGAATCTCCAGATCGACCAAACACCAGGCTGTTGGCGAAGGCTTGTTCGAACCTTTGAAAGGATTCGAGGAAGATTCAGAGACGCATCGGAGAGAAAGGACGCGTTTGTCTCCACACACACACCTGTTGGTGATGGTGACCAGGGCAGCTCCGTGGTCCTCGCAGGACTTCTTGGCCTCGTCGAACGTGAGCAGATCTTCTCCCACCCAGTAACAAGCTGGACTGTGCCACTTCCAGCCCTGAGATACAGAGCGGCAGGGGTCAAGCAGGGTGTGGGAAACAAAAGTCGCACATACACTCGTAAAATGACTCGTAAAACGGACGACTGCGCCGGAAATCCAACAACACTGTGGATTTTAGCGCATGAGAGAAACATTTTACGCAATTCAGACTCCAGACCAACAACTAGAGAAACTGGAGAACACAACATAAACAGGAGGAAACAACCTTAAGGTCTCACTGCTCATGCATAGGAACTTATTTGACAGTGAAAGGTTCCGTTTGTTTTCTAGATCTTCCTGCAACACGTCGTGACTTGATGCAAAATGTGAAACACACAAAGAACCCGTCCAAGCCAACAGAAATAACTCTTCCCTGGCCTCCATCGCCAACTGTAACTGTGGACGTGTACAGTTGCGGAGCCCAGCCGACGCTCACGAGGTCACCGAGGGTGAGATTTTGAGCGAACATCATATCGAGTCTGAATGCAGATTTGTGCGAAGAAATCCAACCTCTGGCTCTTTGCACAACCACACTTGGCATCTGGACAGAAACCTCAGAGACTTCAGATGCAGAGGAGATGCCAGAGCACACAATCCATAAATCTTCTTCTTCACAGTCCCGTCGGCTGAACGGTCGGTGTTTAACAATCTATTCTTTAATCTGCTCTTGAATATGTAATATTCTGTTGGGGTTTCACCAAAATAACTGAGTCGGTCCACAATGTGCTCTGACAGTCAGTTATATGTAGCACAATGAGAAGTCCGCTTCACTCAGAGGGAAATGTGGACACACTCCATGTTTCGGGGATCTGATGTGCCTTTGTCCTTGTTGCGTGATGTGAGACAAACCGCTCCGTCACAGGGCGGCGAGCGCCTGCGGCAAATGACCCTGTTCACATCACCACCCGTGACGCCCTGCTGCCCCCGAGGAGAAGGTGAAAGACTCACGACCAACAAAATAAATCGTCCCTCCAACGGAAACACGCTGAGGAGGCAGCGTGGCACCCTCCGCTGTCAAAGAGCTACGTGATGAATTCAACACGCACACGCTCATTAATCACCGAGTGTGACCGACCTCCAGACACGCAAACGTCTCAGATCCACAGATGAACACTGAGCTGCGCAAACAACACATCACAACAACATTTGGACGAACAGAGTCGCTGAATGCAAAGGAAGCACAATACTTGTTTGCAGTCCTGCTGCTGTGGTTTCCCTTCACTCTTTGTTCCTGGCTTCTTACAGACGGACGGCAGAGTCAGATTACAGGGGCTGTCGTCCCAGCGACCTTCCTGCACACGCACAGAGGTAGAGAGAGAGAGAGAGAGCACAGCTGCTATATGTAGGAAAACAGGCGGACGATGGGAGGTGGTGATGGGGTCACTCACGGGTCCCCAGATGGAGACGCAATCTTCCGGGGTGTTGCGGAAGTTGTTGGGTTCGTAGGGGTGCCAGTACGTGAAGATGACCGGCGTGTGGTCTGTCCACTGGAAGTCCATCTGCATGTTGGTGTCGTGGAGCCCGATCCACAGCTGCTCAATGTCTGACAGACGCACGGAGACCAGATTGGACAACGAAGGACGGCAGAGTTCCGTCGAACATAGTCCCAACATCTTTATTTGTTTGTCTGACCGCTATGGAGAAAGTACCTTTCTTCAGGTTGCGCAAGATGAACTCTAACTCAGGGAGCGTGTGGATGCTGACCAAGCTGGCCTCCATCTTCTGGCAGGTTTTCTGAGCCGAATCCCAGTCGCTCTCCTCGGACGTCAGCTTGTAGCAGCCGGCCTGGAACGCCTGCCAGCCCACGTCGCACTCGTACTTCTTATCGTCCGCCCACGAGTCTGCGGGAGAACAGAAAGACGAGAAGCCCGCCGTGTCAGAGGGTTCGCCGCTTTACTTTAACCAACTGTGGCAGCGGCTCATACCGGTGGTGAAGGGGTCCATGGTGGCATTGGGCCTCTTCTTACACACATACGGAAGAGCCACCGAACAATCCCGGTTCTGCCAACGACCCGACGACTCAGTTCTGATCACAGCGCAGTTCTCCTCCTCAGCATGGTTTGGCTGGTCTGGTGGCAGAGCGAAGACAAAAAAAAAAAACAAAAAAAACTTGTTGCTAAGCTTGTTCAAGACGGAGACCAGTGGGCACAGATATTTTTGCAAACACACAAACAAGGTTGAGTTATTTCCGCAGACTAACCCTGCTCCCAGTTGAGATATTTGAGTGGCGACGAGTCGGCCCACTGCCAGCCCCCATTGACGTCCAGGTCGTTGAGGCCGATCCACAAAGCAGCACTGTAGCCGGTCAGCAAACCTACGACAGCGCGACAACATCTGCCTCAGACTGGGTGTGAAGTGACAAACGCTGCGTTTCACGTGAGGGACAGTGAACACATCAGCACATCGCGATTCCACCTTCCGGCGCGACCTCCGCCGCTGAACGTGCACGGATGAGAGAACGCTTTACATAAGACAACAGTAGACGTGGCCTCGTTACAGCGTCCGGGAAAATCTATTCGATGTGCTCAGCTGAAATATCCTGTTGGCTGAACTGCCGGTGACACGAGAGTGGAGGGGAAACGCCTCATTGAAGCTGATAATCTCCTCCCCTGGAGAGAAAATAGCCGATTGATATTAGAGATCTGAAGACAAAACATCACGAAAAAGTTGATATCCAGCGCAGGGTGACATAAAAGCTTCCACCCAGTATTAAAGGCTTGATTGAGATAAAAAAAAATAGAAAAGTGATGGAGTGTGAATGGATTCATGTGGACGTTCCCACCCGTGTGTGTGTGCGTGGACTCTACCGTTGATGTAAGTCTGTTCATGCAGCTTGGTGATGCTCAGCAGGTCGGCCCCCTGCTGCTGGCAGCTCATCCGCGCTTCGCTCCACGACAGCGTAGCCTGGAAGTTGAACTGGTAACAGCTGTCCGTCAGCGGGTCGGTGTCCCAGAAGGTCTCGCAGCCCTTGTCTGACAGGGGGAGAAACGGCGTTTGACAGGGCCGATGAGTAGAGTTAGCGGCAGGAAAGCAGAGCGACGACTCACTGTTCACCGGACAGAACCCCCAATGCTCGTCCTTGCCGTAATCGTACGTGGTGGCACACCACAGGTGCCCGTCCTCCCGCCCGATGCTCGTGCAGTCGTGAAACCACTGGCCGTCGTACAGGAAGGGCAGGTAGCAGGGACGGCCGTGTGAGTTCCCCTGGATGGTGTAGATCTCTGGAGAGCAACCAGAGGACAAAAAGAACGTCAATGAGAGGGAATACGACAGCGAACTGAGCTCGGCTGACGTGTTTTCGCAGAGACTTACACAAGCAAACAGAGGATGATGTTACAAGCAAAACAGCAAACGGCGACAAGGGACGAGCGAAAAGGTTCAAAACAGACCATGAGGAAAACAAAGCATCTTATCTTCTTACCTAGAAACAATCAATAATGACTGATTTACAAACCCTGACAGGTTTGTGTCACCACGTTTTTTTATTGTTTTGTTTTGTTTAAGAAAAAAATGGAGTATTTCATTTTTCAGTCAAAAACATGCCATGTTTTTTGTTTTGGTTTTTTCAGTTTTACTGATGCATTATTTACAGAAATAAGAATTTTTGGTCAGAATTTTTTTTTTTTTTTTTTAGATGGGGGATTAATACTGATTTTAGATTTTGACCACATGAGGCCTAAGTGACGCGCTCTCCAACAGTATGTTACAGATAAGGCTGATGCATTCTTCTCTGTCTGACGAAGATGAACAGACAAGGGTGAAAATGCAGCCCTCCCCCACCCCCCGTGGAGGAAAACAGGTCACCACTGTTTTTTCATGGCTTCCATAATGTCTATGTTTACATATTTATGTATTTCTATTTCTGTACTTTTAAAAACCGCCTGTCGATTTCTACTCCAGTGCACAGGCCTATTATAGTGCGACCCAAAGCAAGAGAGTGCATCTGCAGTGTGACCAGAACCCATCAAAGAGTCCAGTGGAAAGTAGGGCAGACATCCCCCCCCCTGCTCCACCGCTGGCTGGCTGCGGCCGCGCTGCTCCTCGCTGACTAATGTTGGAGGTATTCGACTCCAGCACTGAGCCCACTTCACAAGGAAAACTTGTGAAGATCGGCACTTGAAAGTTAAAAATGTCAATGCAGCCGATCCCTGACCACAAAAATTTAGAATAGACTTTGTTGGGGGAGGTGGTGATGGGGGTATCAAGAATAAAGTAAAGGGAGGTTTTCTGCTCTCAGAGCGGACGGGGCTGTAATTCAGTCAAGGCGAGTCTGTTAACAGCTCACAGAGTCGTTCGGTAACTCTTGTTCTGAGAAACAACAGCGGCGTTTCGATTTGCTCGTGAACTTTTCATTCAGCTCAGGTGGACGCCGCGTCTTCTCTGAAGTACTTTCGAACCGACATGGATGCACGTTGGCTTTGAAGCCCATTTGTGGCCACAGCGCGTGCTTTCGTGTGGAATAATGCTCACCGCGATATCTTTTAGTGCACAGGTCCTTCACGCCACCGTGCAATGTCCACTTTGAAGGGGCAGAGGTGGTGGACGAGTTCCAAACCGAGGGCGAGGGAAGGTAGTTATTGAGGTTTTCGAGCACTTGGCCGCAGTTCCAGGTCCAGCGTACTTTGGGGGGCTCGCGGTCACAGGTGTACACGTTCAGAGGAGACCTGTCCGATCTGACCGTCACGTTGCCCGTAGTCATGCCCAGGCACAGCGAGGAGCCCAGGTTGAACAGGCGACCCCGGGTCACCCACTTCCAGCGTTGGCTGTCCTCCTCGCAGGCGGCCGACAGGACGAGAGAGTGATCCCGCACCCCCAGGCACCCCTGGGCGCCCTCATGGAAGAACGCAAAGTCATCAGAGTCCAGCGGTCCTGTGCAGACAGGGGTGGGGGGGCGAGAGCGTTCGTCAATAACAGTGATGAAAACACAATTGCGTGTTGGCGGCTAACGAGGCTGAAAGAACAGGTCAGGTTGGATCGATGACTTCATTACTGGACAGACGGTGGGATTGGATGTCAGAGGGATTCATCCTCTCCTCATCGTCCTCGTCTGCAGCAACAACACCGACGGCGACACAAAAACACAGATTTAGAAGAAGCTGGTTGTGTTTCTTCCAGTGAAAAGACCTCGTACGTAGGGTGTAATATGACTGAGGTCCCACTAGGAAGTTGCTGCCGAAACGGCAATAAACTGTGCAAAGTGGACGCACGTGTTTCTGCTGTAATGTCAAATTTAACTATCACAGCTGAACTATGTCTGGACCCCAGGTCTTTTACTTTATCTAGAATTGTTTGTTTCCTCCTTTAGGAAAAGTTGTGACATCTCTCGACATTGGATTTGACTGTCATGATTTGAGAAATGGAAGGAAAAAAAAAACATGTTCACTGAATTTCATAAATAAAAGCTAAAACTCGTTTGAGTGGTGGGTGCCAGGAAAGACAAAGACACACGTAACAAATTAATACTCTTAAAGATGAAAACCAACCGTTGGATACACCTGATGTGAACAAACTCCTTCTCTCAGATCTGAGACACCCAAAAGGGGAAAAGTGTGACCCTCAGCATTCCTGCCCAGCAGGCTCCTGTGAGAGGCCAGGAAGTGGGCTAGGTGGGAAAGATCACTGGGCATTTACTGGAAAAACATCACTCTCCTCCGTGGGTCCTTCGGCCCACCGGCTCTGTGGCGATCCCTCATTTCCGACCTCTCAGCTCAAACGCTCAGTTTCCTGCTGTGCTGCCTTGACGCGCACAGAGACAATAGAGTCTCATCAGGAGCTCCGTGTAATCCCTGTAATTTGGAGGGGACGACGGACACGCCCCTCCTCTTGAACCCCGTGGCCGAGTTTCTCTTGTTCGACCTCTGTCTGACACTGATTTTTAGACATAATTATAACAGGGATTGTCCCAAATTTTCAAATCCACAGTTCGATCTGACTTCTGGGTCGTGCGGACCGTTTCGTTGAGTTGGTTATAGTTTTTTTTGAGCGACATAAGCACGTTTTGTTTAGTGGCCTTCAATGACAAGATTTCCCAACTCAGTTTTCAATAATCTCATGTGTCATGTGAACTGAAGGCTCATTTGTATGAACGTCCTCTTTACAATCTAAATCGTGACCTACGGTAAGGGCAGGCGTCTGTCTCGTACTTGTAGTACCACATAATTCCTTGGGAGGCGACAGTGAGTAACTGAGACAGGGCAGCTGTTCTCCAAAAACATGACGATGCACATTTACTCCAGGCAGCTCTTCACCCAGTGACGGCGGGGGAAATGGGACGCTACAAAGAGCACTGAGGCGTGTCATGATGTGGTAGCGTGAGGGAGCGGCGGCCCAGACCAGGCACCCTGTGGAGGAAACTCGTTTTGGCCTCATCCTCATTCTATCAGTCAGTACGCAAAGCTTGTGACCACATCAGCTTTGGAACATAAACCCACCGGTAATCTACCAGTTTCGCCCTCCAGCTCCTGCTAACGACGGTCACATCATGTCGGTTCTTGAGCTATAAGGGTAATGTTTCCACATCAGGAGGCTCAGAGAGGATTAATGTGTGTGTGTGTGAATATATTTCTCATCACACTTTAACACAATGAATCCTCAAGCCTGTTGTTTTTTTGTTTTGTTTTTTGCTTCCATATGAGCATCGACTCCTCTTCACCAGGGAAACATGTTTAAAACACCACAAACCACCGTCTATTGGCCACATTGTACACTGAAATTCAGGCCAGAGTCCAGGACGTAATGTGTAAGGAAAACTACACACACCCACAGACACAATCCACGTCTTCAAAATCGCTTGTTTATTCGAATCTGTGGCGTCCACTCCTTTACGTCTTATCGGGAGGTTAAAAAAACAACAACACCCTCCATCCTGACACCAGACCAGCTGTGTTAAAGTGTCTTTCCATGCGTCCGTCATTCAATGCGACATAATCCGGAGCTGGAGGATATTTGAGGTGAAAGGAAGCGAAGGCCCGTTTCAGTGGAAAGTCACAGTCTGCTGTATCCATTGAGGCCGTCGGTAGAAGGTGAAAACAAGTGACGTCTGCCCGATCACACCCCCTCCCTGTCTTTTCCTCCACGACTGAATAAAACAATAGTGTTACTTCAGTCACGAGCTCACGCGACACTTTAGTACATTTTGCGAAACAGTCGTCTGTAATTACCGTGCGACGTCCTGCCACATCAGCAAATCGAAGGACGGCGTTTCTCTACGTTGCGAGAACGGAAAAGCGACGAGTTACTGATGTAACAACACGCTGCTGTTGAGTCAGGTCGGGCCTTCTCTCGTTTTCATTAAAAACAAGAGTCAGCTTTAATGGTGCCAGCGGGGGGGGGGGTGTTACACACCACAGTCGTCCCAGAGCGAGTCAGCATCACCCAGGACGCGAACCGTCTCAACCAACACGAGGGCAGAAAGTTCTACTCAGCGAGCAGCAAATTCAAATGGGCGTTTTAATTCCACTCTGGAAGGGACACGACTGGATGTTTGATGTGAGAAAACTCCGGGGTAATCAGAGAGAGTGCAGAACACCAGATTAACTTTAAGCCATTGAGCTCTGTGAAAACTAAGCCGAGACAGCTCCCCCGCTGTGATCTCACCCTCTTCCCTGCCCCGTCATCCCTTTCTCAGCGCCGAAGACGGCGTCGGGCTCAAGTGAGAGGCGACGAAACAACACCCAGCGAAGAGAGGCACATATTCCCAGAACCCCCGCCTCCGTCGAGCCTTTCTCTACTGGACTACTTCTGGTGACACCACCTTAGATTCTGGGTGACTAATCTCTCGCGAGTCTCGACTTGAGATGTTATGACTTCGACAAACCCCTGAACGTCACATTTGCATTCGGAGTGTGAGTCACGCAGACTCCAGAGGTTTAATTCCCTTTATTAACATGTATTGTTAAATGAAGTCTTATATATGATATTAAAGCTTTTCAGCCCTTTTTTTTTTTTGTATTTTAACAGATGTCAGAGATTAAAAAAGGACCGACCAGTGTGATAAACAAGGAAAAGGCAGGAAGTTCCTGCCTGCTGTGTTTGTTTCTTTGGTGTTTTATGGTGGCCCGGACGCTGAGGCAATCCAAACTGTGGATGGGTTTTACCTCATCTGAGAAGCACGGGAGAGGAGAGAGAGGGTGGAGGGGGCTTAGGGAGGGAAGAGCATATTTGCATTTTGCAGCCACACTCAGAATCAGAGTTGACTCCAACCTCTGGGAAGGCAGCGTTCACATTTAGAAAAAGGAACTTTCCATCACCCCCACACTTGTGCAGAAGGGAGGCGATGAGCCAGTGAAGGTTGAACTGTTGGATCTGCAATCTGCATCGATGATGAACGCGAGAATCACTTTGTAATCGGATCCTGAATCACAGAGAGAGAGAGAATCGCCATGACGAGAGAATCGCCATGTCTGACACAATGACCATCATCGCAGTGACGGATGTCGGTGTGCGTGTGTGTGTGTGTGTGTTAGCGATGAGTTTGGAGGAGAACCAGAGACATTTGGCCACTTCTCTCTTACAACCACAGAGGAACCTGTGACATGTGACCTTTTTTTTTTTTTTTTTTTTTTTTAAATAGAGGTTTGTTTTGTGGGGTGTGTTGTTGCTGCAGTTGACATAGGATGAGGAGAGGACGAACCCCACTGCAACTATCCAGACTGTTCCACACACCATTGTCTACAATAGTCGTGATTTTTACTGCCTAGACAGTTGCAATCCTGCTCTGGTAGATCACCACTGGACTGGAAGTGTTAATTACAGCCTGTAACCGGATGTCACATCTGCCTGCAGGGTCTCTCTCTCTCTCTCTCTCTCTCTCTCCACGTCACTTTTTCACTGTCGTCTAAAAACACGCATCCGGTTCAGATATAGAGCAACAGAAAAATAGACAAAAGAAGTGTGAGTCTTTGTGTCTCAATCATCACAGCAGACTGCAGCCGCTCTCCTCCTCCTCCTCCTCCTCCCCCTCCTCCTCCCCCCGTCACTTTTTGCTGCACATCTGGTTCCACTCACTGCTGGACTTTTGGTTCGTGGCAAAACAGCAGCGAAATCACAAGAAAAGATGCGCGTGCGAACGCACGTTCGCACTTTCGCGAAGCAAAAAGGTAAACGCAAACATGCGCGCGAGGTTCGATCGGAGCGTTTTTCACCATGAAAGAAAACCGGCCGTCAGTTGTCGGGGTGTTGTTGTTGTTTTCTCCACTCACCCGAAACGCTCCTCTTCAGTTCCAGACTAAAGATGAATAAATATAAAGTGCATTTGTAAAATAAACGGTTCCGATGAGTCCATGTTCTTCTACAGTCCTTGTTCCGGTCGTTGCTTTGCATGCTCACTGTTCCAACACGCACACTCACAAACACACATATACACACAAACACACACACACGCACGCACGCACACGCAGGTAGAAAAAGAATGGAAAAAGAACAGGAGCAGAAAAGTGACGCCGGAGCGGAGCAGCCGCCGTCCGGGTGCGTGCGGCTGAGGACGGGACGTTTGTTGACGAGTTTGACCGCTGGACTGGAGCTCCGACTGCCTCCGTCTGATGAGCCCGATGAATGGAGCAGCGTGTGAGTGTGCGTGCGTGTGTGTGTGTGCGCGCGCTTCCCAACATGAGGCCCGGGGACCCTCAGGGGCCCTGAAAAGACGCCGGCGTGTTTTCTGTATTTGAACTCAATAGTTAACTTCATCTTTGCTAATACGACTCATTTCCCTCCCAGTATGATTATTATTACTGTTAATAATAATAATGATACTCAATGTTTTCAAAGTCTGTAAAAACTGTTCAAGACAAAGGTCTGAGTTTAATCTGAATTAACAATTAATGATGGTATTTGGTTTTACCGTTTAATATCAAAGTAACCCACCTAATTATAAATGTGATGAGTTCATTTTCAATGTCTCGGGGTTTTGACACTGTCAGCACAGTTACACCAAAAAAACTTGTTTTACTAAACTGTAAAATATTTCACTTACCTGTGACTTTCATTGGTATTCTCCAGCAATGTAACAGTTGTGATGTAATGAAGTACTACTTTTATGTAACTAGTTGTACTTTTAGAGACGCCGCCACCACTTTTAATGCTGAGTCATCTGAAGCTTTTTATGCATTTCCAGTTGTTCAAACAGTGTGTATGAGGAGTTACTTAGTACTTCCATTAATATTTGTCAAATCTTGACAGAAATGAGGAAAAAAAAGTCTCTTTGAACCAATAGTATTTAATGGTTTTTGTAACTTTCTGATAAGGCCCAATCCCCCCCCCCCCCCAACAGAAGTATCAGGTTAACCAGTCTCTTGCATTTTATTGGCCAAAAATAAATTCAAACATACCTAAATAAATATGTGTTTATGGTGGTGGGTGTGGGGGGGCAATAAAAACAATAACAGTTCTAATGAAAGGCAACTTGAAAAACAACAGCTTTCTCCATAAAAATGCTTAAATTGAAAAGTTTAAAAAAATGAAAAAGGGGTTCCTTCTTCAAGGCTTCCACTCCACATCACGACTCTGAAACCATTCATTATAAAAACGGAGGTGGAGCAGCGCCACCAAATGGAAGTTACACGCTTTGGTCACAGGAGCTTGACGAGGAGATAGCAGGAAGGGAAGTGGGGGGCGGGGGTCTTCTGTCTCCTTGTCTCTCAGTAGGTGGGTCTGGATTGTCACCTCACAGTGGACGACAGAGCAGATTCTTTAACGTTGGATGCAATAAACAGGCCAGAGTGGTTCTCTCAGTTCGGGTTAGGGAGACGAGAAGAAACGTCATGTTTGCGCTTGTCAGCGAGTTCAGCCTACGGTCGACCAGAATGGCTCATGCATGGGTGTGTGTGTGTGTGTGTGTGTGTGAGAGTGCGAAGGGGTCCGAGGCCCTCTGCTGTCATTCTCTGTCAGGCCAAGCCGAAGCAGTTCTCTGTCAGAAAAGTGAAATGCCGAAACCTTTCACCAACACAGCGCCAAACGTTGCCCCCTTGCTGTGAGAGCCGTCCAGGGC
>JBBMJM010066319.1:0-17269 GCA_037832705.1 Centriscus cristatus
ACACACACACACACACACACACACACACACACACACACACACACACACACACACACACACACACACACACACACGTGCATTCACAAAATGATGCCTCCTTCCACTTGCTCTGCACACACTTTGAAAATGTTTGGCCTCTTTTTTGAAGTATTAGCCTCCTCTGGGAGCTTAATTCCAGATGTGTGTACACAAAGTAATTACGCCGTGTGGTATAGTGGCCTATTGTCTGGACATCGTGCAGGAATTAGCCCAAATGGCGTCCTGTTGAGTGCAGTACCCCCCTAGAAGGTCGCTGCGCGTTTAATTTGTACCTCTTTGCTCATACATCAAGATTGAGTGATATGGTCGCAGACTGATGGCTCTGTATTTACCCTGTGGCCGGGGCGTGCTGGGCCCAGGTCTGGAAATAACGGCATCCTTTTATGTGTACTAATAATTAGCAAGGCACACACAAGCCATCCATCAAGCACCAATGAGCCATGGCTGCTTTGTCAACATGCTGGGGCGCATAAAGCCATGTTTGTTGGCCACAATACACAATGGTAACAGCAATTGTGGAGAGGAGTGACTGTGTGTGTGTGTGTGTGTGTGTGTGTGTGAGTGAGTGTGTGGGACATTTACCGGACACAGAATATGCAGAATATTCCATTTAATTTCTTTGTTGTTGTCCTGTTTACCTTTGCCAAGATGGTCATATTTTACCTTACGTTTGTTTGTGTGATCATAAACAAACAAAACACACACACCAAACTTTGCTGGGGGTGTAAAGTTGGAGCCTGAGAAGAACCCATAACATTCTAGATCACGCCGATTTTTTTCTTTTTCGTTGGATTTAGTGGCAGTGAGACCCGAGTGCTCGTTTAGTTTTTCAAAAATGAGAAGCAGGAAACATCCCTCACTGGTGGATGTCTACAACATGTTTCAGTATTTAGCCCATCAAGGTCATGGACTTCACCTTGCCCACCACCCCTGTCCGCCCCAACATGCAGGTCCCAGAAGTCTGATCCCTGGTATGCTATGCTGCACTGGGCTATCAAAGGTCAAGTGCTCGGGGGTCACGTGAAAATAGTTTTTATCACATTTCATTCTCGTAATCCTCTTTGAAATGTCACACACAACTATGATCATACGGAATGTGAGCGATCCGAGGCTGAACGGGGAACTCTGTGAAATGGCAGAGCCTCACAAGCCGGAGAGGATATTTTCGATGTCAAAATGAAGCTTTTGTAACACTATATCACTGTAACTGCACACAGTACTTGGAAAATCATAACTGTCTGTTTGGTTTAGCAGAGATTTTTTTTTTTTTTTTTTTTTTGCGAGACCCATTTAAATCCCATGTAAATCCAGTTCCGGCAGGTTGAGTTTGAGCTTGAAGTGAAGCCACCCAGAGAAAGCTCAGCTGAAAACAATCGAGCTGAAGTGCTGAAGTCACTGCAGTCGCCCGCGGATGAAAGGCCGTCTTTCATCCCAGTTTGTTTGGCCTAGACTTCGCTTTGCCTTTTTGGCTAATGCTCATAAATGTATCTGGAGTCATCAATAGTGCAAAGCTATATTAAAACTAACACTTTAAGTCTGGGTCAACACCGGCGGTGGAAAGTGTCAAGAAAGAAAGAAAAGGGGCAAAGCATTAAGTTCACATTCCATGCAGCTGCTTATGTCGCGTTCATTAGCAGTGTGTTTTTAAGTTCAAGCATTCCGCTGCTGTTATTGTAATCCCAGTGAGTTATCTAATGAAAACAGTGATTTTTGTCTTATTGCAGTGTAATACCCCATCCATTGACTGCTATTATCAAATGTCTCAGCTACAGACACAAATACTCAGACCAAATGCTTTTGTTTTATAACAAACAAAGCAAAACATTTTTGGGATTTGCTCTCTTTTATCTACCTCATCACTGCACAGATGGGTTTATTTCACCATTACAGTACTTACAGTAACTTGAAAGACAGATACAGTAATAGATATCTGGAGAATGTAGTTCTTGGTCTCAGCACAGTGTTTTGATTTGGGCTCTGATTTCTTGGGGTTAGTTCGGTTTCTCTGAAGTGCGTATTTCTGCCCGGCGTTTTGCCTCGTTCTCGACCTGTTGCTCTCCCCAGCTGTCGGAAAGGATCCGCTCCGACGTCAGGAAGACGATCGGGTTAAAGACGGTGTCGCATGACTGCTGACTCACAGTTCACTGTCAGTGAAAACAATGTGCCGGTGATGGAGTTCACGTGAAACTTCATGAAAGAATTTAGTTGAATGAATATACCACTTAACCGGGACATATTTCATGGTGTTTTTTTTTAAAAAAACATGGACCAAACTTATTAATTCTGTTTCCTTAGCACCCACCTACTTCCTGTGGCCCTTTGTCGGAGAGCATTGGAGACAAACCCCATTGTTACAGCCAGGCCCACTGCCATTTTATATTAAAAAAAAAAAAAAAAATCCATAAACATGAATTACAAAGTGCAAACTGGTGATTTTCAGAGAGTAAGAAAAAAACAAACAAAACCAAAATGACCAAAGTACCAAAACAAACCTAATGCACTTTTCAGAGATGACGGCGAAAATAACGTGAAATGGCGTTGAAATATAGCAATAGCATTTAATGGCTGAAAAATGAAAACTTGATTTTAAATTATAAAGTGTGTCATTGTCATATTCAAGTAGTCAGAGAATAATTTTAAAACACACTGACGTTACAGGTGACCGAGGCTGTGAATATAAAGCACATATGGAGGAGTGTGTCTATATTTCCCAGAGCACGACTGGTGAACATTTAGCTGCAGTTAAAATTCATAATTCACTGTGAAACATCGTCCACTGAAGTGCTCGGTAACAAACAAAAAAATGTCATCTCTTTTAAATTGTACAACTTCAAACCAGTATTTAGACACAATTTCACCTGGAGAAGATTATCAGAGTATATTAATGTGATGAATAATCCCAAACAAACAGCAGTTGGTTTTTGGTTTTGTTTTCTACCAGGTTGCCTTCACATCAGTCCTGACAACACACAACTTCGTTGATGCCAATATGGCTCGTAACAGTTTAGGTTATGTTCATATTTACTGAAAAGAATCTAAAATGGAATGCAATGGGAACGGATGTCGACATGAAAGGTTTGCAAACCATCCCAGCGGACCATCAGAGCAGATTCCAGGACTAAATAGCTTTATTTAGCTCAGATTGCCAGGACGTTTCACATTCCCGTTCTTCCTTTCGGGGTATGTTTGTCCAGTTTGCAGAGCTAAGGAACAGGTGGTATGTCGTGATGAGAATGAAATAAAATGTGAAATACAATGATAATGGGGAATGTCAGATAGAGTTGTATCATCATTTTGTCTGGGAAGAAAGAAATGAACTTGAAGATTTACCACAAAATACACACAACCGGCTGATTTGTTTCATTAAAACGACTTCTCTCACTTTTTAACATCATTTGTAAAATGATGCAAGTCGTCGTCTTACAGGTTCAACAGCAATCACCACATGTGAGCTCATCTCTTATTTCATCACGTAACAAATCATCCGGTCCGATCTCGTCTGTCTCACCCGACACCCCCCCACACCCCCCCGCCCGCCTATCTCAGTACATCTTAGAGTCTGCCACAGACATTCATACTAGCTGTAATTGTTTTCAACAACAACAACAACAACAACAACAACAACAACAACAACAACAACAGCAACAACAACAACAACAACAACAACAACACTAATATTACATTTCATTCATCTGTGCATTAAGAAAACATCTTTCAAAATAAAACTGGGCAAAGCAACGACCCCCTCGTGATTCAGTCATTTGTAAATATCTAACCTTATTAATGCAGCTAATGTTAAGGCCATCAGATAATCAATTGCCGCGAGTCAATAAAGGGGCCGTAGAGATTGAGGGCTTTCAAAAGGAGTGTGAATGTTAATGAAAAAGCAAACAACCTGCCGCTGCAATTTGTGCTGGAAAACCACGTTTGAGCGACTGCGGTGGCTCTGTGCTCTGTTTGGTTCCTCCTGTGCACAAGGAACACTTGAGGGGAAATAATTATCTGTCATTTCCAGTCTTGGGGTCAAATATATTTAGATGCAAATGAAAACAACTCCCGGTGGATGAAATGGGATATAATCCATGTACGGTGCAGAAAACTAGCTCACTCTGATCAAAAAACTTTCTGAACTCAAATGGGAAAGCAACAACTTTGTGACATGTTTTGATTTCTTAACCTAAGAATGAAGCATATGAACAAGAGATGTTTGACTGTGATTCCATGTTGCCTGATTAACAGACATTTGCAGAACCTGCGGCAGACTGGCTCTGGAACAAAACTGTAAAGTGCAGACGTGGGAAACCAACATTTTCCTTCCTCCATTAAGAAGATATTCAGCATGAGTCATTATCATCAGTGCGCTGCTGCAACTCCACAAAATGATTTAAGAGTGGATGACCAGATTAAATGTCTGAGTCTCTGGTCGGATATACTTTCCAAAGTTAAAAGGTCACAAGTGAGCGAACATTTTGGTTGTGAAATGAGACTTTTTCAACAGAGCAGCTAGTTGTTCATTGTGTGCAGTCATGAGGATGTGGTGAGGAAACCAACATGGGGCAGCAATACAGGAATACAGTGCAACAATCACTTTAACAAGAACGACATATGAACTCTTCTATTTGTCATAGAGAGCTGTTAAAAGACAGAAAGTGCAGTAACAATCTGGATGAGGAATGATGTCAAGATTCACTTCCTGCATGTTGACTTCAATAGAAGTGATCAGCCCCTGAAAAGCACAGAGGGTTATTTTTAGATGCAAAATGCCCCAACGAGTTTCATGCTGAACATATCTTAATGTGAATATTGTGGAGGGCTGAGCAGTGACTGAAGGACGAAGGAGGAATATACTGGAAAGGGAAATCAGAATGTGCAGATATATGGCGTATGTAGATCGTTTGTTTTTTTTGGGGGGGTTGCACCTCACTGCAAAGATGCTTCACGTATTGAGGTTCATCTTGTGATATATGCAACACCCACCCTGTACAAAAACAAAGATGGGAGGAAATTAGAAACAAATCTTTTTAATCTTATTTCCAGGCAGTAGCAATGATCTGAACAATTGAATTCAACAGAGCCCAACTTGCTTGAACACCAACAGGTGAGTGAGTCTCGACGCTGGATTTCGGTCTGGACTTATTTTCCATATTTCCAGAAACATCCTACCTCCACCTGTTCCACCCCACGCTCCCTTGGCTCTAAACAACACATTCAGTTGGATGAGAAAATATATCTATACCAGTTTTACACGTGTAGTTTGACAAACACGTCGACTTTTGTCACATTAGTGAGTGGTGATCTGCACAATCAGCAAGAAAAAGGAACGGAGCGACGCAACTGGTGCAATCAGCCAACACAACGTGACGGAAATTAATCAAGCTTGGCCGAGGGGCACGCTGTGGAAAAATGATCTCATTTGACCAGACAGTTTGGGGCTTCTCTGTAATCCTATCACAGAACAACATCATGACTCCTTATCTTTGTCGTCCTCATTAAGAAAATAGAAATGGCGAATATCCTGTCAAAATCGAAAAGAAGAAGCATAAGCAGTATTGAATTCTCCGCGTGAGACAGCAGGACTACCGCCGCTGCTGCTGTTTGTTACCAACCAATCCATATCGCAAATGATTATGAATTATGCATATTTTCCCCTCTTAATAGGAAACAGATGGATTGCGACATCAACTTTGACAGTTTGTGCTCAGGTAATGATTTTATGCAAAGCACATCACAGAGATGACAATTCAAGATGTATATTTACCATAGAAAATGAAATTCATACTGCCCCTAATACCAACATGACGTATTTGGTGATCTTGTATGATTAAAAGTCAAATACACACACACGGTTGCAAAGTTAAAAATCAATAACATTGCAGTTTTATTGAACACTAACATGCAGTCATAATACACCGGCAACCACTTGTCGTATGTCACCCCCTGACCTCACAGATGAATCCTTGAGTTCTCTGCTTCCATCTGTCTCCGACCTAGGCGTCATGGTACAAATATGAGCATAAATGGCATAATATGCATTCTAGGGAAATACCCCCCCAGCACACACCCCCAACCGCCCCCACCCCTACAATTTTCAGAGATGTAGAAAAACAATATGTCATACAAGCGTCTGACCTCTCACCCAACCAGGATTTTCTCTTTCACTGGGGCACCCAGACTTCAAGTACGCCCTCACAGCACAATGGGCTGCTTATTTTCCCTCCCCGAAGGTGAAGAACAGCAGAATATTTCAAACATGAAGCCAAGCGGTTTCATGAATCACCGCAGGGAGAGCTAGCTTCCCTGATTGCTACTCATCTCGTTTCCCAAATGTTTTATGCTCCTCTAACTGTTAATCAATAGCTACACATGCAGCCTCTCGGCTAGCGCTGTTCTTTTTTTTTTTTTTTTTTGGTACGCCTGAGGAATAATCGTCAGTCAATGGCAGCTTTATAAATAGACCGAGGCTGCATGTGGACAGTTGGATGCTTTCTCTGTCAATTGTGCAATGGCACAGTACAATCACGTGAGGAGTTTTATTGAGGAAACAGCAGATGGAAGTGAAAGGGATCAGTTTATAAGAAGTGGTTTAGATGAAAAACAATAAAGACGTCAGAAAGGTTTTTACAATGTAAGGCTATTAGTACTTCATAAATATTTGTGGATGGCATGTCTGAGGCTCATTATTAAATGGTGCTCCAGTGAGCAGTCATAAATACTCATGAATGCCTTTTTGTTCACATGCTCTGCAAGCCGAGATACATCCTCATTGGCTGAAACAGTCACCCTAGTGAACCTTTGTGGCCTTAATTATGAAATTACATCTGGTTAAATCCAAACTAGAGAGGATCATAAACACATACTCGTCACCTTTAGGGGAAAAAAAACATGCCGTGTAGGTCTTTACAGGCACTTTTGCAGACACCGTTGATTCCAGACGTTGCAGTGATGATTTTCTACCAGCGGAAACGATACATCAGTAAAACCAGCGAGGCGGCTGTTTGCTTTGAAGAGAACAGAGCACCTAATTACCCTTATTTACAGGACGTCCCACAGCAAAGCATCAGATTATCACGCAGTGACACTTGCCTAATAAAGACAATCATTATGATTTTTCACCGCTTTGCTGAGATGCACAGGAAAATACATGTTTGAAGTAGAGTGGCGAGAAAGCTATCGTGAGCTATTATGGATACGTAGAAGACGTTTTATAGAGTGTTATTGATGCCTGCAAAGCCGCTGGGATGAGACACATTACCACTCGAACAAACGTGAGTTCAGAGCGAGGGTGGTTTATTTTTTGCGCTTCGTACGCAAGAAATAAACGTCACAGGTAACGAATGTGGGACAAAGCTGATGAAAATCTGAACTGTTACTGCATCATCTGTCTCCACAGGCATGTTTATGAGCTAATTAACAGGAATAGATTTGACTAAAGAAGCTTCTATTAGCCGAAACTGTGAAGGATGAATTCAATCTGAGTCGCCCATCCCACACAGGATGAATATCAATGGGAGGCAGGAAACGGACGAAATTGAGTTGTGCTTGTCAAGATGAACGCCCAGCGGCACGTCGCTAGATTGAATTATCGCTGGTGCTCATGTGGAAGCGGAGAGCAGATATAACACCTCTGAGTGTGAAGCATTCCAACGTGCTTTGGATTTTGTTTCTGCTGTGTAGGTTGAACGCTAAACTTGATGAACTCGCTCCTTCTCGGCTGTTGTTCTGAGACCCAATTAGACGTACGTATCCCACACAACGCCGCTGTAGGAGGCCAGAGTGCGTCCAAAGAGAAAGAGGCGTGGGAGAAACGTGCAGTGGGTTTACCCGCCAACGTGCTGCACTGGGCATGGCACATATCAATACAAGTGGTAACGAGTAACACTGGCTGCAGGTATGGTTCCCAACATCAGAGGGAGACGAGTGCAAAGGTTGTTTCATCTTTTATGGATCCCGTTTGAAAGCATCAATTGCCTCAAAGAAAGAGTGGAAGTGGAGGAACTGAAGAGTGTGGACGTATTTATGTGTTTATGTTTGTATAAATCGTAAACATGTACGTTTGGTGCCCCAACCGGGCCGTTTTGCAACAGTTTTTGCATGTTTTTAAAATTGTTCGTGTGAACCCGGGTCCCGGCGGTCTGATAAGCAGGGGGCTGTGGCGTTCCCTGTGGAGGTCAGCTGTTCTGACCCCCCATTTGCGATTGCCCTGTGCTGTACAACCCAGCAGGGCCGAGAACACAGACCTAATGGTGGTGTCATGAAAGCAGACAATTACCAGGCAGTGAGCGAGGGCTCCCTGGGTTATGGTTTCAGTCAGATTATTTATTTTATGTAGTTTTTGAAGCAGGCGCTTTAAAGTTTACCAGCCCTAGGGTTCCTTCTCTTTCTCTCTTTTTATTTTTTTTGTTCAAACCCTGCCCGAGTGTATGTGTACGAGGGTGTATTGCTGGGAATAGAGGATTTTTTGATGATCTAATTGGCTATTATTGGATGTTTTCAGGCAATAACATCACGCTTTTTGTTTTGTTTTATAGTTTATGTGTTATATTGAATCGACTTCATACGAGCCCTCTCTACAGCCTTCAGCGTGTTGGCCACAGCAGCTGCCGTATACATACACTTGAGAGATAGAAATGAGAGATAAAGCGGAGGCAAACTCTGCCCGCACCTTTTTGTTTGGCAAGAAATGTTTCTTTTTCTGTAGATTTCCTCTCATCGGTGAAACGCTCGACAATGAGTCTGCCTCGGATGTCACTGATCCGGCCCAGTAGCAGTGAGCAGTGACACAAAGAGATTATAACCGAGACGGAGAGAAAACAGTTCCATCTCTCACCTAATCAATTTGGTTTCATTGACATTCAACTTTACAGTCTCCAGGACAAAACCACACGTCATTCTTCTCTCATCAGAACTATTTTTGAAACGGAAAATGCCAACAATTCCTGGGTAGTACATCCTCAGTGTGAGGAGACATTTGATGAGGCGTTTGATGTCATGGTTACAAAAAGCCCATGGTTAAGGAGATAATGTGTTTTGTTGGACATGGAATCAGCGCATGTTCGGACGTTCTCATCCTGACCTCCTCCTTTGCTCTGTCACAATTACCACGGACTCTAATGGGAATTCCTTCAGATGTGTGTAAAATAAATATTGCCTTGCAGAATAATAGCTATGGGTTTCAGTGTTGGACTATTCTGTAACTGCGATCTCTCTGAGAGACAAAGGTCGCTGTGAATGTCCTACTCTGTAGAACCTGATAACAAGCAAAGGCTTTTGTAACCAAAGTTGTCTCTGCAGGGTATCTACCTTGTGTGTTTTTCATATAAAGAGGATGAGCCGGCTTTGAGTGTGTGTTTGTCTATGCCTTGTGGCGTGCTTCAGGCCATGAGCTGCATCGCTGGATGCACCACAAGCTGCATTAAGGTAGAAATGCTAGGATAATTACAGTGTTGTATAGATCATACTGATACATGCACAGATTAGCAATCGTTAATGAGCTCAGATCTGTAAGTTCAATTAAGAAACGCTGTTTTTTTTTTTTCACATATTAATAAAGTGACTCAGAACCTCCAGTAGTCGTACATCACAAGAGCTCCTTCTGCAAGGCTACTTCCTGTGCAATCAACCTCTTCTCTTTACTAAGAAGTGGCCCCATGTCTCCTGCAATTACATCCTCCCTCTGTAATCTGTACTTCCACACAAATGAGCGCAGCCAGAGTAATTTGGGTGAAGATTCGCCAAATTAAGAAACATAATGTTTGGGAATCCATCCTGCTCTGCTCCTTATTGAATACAGCAGTGCCAAAAGCGATGATCTCTTTGAGCCCCATCGTTTCATGCGGGTAATCACATTCATGTCCCAACCCAGCGAGCCCGAATGTTTCCTCAAAGCGAAAACAGAGACGGCCATAACAATCTGTAATATTAATCTTAGTGGGTTAAATGTATCTTGGGGGCTCCTCCAGCCTGACTTTTCTGCTACCTGTGGCTGTGTTTTGAACTAATTGCACTAATAGCATATGCAGAACCAAGACCTTCCTCCCACTGTACACATACGTGCTATTAGAACATCCTGTATTTCACATGGATCCTCACAAATTTGTAAATAATTACTATCACATGGGGGGGAAATAAGAGGCCGCCCCAATTGAAATTCACTAGCTGGAGGCAGTGTGGTAATCATGGAGCAGAGAAGGGCAGGGAGAAGTGGGGATGTGTGTGTGCATGTGTGTGTGTGGTATTTACATTGTACAAGAGTCTGACAGTTGATAAGAGTCCAGAGTGAATAATGAGCAACTTTACCTACCTTTATCTAAGTACTTATGTCTGTATATTCTGTAGCATTTGTCAGCGTGTTCTTGTCTGTTGCACCGAGTTAAATTGAACGTAGCTCATTCGAATGGATTCAGCGCTCATTTAGCCACAGCCCCTCACAAATTGGGTCCAGTGGCTTCAGGCCTATATTTGTTACTTAAAAGAAAACAGCACATTTAGGGAAGTTGGTGATGGATTGAATGTGTTATCTGCCTATTAGCGCAACAGCCCATTATCATTGTGCCCAGGTTAGTGCGCAGGCTGTAAGGCAATAAAGACAGGATAGCTGCTGCTAAGTAGGAGTTCAGTGGTTGCCTGCATTCTATCGCGTTCAAATGAGCACCACAAATCACATCAGCAGGATGCCTGCACCCGTAATGTGGCCATCGGCATATGAAAATAGGTATGGGAGACCATCCAATTTGCTGCCAGCAGATAGGAGGAAGGATCCCGCTGTGTGCTGAGTGATTGTTAGATGGTTGGCTGCCGTACGTATCTACAATATATGAACGCTCTGCCCTGCTGCCGTTAATAACAGCGGAACAACATGTGATTGCATGTTGCTGGTGTAAACAAGACAACCAGGGGGAAAACGCTAGGCCTGTCGGTGTTCATCTGCAATTTCACATTTGTTTGTGTGTGTGGAAACACGCCTGTCTGCTTGTGATCGTGTGTGTGTGTGTGTGTGTGTGTGTGTGTGTGTGTGTGTGTGTGTGTGTGTACGTGTGTGCGCGCGTAGCTGATATTTTGTAGAAAGCGGTCCAGTCGTCACAAGAGTGTTTTGTGTGCACTTTGTTCTCCACACCGATCCTGTCCCAGGCAGAAAATAATTACAGCCTGTGAGCTGCCGCAACACAGAAAAGGACAACACAGACAGCAGCCTCATTTTACTGCCTTAGAAGACGTCACTGTGCCCGGGGAGAAGCGAAGCGAGGGGGTGACGGGAGCAGCAGAAAGACGAGACCGTTGGATGAGAATGCTAATTGCTGTACATCAAATTGGACGTCTGTCAAACAGAATACATCCTGTAATAAACCTAAATAATAAATAGTTACCACACAGTTTGCCTCATTGTTCGAAACAGCAGTAAAATAAGCTTTGCCTGTGTATATATCTTTTTTGTCTGTGGGTGACATACAAAAAACTCCAGCAGCAAGCAACATATTCACTTATTTTAAGATAAATCAGACAATGCTGAGGCGACAATGCTGCCTCTTTTATAAAGATTTATGACACATATGCTCACACGTCGACACCCACAGACATTGTCGACTCCCCTCTCGATCACTCAACACAATGATTTACATATTGTACACTCAGACATGCATACACACTCATTAGGAGAGGGGGCTTGTGCATGGTATATGCTTGACGATGCAAGAGAATACCCCCCCCCCTCTCCTTGACAAGAGATCTAAGAGAGATCCCTGTGTACGAAATAACAGCGTTGAAGGCTCCTAATATCTTTGATAGCATCGTTATGGTAATGATCAGGCATAATGTAAAATTCATGAAGTGTACCTAGCATTTGACGATTGCCAATACTTGTTCCGCTGGCAAGAAGGAGGACGCAGAAAACACGTTACAGAACGCAGGCAGACGTTGCTATGCTTTGCCTTAATTGTTTTTCGACAGTTAAGTGCATCTAAATGACTTTCATGTGTTGGCATGTTTGCAGAGGGAGGGGATCTCTCTTTACCTTCTTTTCCCTTCAGCTGTTTTGGCAGCATGCATATTGAAACGAAACCTCGCCTCCCTGATTACCTCGGCCATTAGACCCATTAATGCGCTCAGTCAAACAATTCAGGCAGACAATGTGTCCGCGATGGAAATGTTGTGTTTTCCCAGGGAACATCTTAGCGCAGACAAACAAGAGAAGCGCTCCGACAGGGTCTGCAGCGGAAGCCTGGTCCATTCTGTCACTTCAAAAAGTCTCTGTATCAACGAGTCCATCATTGACAGTTATGAGTTTGGACTCTCAGTCTCTATACTCTGTGTATGCATGTGTGTGTGTGTGTGTGTGTGTATTAAAATCTCCAAGGAGTGCCTCTCAAACAAATTTTCATTGAGCAGTCATCAGTAGGAGGTCCAGGTCCATTGGAGATGGCGTCGTCACTCTGAAATCACACCGCTAACCAGGACTGTCAGCCAATCAGGATGTTTTTGATTTTTCTTGAAATCCATGCTCAGTTCAGATTAACCTGGACTCCGACACAGACATCACCATGGAGTGTGATTAGATGGCTGCGGCTGTTCACATCTGGGGAACAATTAGCCCAGATGCACGGCCGAGCTGGAGTGAGCAGACAGTATTGTCAGATTTGACAAGTGACTCGAGCTGTTCCAAATTTAGAGCCACTGAAGCTACACAGAGGTGAAATCAGGTCACTTCATGGTGGGAACCACTGCCAGCTCACAGGAGTGCGTAGCGCTACAGTGAATGTACGTGTGTAATTAGGAGGGTCAGACATTGCAAACGTCATTACAGAAAACTGCTGACGGACAGGAATGATAACATGATGTCACTGAATGTGTCAGAGACTTAATTCTGTACTGATCCTGAACCTGATTGGCTGCTACTCAACAAGAAAGACACGTAAATAAAGCTTATGCACTTTCTTTGCCATGATGGTTTCAGTCTCGTTTCCTGTCATGTGTTCACCTGGCGGTCGTAGTACAGTACAAGGCGTTGTGAGGCATTTAAGTGTCGAGTATCAGTTGACGGTTTGGCTGTTTAAATGCCCCCTACATGAATCCAGTGGACCATTACTGTGTTATCAACAGGAGCGTAGTCTACAGTACTTCATAGGCTTATGCTAGCTGAACACCAGCAAAGTTTACTTTTCTGGTAGACTTTGCTGGTGTCGCAGTGTCCATAATCACCACCCCACCCCACCACGCCCCCAAAATGTTCACAAGAATGTGCTCTGAAGTTATTTGGCATACAGGGTGACTGACCTCGTGCTGCCAAAACGTCTATCCCTAGCTATGAGACAAGAGTTATTCATCAGTCTGATGGCTCTGTCTTGGACTGGTGACACCCAGAGTGAATTTGCATCCATTTGTATAACACTTGATCCTTAAAACTGCAACCCATGAAATGTCCTGTACATTAGTATGAACCCTTGTTAATTGGGTTGCTATGGTTACAGTATCATAATTATGTTGCTATGTATTTAAATGGGCACTGCTACCTGTACTTTGTCACAAAAATAACGACTATAGCAAAATGTGCCTGGGATAGAATTATTTCTGTTGCGAACAATAATTCAAAGGCTATCTCTCGAAAATTGGGTTGTCTGCTATCAAAGCTGTTGTCTGAAAATAAAAGGAAATGTTTCCTGAGCAGAAAGTGGACACAGTGATGAAATGACAAGGACGTCTGTCAATTGGATGTTTGATGCAGCCTCAAACTGAATGAGAGGCTGCACGCCGACAAAAACAAACCCTCTTTGAAGTGCGTTATTATATGACATGCTGCATTCATTGGTGGAAGTAGTGAATTAATGAGACATGAAAAAATGTTAATATTTTCCTTTAAGCTGATCCAAAAACTTCAACAATAAGACAGACAAACAGATGTGACTCGCGCACATCTGGACCCTCAGTCTCTGTTGAACTTTCATTTCAAGGCAGAATTGTGCGTTAAAACAGTAACAACAAAACTATTTGGATTGATGTAGGATTAGACAGTCAATCCTAAATTATACATAATTTTAATATAAGAGGGGTTGGCTGTTCTGACGAATCCTAAACTGGCTCAGTGCTTTGGTTGGTGACTGTTTGGCGAACATAATGGAACATTTAGCAGATTAGGATCCAGACATTTCCTCGGTTGTTGGAGAACAAAACAGGGCGAAAGGGAGAGTTACACTTGCATTTGTCTGGCGGCCAAACACCCCCACAAATGGTTGTAGTCTGCTACATGTATAAATAAACAGTTCTTATTGCCATGTCAGCGTACAACGTGATAATATGTCAGCGTCGTTTCAGACAATCCATACGACAACCAAAGCATTTATTGGCAGTTCATTTCTATGTCAAGGAACTTGACAAATTAGGTGAGGCTTGGTCCATTTGTCTGCACGTAAAGAATGTGTCTGAACACAAAATGACATTCAGTTGCAATAGTTGCGATTGGACTTGATATGATTCTGTCATTCTGGTTGGCTAAGAATTTGGTACGTGCTTCTTTTGGGCTTGAACACCCAAACAATCAGGTAAAATGTTGCCTTGGGTTGATTCGGAGTGTCACCTCCAGTTTGAGCCATTGACACAGTAGTTGTGTAGTAATACACTGCATGACTCTCATGTTTATCTGGTAAATATGAGGCGAGAGATGAGCATCGGTTAGGTTAGCTTAGCTAAAGCAACCAACCTGGTTTATCCTTTAGTCTAAATTGTTGTATTACTTTTGTAATTGGACACATATCTAAATCCATATTAGTGCTTTTCTCATGGCATGGTACCGCTTCACCAAAGCAGCTTGCCTCCCTTGTATCGGTTTGACCTGGTGGGGTCTTTCCCACACCTGTACGCCATTTCACTCTCACTGTTCCCGATGTGAAAACGGTTTGACTGACAGCCAGTTTGAAGAACCGCTCTGTCGCTTGCTGTCATGTTATCATCTATAAGGTGAGTTTATGGTAGAGTGTGTGTGTGTGAGAGAGAGAGTATAAGTCTCAGGCAGACGATTGTGTTGTGGGGCCAATTTGGATGATTGGCCTTGAAATGCAAGCTGAAACGGGCTTCCCTGTGTTCCTCTAAAATGACCCGTGGCCAGCAGTGTAATGTAAAATTATCCTCGCCATGTTTGTGTTGTGTCAGATGTGGCGACTGGCAGAAACTGTTAGTAATTGTCTAAGTGCTCCGGTGTGTCAGAGCTGTCCGTCACTCATCCCAGCCCCCTCCTCCTTGGTTCTGCTTCTTCAGCTTCTCATAATATTTTCACTGAACTGCGGAGGACAAACTACTTTCATTGATGGAGTTGTCACTTTGGTGCTTTTGCTAGGAAAAATATTTTACCTTGGGAAGAACACACAACCAACTGACATGTGTTCCTGCTTTTTGGGAGAGGGAAAATGAGAGAGGCATACTTGTTCTTTCTTTTGTTCTTTGATACTTTTACAAATTCAAGACTATGAGATCTTCTTGTCAGAACTCATTGAAGTTGAAGCTAACCTGAATGTGACATTATGAAAATACGTTCCTTACTAAAAGATTGGGCACACATACATATTCTCTTATGTATGTGCTTAAAATGGAAGTATCATGAAAAGACTGACGTTTCAGTTTTTCTCCTTGGAAAAATCTTCAAGCGACAGAAACACAGCTATCACACACACGACACAAAAGCAATGAGATGAAGAATGTGAACGTCCACTGTGTTTTACTGAGAGTAAGTTACAGCAGTTATAACAACTTATGTTAAAGATGTGGAGGAAAGGCGTTCAGAACCAACCAAACTGGTCCCAGTTAAGTACATTACATAGAAAATAAAGTTACATACAAAAAACATTTTCCCTGTCTGCAGCTCAGAAAATGAGTCAGCGAATGGAATGCAGAATTAGCTTAATGCATGTGAGCTAACTACTTAGCTAGCTAGCGAGCTCAGATCGATAATATGATCGTAAAAGGTCCATTAAAACACACCTTCAGTGTTAAAGAATACTTTATAAGATGATAAAATGATACAATGACAAAAGTGTTTTGAAAAATTCATTTTACTTAGGTGTTGGTAACTCTGTAGTAGTGTATAGTAGTATATTATGTTTTTTATCTATTTTTCTCTATTATTCTATTGGTAGGTCTGTAGCGCTAAAGTATTGTGAGATCTTATGGTGAAAAACGGCAAGCCAAGCAACGACATTTCGTTGCCGAAAAGCCTCACTGTGTTTTTTGTGCAATGACAAGAAAGAAAGTCTAAGTCTAAGTCTAGTGCATTGTGTCCACATAACACTTTGTGCAATAGCAGATGTCATAGCATGTTACAAAATGTTAATTAACATTCAATCTATAATGTGTTGTTGGCACCAACCCAGGATTTCTATCACTCGTGGTAACTATCCTACACATCTGGGAGATGATCTATCATTTACAGTATCTACTGATGGCATGTTAGGCATCAATACTGGCAACAGTAGTGCCATTGAGAATTACTTTTGCAGGGGAATTTCTTTCAACTCTAGGATATTAGGGGTTGGTGGTCAATAGTCAAGGTCGTTGTGACTTCACTTGCTTCTCATTCTCATAAACTGAATATTCCATGAATGCCTGGAGGGAATTTTGCAACATCTGGCACAAACGTTCACTGTAGATTGGAGACAGTCACTAGATAAGCTTACAAAATGTATTTTTGGACATTACGGAAAAATACATTCACTGATATTAGCTTTCGTTTCATGAGAAAGTGACATTTTTATTTCCAAATTCAACCCTCTCCTCATAGTTGAGGTTGACACATCCATTGGAGAGACCGTAATTATAGTTTTTATAACTGATGATGCTTGAGTTTCACTGCTCCACACTTTTCCTCTCTGCTGTAATTGATTCACACTATTCAACATCCCAGTTCTCCAGTATAAAACACCCGTCCAGTGCCAATGTGGCAACTGAGGGGGGGTTTGGTGGTAACGGTACGAGGGTCTCTCTCTAGACCTGTGGTGGGGAATACCTCTTCCTGTCCTTCAGACACGCCAACAACGCCACCCTGGGAATTTCACCCAGGGAATTAGGGAGGGAAAACCCGTAAAAGCTATCAGGTTCGTTACCCTTTCAAGCAGGAGACTGTTCCTGGTGCAATTCTTTATTAGAAAAACAGAATAAAATACAAATAAAATTACTCGACCCTCCGAGGGGCAGGGGAGGTCGACTCCAGGCTGAGGCTTACCAGGTGGGACCAGGACGCGGGGGGCTGTAGGGA
>JBBMJM010066751.1:1956-14853 GCA_037832705.1 Centriscus cristatus
TCCACATGCTTCCCCGTTGTCCATACATCCCTTGCAATGCCTCTGCTGTAATCGTTTCGGTGGATTGTTCCTGTGACCGATGTTTTGACTCTGGTATCATTTCTCAGCTCACCTGACCGAAGGAGCGGAGCAGGGTGAGGCGAGCTCGGTGGTGGAGGGAGGGCAGAGGACGAGACAGAGAGAGAGAAAGAGAGAGAGAGATCGGAGGGTTCCAGAGCAGAATACTTAAGTATCTCGCGTTATCAGTAACTGCCACAGCAGTAACAGCGAGTAGCTGTCACCGTGATGGATTAATTCCAAGAGTAATCAAAAGTAAATACATATTTAATGGCTTTAGATGAAAGTTGAGGTGTGTGTGTGTGTGTGTGTGTGTGTGTGTAGCGCGTTTGCAGTTCAGCTCAGACGTCAGCATCATTACGGCTCGTCGCTGTCATCCTTTGTCATAGGATCTGAAAACCAGTTGCTTCAAAGTCGTTGGGGCCCGATCATGCATCTGTGACTAAGGAGCCACCCGGTGGTTTCATTCAGATGCCACTGGCGCTTCGAATTAAAAAAAAAAATAATGACAATTAAGTGAACGGTTTTGCTCGTTATTTCAACTGAACCCTTTCTTCAAATGAGAAATAATAAATAAAACGAATGTGCGTCCAGTTTGTCTGAATAACCCCTGTGTTGTTATGTTCCCGGTGCCACCTCAGAGAAAAGACCTCCTCCTCCTCCTGTCCCGTCTGTAAACGCATCGAATTTAGAGAAGACTGATGTCTCATCAGGCTCATGCCTCCTCGACTTCATCAGGAACCCATCACACAGACGACTGATTCAAGGTTTAACTGTACGTACTTGTAAACATGACGGTGATTTGATCTGCCAATGATTGTTTTCATTATTGATTCATTTATTTTAAACACGTTTAAATGGGAAAACACATCAGTTTTACTTCTCGCCACCGAAACAGACGACTTGAAAAAGCCATTTTATTGAGCAACGTCCGTGCTCAAAGGCCATTTAGAGTTTTTATGAGCTTTAGACATGCAGGACGGGATTTAAGAGTCCGTCTTGGCAGATTAAAACCAACATAATACCGCTCTGTGAGCTCCCCGTGGCCTCGAGCCAACAGAGCTCTGCCCTTCATGAAATCAAACACAAAGTGGGATTTCCTCTGATTGTTGGGGAGAAAAGTCTGCAGACAAACATTCACCAGTACTGCGGCGCGTGTGAAGTTGGTCGGAAACGTGTCGCCTGTGACGACTGGAGCACTTTGTGCTGCGGTAAATTTGTAGACCGTATTAAATATTGATGCTTTGTTTGTGTTCCACATTTCTTGTGTCAGAATCAAATCTCAATTGAGATTGCGATTAATGGAGCCTGATACACATTCGCTTCAGCAACAGCAACTAAAACAAATAGAATGAACCAACTTATTTCATGTTTTGCTTGTCGAATTAGCCACATAGTCCGGTTCCTTTTGCGTAGTGATGTGTGGGTTCGAATTTGCCTCCCGCAGACCTGTCACAAACCTTCACGTCTGAGATTAACTTAGTTAGTGGTTCCTCCCTTTCATGGCCAAGTCTCTCAGTCCACCCCCCCCACACACACACACTCCTAGTGCCCCCCTTCCTTCCTCAGCACATTTCCATTGCTGTTTGATGTCTTGAAGAATCGGTCACAGGTGTTGGTTTGCGGTGGAAACAATGCGGGAGAGAAGCTGAGTGCAGATGCCAGAAAATAGTCTGGATATTTATGAAACTAGAAAACAAGAGAGAGGGAACAGGAAGTCCTATAAGGAACAGGCACCGGACTAATGTCGGGTGAATTAACAAGCAGAACGGAAGCTAAAGGCCAGGCACACTCTGTCTGTCGGTGATCACCTGTGTTCTATTCCAAGTCCTCATGTGGAGTTTTGCAGTTTACAGTCATCGGTTGTTTCCGTTTAGTACTCTGAAATATGCTATTGGACTCTTGTCTTTTGCCCACCTGCTGCCATCTGACATTGTAAAGGTCAGATGAGTGTGGGATGAACCGACTTTGTGATGAATCACAAAGCTGTAATTCATGTTTGACCAACTAATTTAGTCGAACTGACCACTGATCCGCACAGAAAATGTTTGGTTGGATGCAACTCTGCAGGGAACACACAAAAGCAGACCAGTCGATACTGTTGAGAAGGGATAATTATGTAGTGCAGGCGGAGGTGAGGAAGTGGGCGTGGCATCCTCGTGGCACAAAAGGGGATTTTTCAAAATGTCTTTTTTCCTTTCAAATTAAAATGATTATCGGTTTAAGAATGAGGGATTTCTTCACATTACTCTGCAGCTGTGATGGGTTTGTGTATCTTGGTGCAGACTAACGCATGGAGTAGAATTTAAATGTGTATCCATTCCGGTGCAAGGTTATGGTTCAGCACGGACACCCCCCCCACACACACACCCACACACACACACACACCTCCTCCACCCCTTTGTCATTAAGATGAATAACATCCATCCTGTGCAGCGTTGTGGTATTTTCACAAAGCCCTAGTTTATTCATTCTATTCATTCCAACCGGGAGTGGAACGGATATTTTCACAATAATTGTGTTTGGTTTAAGTAAAACCGTTTTTAATCGAGTAAAACGGTAAGTGCAGGTCCACATCGAGGGTGAATCTCACATCGAGAGAGTCTTCACGCTGAGTGGCACGATCTCTTGCCACCTGCCATAAATTACTGTTGTAACAGCCCCACTCGGCTGTCGAATGTGACCGTAGGAACAGATATGAAACACTATTAGAGGGTAAGATACCTACAGTATTTCTGCCAGATCACCGCAATTGTCAGCCTGTCGCGCTCTCCAGCCCGAGCGCACACTTGTACTGACAAGACCCATATTCAAAGCACTGAATTGCCGAAGCGTCTGAGATTGAAATGTCAGGTTGAAATGAACATGCCGTGAATTAGAATGTGGAAATAGAAAAGACAAGCTATTGTGCGGCGGCGCCTTGTGTTGACACTTTTGTTCGCATTGTGTTTACTGGAAAACCTCGACAGCGGGTTTGAATGGACGGCCCCTGATAAAAAATGGTCAAGTCTCGGCGGTGTATCAGAATAAAAGACAAAAGGTTCCAACCCCCCTTTTCTCATCTGTTATCGTCCGAATCCGCTAATATCAAGGTATCCCTCCCTGCCTTCGCCTGCGTCTGTGTTGAACGGCTGTAATCCCAAACAAGGTCTGATAAAATGAGGGAATAAAAGCCAATTACCCAGTCGGCACACCGGAGTCATCTCCCATTTGTTCCAGCCATTTTCTCCTCTTTATCCTGGCTTGTACGGTTCAACTCCAAGACCACCACAGCTGATTGTAATCTGAGGGTGAAAAGAAATGAGATGGAAAAAATATGGCAAATCGCGATGGAGTGGGCAAATCGATGGCGAGCAGCTCCAACCCAGGGCTCCTCTTTTCTCCCTGCTCTAATCTTCCAGCGTGATTGTGAAGTTTGGTATGTGCCAGGCTTCATAGGGGACCAATTAAGGGACGGCAGGGCAGGAGTTTGAACCGCTGCTCTGCTAATAGCCTACAGGCTGGAATGGCCTTGATCTATAGTCTGTCGATAACGCCGGCCTCCCTCGTCCCGGCCACTGAATGTCAACAATCAAACTCCAAATGACAGCGAGGAGAATTAATACTGCATGTTCAGAGTAATCTTTTGATAGTTAACTGATAAATCAATAACTATTTAAGATACGCTCCTGCCTAGGAAACGTGTTCAATCTCGGGACTGGCGGTAGGACTGCAGCAGGCTCTGACCTTTACCAAAGATGAGATGGGTGTGTGTGTGTGTGTGTGTGTGCGCGTGCTGGTTCCTTTGTTCTATCGGCTGAGTTTTATGCCCTTATGTTTGTTGTAACCCTCACATATTGAGGGAATACGCGTCTGACATTCAGCTCCCTTCCCGCTGACCTACATGGTGTATGATAACCTGCAGGAGCAGGGGGTTTGTTTTTCAAGGCTAATGGAGGACGCTCCCAAGACAGAACATAAACCAGGGATGTTATGACCCATCCTGGAGGCATTCTCTACATTCTTATGCTTCAGCGTTTCCTCTTGGTGATGGTCCGGAAGGTTGGGGGGTGTAGTCAGGGAGTCTATAATGTAAAGTGACTTGTTTAATTCAGTCGATAGACGGAGATATCATTTACCACGTCCTTCAAACACATTAGACGTTGGATTACCGGGTTGAGTTCCTCCAGTGATGTGATTTCCTGGGTGGTATTATGACTCCTGGAGAATATTCGCTGTGAAAGTTCACAACCGTGCTCGGGGTTTCCGTCCCCTGCTGCGGTTGTTACTACGTGGCGTGTTGACTGTTTTTGAAGAAAGATGATTTCAAGCCCTTTTCCTTTTGACATCGCTCATGTCCATCTACGTTTGATACTTGTCACCATGGAGACAATGGGGAAAACCGATGATCTCGGTCCTCCAGTACTTTGGTGTCACTGGAGCATGGATGTCTGTGGACAAGACGACAGTTGTCATGGCGAAAGATGTCATTCTCGCTTCGAGCTAATTAAAAAAAAAAAAAAAAAAAAGTCGGTTAATTCCACAGAAAATATTGTGAAATATATGACAATCTCAGACGTCCAGTAGGATGATTTGTCCATCCATGTTTCCTTCGGTTATTTTCACATTTTTGCTGTGACAAACATGGACCCATTCATACGATCGTTCTCCTTTCTGCTTTCCTGTCTGATCGCAGCAGCCGTTGAGCTCCTTCTGGGAAAAGCTTTGTTACTGAGCTGGTTTGAGAGCTGCTTGGAGAATTTATGGTCTTAGAGTACTTTCCTACCGGGGGGTTTGGGAGCGAGTTCTCTTGTGTAATGTTGTAAAAAAAAAAAAAAAAGTCTAAACCGAATAATAGAAATGGACATGTTACAAGGTTGCACTGCTCTCGCTGTCCAGGTAGAGAAGGGTTCATCCACCATTTTCTATTGATTACTGAAAGAACATGTGCTGCTCTGCTCTGCTCAGCACAGTAACATGTGATGGATGCATTTATGTTTTCTGACCTCATGATTGGTTGATTCTCTCAAAAGTACACCGAGGAGATCTGCTGGGGTCTAATTATGGTCATAGGTGCTATTGATCATTCTCCATCCTGTCCGTCCTTCTCTCTCCATCGCCATTTATCCCCGTTTCATCTTTATTTATGTTTCTCCCTTTCTGTCTTTTCTCCATTTGCAATTATTTCACAATGTAAAAAAAAAAAAAAAAAAAAGCTATTGCCTTCGCTTGCAGCAGTGAATAAAAACGTCACTCGATGATGGAGAACCATCAGCAAAGCAGTAAAAGGTGTCAGATAATAGTGTTTACGAGGCGCGTGTACACGTGAAGTTCTCTCCAGGCTTTTCAGTGTGTCGGTACAAAATGAGACGCGGAGGCATTCGTGTGCTAATGAATTCCAGATGCACTGACTGTACAGCTGTCGTGATTGCTGGTGCAAGCAGGATGTCACCGGTCAGGATTTACATCGCTGATGGAGCCGTGGTACGGGAGGGAGCGTGCACGGTAGAAAGTGAACAGTGAAGTTCATCGTGAAAGTTAAAGACCAATAAAATCTCGTTGGCTCACCGTTGTTACTGATTTTTTTACACGTGATTCATTTCTCTCTCTCACACACACACACACACACACACACTCCCAGCATCTGTTTGCACCGACAGCAGCTCGTGGTGTTAAGGACAGGTGGTAGCACCAGACGAGCACCAGAAAACGTGCAGGCGTCACCCGAACCCGGCGGCTGGTCTTCCGTGGGAGCTGCTGGCGAGTCAGACGGCAGAGCTCATTTTCTCAGTTATCCCCCTCCAGCCTTCTCCGTTTGTCAGCCAACGCTACCCTTCCCTCATTTCACCTCATCCTCCTCGTGGATAGTCCTTTGCGTCTGCATCACAGGGAAAGGCATTGATTACAGAAGACATGGAGTCATTAGGCATTCCCTTTAATCACCGCTCCCCCCCCCCCCCCCTTTGTGTTTTGACAGTTTCATCAGGAAGGAAAAAGCCGAACCAACAAAACGCTTTGTCCGACTCGACTGTGGCGTTCTCCTCCAATCAATGGACGGAGAGAGAGCGTCATCAAATAAATTACTCCGGTGACTTCAACGATGTCATGTGTCTGCGATAGCGGAACAAATCTCCTTTCATCACCTTTAACTGGAACCGTGCGCCGCGGATCCGTGTGGCTCTTCAGAGCAGCCGAGTCACCGTGCCAGCGGGGAATCAAAGTCTTCTTCAACTTTTATTTAGATGACCTCCTTCTCATGGCCCAGTGGAAAGAGGCTCCCTTCTCTCGTTAAACCCGTGTGCTTCCTCTGCCTACGGGGTTAGTATTATTATTATTTTTTTTTTTTTTTACCCACATTGTAATTGTGTTTTGTCTGTGTGTCAGCAGGATTACACAAACACGACACAGACAATTTACATAAAGCCTGACGGACAGTGTGCAACCCCTTCGATTCATCCGCAAATAAACCGAATAATAGAAATGGACATGTTACAAGGTTGCACTGCTCTCGCTGTCCAGGTAGAGAAGGGTTCATCCACCATTTTCTATTGATTACTGAAAGAACATGTGCTGCTCTGCTCTGCTCAGCACAGTAACATGTGATGGATGCATTTATGTTTTCTGACCTCATGATTGGTTGATTCTCTCAAAAGTACACCGAGGAGATCTGCTGGGGTCTAATTATGGTCATAGGTGCTATTGATCATTCTCCATCCTGTCCGTCCTTCTCTCTCCATCGCCATTTATCCCCGTTTCATCTTTATTTATGTTTCTCCCTTTCTGTCTTTTCTCCATTTGCAATTATTTCACAATGTAAAAAAAAAAAAAAAAAAAAGCTATTGCCTTCGCTTGCAGCAGTGAATAAAAACGTCACTCGATGATGGAGAACCATCAGCAAAGCAGTAAAAGGTGTCAGATAATAGTGTTTACGAGGCGCGTGTACACGTGAAGTTCTCTCCAGGCTTTTCAGTGTGTCGGTACAAAATGAGACGCGGAGGCATTCGTGTGCTAATGAATTCCAGATGCACTGACTGTACAGCTGTCGTGATTGCTGGTGCAAGCAGGATGTCACCGGTCAGGATTTACATCGCTGATGGAGCCGTGGTACGGGAGGGAGCGTGCACGGTAGAAAGTGAACAGTGAAGTTCATCGTGAAAGTTAAAGACCAATAAAATCTCGTTGGCTCACCGTTGTTACTGATTTTTTTACACGTGATTCATTTCTCTCTCTCACACACACACACACACACACACACTCCCAGCATCTGTTTGCACCGACAGCAGCTCGTGGTGTTAAGGACAGGTGGTAGCACCAGACGAGCACCAGAAAACGTGCAGGCGTCACCCGAACCCGGCGGCTGGTCTTCCGTGGGAGCTGCTGGCGAGTCAGACGGCAGAGCTCATTTTCTCAGTTATCCCCCTCCAGCCTTCTCCGTTTGTCAGCCAACGCTACCCTTCCCTCATTTCACCTCATCCTCCTCGTGGATAGTCCTTTGCGTCTGCATCACAGGGAAAGGCATTGATTACAGAAGACATGGAGTCATTAGGCATTCCCTTTAATCACCGCTCCCCCCCCCCCCCCCTTTGTGTTTTGACAGTTTCATCAGGAAGGAAAAAGCCGAACCAACAAAACGCTTTGTCCGACTCGACTGTGGCGTTCTCCTCCAATCAATGGACGGAGAGAGAGCGTCATCAAATAAATTACTCCGGTGACTTCAACGATGTCATGTGTCTGCGATAGCGGAACAAATCTCCTTTCATCACCTTTAACTGGAACCGTGCGCCGCGGATCCGTGTGGCTCTTCAGAGCAGCCGAGTCACCGTGCCAGCGGGGAATCAAAGTCTTCTTCAACTTTTATTTAGATGACCTCCTTCTCATGGCCCAGTGGAAAGAGGCTCCCTTCTCTCGTTAAACCCGTGTGCTTCCTCTGCCTACGGGGTTAGTATTATTATTATTTTTTTTTTTTTTTACCCACATTGTAATTGTGTTTTGTCTGTGTGTCAGCAGGATTACACAAACACGACACAGACAATTTACATAAAGCCTGACGGACAGTGTGCAACCCCTTCGATTCATCCGCAAATCCAGTCGGAGGCAGTCGCGTAACTGGGATACCTGAAGGAAACAAGCTAATGGGATTGCTGTTTTGTTTTTTGGGTGTTTTTTTGCTTTGCAACTTTATTAGGCACATATTTCACCTGCAGCAGTGAAATTCAACTCATTTCTAAACTAATTTAGCCTCTCGTCCGCCGCGTGGCCAGAAAGCACGCCTTTTTATCCTCTTGTTAAATAAGCAGTGGACCTGCAGCTGGTGCTCTAATACACTAGCATCCCCCGGCTGCACTGTTGATAAATGGTCTCTGATTAAATAATACGCCAGGTTGCATATGTACTTTAATTTTCAGTAACGCACTCTCTACAGTATACTCCGCCCTCTTTTAGGCTGCCCTCCATTGTTTACGTGCTGCCGCCTCTCAGACCCGCTGTCGTCAGATCAGATGTACAATATGTGAATTTTAAATCACAGAAATCTTTGTTAAAAGCTTTGATCCCCCTGCTCTGTTTTCCTCTCCCTCCCTCCCCTCTGCAGGTAGTGGAGCATTAACCTTTAGCCAGCGCTTCTGTAATGAGGGCTGGGGCAGTGGGAGTCGGATACCCTGACGGGATCCCCGATCTCCAGCCTCTCTGGTTTTTACCCCTGCGAATCATCCTCATTCATGCAAACACGAGCGCTCAGGAAGGGTGGCAGGCTTTGATCATGGGGGCTCACGCCCCATAGTGTACGACGGCAAACACATGGGGCTTCATTAGCACACCAGAGCATGTGAAACCTGAATGGAAAAAAAATTGTAAAGGTTCACTTTGTTGGTGACCTGAAAAGCTGAGACTCAGCAGCATGGAACTGGACAATAAGGACGACAGCTGCATTTATTTATTTGGGGGAATATCTCACTGGCATTACGCCTCGCCATCCTGTATTTAAGGATTCTGCCTTTGAGACAGCAGCAGAGGTAGTAACAAAACTGCCCTTTGCACGGCGCGGGACCAAAAAGAAGCCAAACATCCCCAGAGGAGGTTATTCTCTGTTAGTCGTCTTCTGTCGCTTAGGTCTGTTCATGAAACCTGAGTCTGTAGACCGACCGACAGTGACTATGGGGCGAGTTAACCCATCATACACTGGAAGTGGCACGTGTCTTTGTCTTTAAGGACAGGTTGACATTCATGTCATTTTGTAGTGAAGTCATATTTTTCTATCTATTTCCTGTCTCTAGGCCAATGAAATCGATTGTGTGTATCCTGAATGTTCCACCTTATCATATACAGTTCTTCAGCTTTAGCTTTAAGCACCAAATGTCATTCTAAGTTCACAAATTCTTGCGTTGCTTTCTGTGCTACTGTAGTTGAGAAAAGGCCAAAGCTGAACCGATTTCCCTGGTGTCAGAAGATGAGCCGAAGTAAGGCCACCTCAGTGTGTGGGGCCTTCAGTACTCGTCAGTACTGTCTTATTACTGTATTTTACCGTCCGTAGGAGACCTCACAGTTTTTAATGAAAGGTGGCGCGGGTCAGATTTAAGCTAAGTGTCCCAATGCCCTGTAATTGCCTGTGAAACCCCGATGAACCACCTCAGGATGAAACACGGCCATAAAGTCTCATTTGGAAAGTGGGATCATAACTGTGTCATGGGTGGCTGACAGCTCGCTAATATTTTATCCCGGCTAAAAAGAGAATGATGAAATTATGCAGCTCACTCATCAAGCCATCTGCTCTTTTTTTTTTTTTTTTAAATTTCATTACGAGCCCATGTTGTGCCGTGACACATTAATAAGCTGATCTGTAGCGGGTGTGGGTGAGGCTAAGAATAAACACTTCAATAAACCGCTTTTGATGGCTGGGAGCTGTTGCTACCTGCGCAGTCAGACGGTGCACCAGCTCAAGAAGGTCACTTGTCCTGGGTATGTGTGTAATTGGGCCTAAAATACCACCTGGTATGTTTTCTGTGGACGACTTGCTCCATCAGACGTCCTGTGTTACGTCTTCTGCCTTATCAGAAAGCAGCGACGTCCCGTTGAATGGCTCAATCAAAGGTCTGCTGTGACACCGTCGCGTGGATGAATGAACGACTGCTTATCGTGGAATCCGTCGCGCAAAAAGGCCATTCAGTGCGTCGCCGTCGGTCTATTTTTATCAACTCTGCTCTCCGATGGTCGGCACGCAACCGCGGGGGGGGGGGTCACCGTCAGCGCATGTTTGCTGAACCAGAGAAACATTGACAGCCAATCAAAACATCATCTGAATGCACCGCGCGGGCAAGTTCAGCACGCGAAGGTCAGCGCGTCACATGACGTCACTGAGTGAGTCATCATTGGGGTTATTAAAAAAAAAAGCTAATTCGCTGTCTGAATGAGGGCCGGCGTTCTTCCTCTTCACAAATCGCAGCCTTTGTGCTCCTCTACCTCAACACACTGGATATTAATGCAATCCACCGAGGTGAGGGTGAGACATTCTTTCACTGTCAGCCATTATTAAAGCTCAAATCAACGCAGACGCAGGAGAGCTGCGAGGACGTTGCCCCGCCGACGACTCGGCCTCATCTTCCATCTTGGTCACTATGTTGATTGTGGTCAATTCTCAGGAAAACTTTTTTTTATTGATTCCGGCACGTTTACCTCTGTGTGGGAACATTACAGGGCGGTTTCTCTGTTTGTGTGCTGAATGATTTCGTCTGGTCTCTAGCGAAGGCCGTCAATACGAGAGCCATCACTGTCTCTAACTGCGTCCGCCAGACCTGGCCTTGAAACAAACAGCGGGAAAAGAAAATCGTTGTTTCTCCGGGTGTTTGGTTTTTGCGTTACATCAACATGTTCACCTGACTGAGCTGTTTCATTGAAGTGAGGTCTGGTGTATGAACAGTAACATTAAGTCATTGATTCATCAGTTATACATCAGTAATGAGCCAGATTAACTTTCCAATTCCAGCTTTTATTTAAATTTTTAAATCTACTGTTCTGATTGCTAAAATTGAAATATCTGTTTTGTTGACCAAAAAAACAAAAACATTTTTGGGTTTGGGAAACACCCAGTGACATGTTTCACCTTTTTTTGCCAATGTATCAACCAAACAACATATTTAATCAGTAAATCAAGGATTTGATTGGCTAATTGACAGATGAATCGATGATTATGAATCGTTTTTTGCAGCCCTGGCAGGTAGGTTTCTAATTCAGCAGACGTATTCCATCGAGGTCAGCGTACCGCATCACGCCGTTTGTTCATAACGACTGAATCAAGACGCGTTGCATCTCTTAATAGTGCTGTTGGTTTCAATAGGCGCGCTCGCGCACAGACAGAAAATGACATAAGAAAAAAAAAAAAAGTACCCTTTTTTTTTAAAGCCACAGAAGAAGAGCACCTTCGTGTGTCTGAGTGCTGCAGTTCATTTTCAGGATGCATTTCAGGCCTCACGTCATTATCAGCATCTTTCATCTTTTCCCTCACGGCGCGGACGCTGCTTTTATACCATCATGTCTCAGCGCTGAATTCCCTCAGCGCGCCGTGTGAGCGTCATGTCTTTCGGAGCGTCTTCTCCAAACAAACAGTCCTTCGCTTTAGATGTTGTTCACACGCGCGGAGGTGGGCAATTGCTGTTCTCTCAGAAATGCCAATGCCAAGGGGAGCTGTCAAGCTCCGATCTGCATGGAGGGCGTTCATCGATCTGACCCGTGCTTGAATGTCCCACCGGACGAGCCGCACGCAACGCCGCTTCCCACTGCCAGCTGCTGGGTGTAGGAGAGCGAGAGGTGCCCTCTTCAGCTCCATCCCGGTTCTCCAGCGCCGCACTTTTACTTCTTTCTGCTGCAACAGTAAGCAAGGGCTCTGTCCTGGAGGCAGTTTGCTCCCAGCCCTCGACACCTCTCCTCCACCCTCCATGTTCTCGCTGCCTGCTTCTCTCACGCTGTGCTGTTTTTAAAACGATCCTCGTGTCAAAGTTCCCAGCTCGCCTCTCTCGGCAGTTTTGCTCTTTGTCTTAATTTGGTCCGTTGCTGTTTTCATTCCACCAGCCGCAGCAAACAAAAGCTGATTCGTCGGTTCCTGTGCTCCACACCTACACGGCAGAGCAGCTAATTCTTGTTGTCTGAAGTCCTCTTCCATTTGTTGTGTGAAGTTGTGGCGAGCGCGTAAGGAGGATGTGTGATTGGGTAACTTTTCAAAGGTCTCTGTCAGCAGCCGGGTGGAAATGGAGACCTGGGGAATTGGAAAAGGAGTCGCTGGGCTGGAATTGTGGATTCTCACTTGTATTTATGTTCCTTAATATTCCGACTCGCTCATTTGTCCCGTGACACTTCAAACATGCTGAATGAGAGATTCTATATCTCATCGTGAAGTCAGAGAAGATAAGGCCTTTATTTGAAAATTTCTATTAACTCGAGCAAAAGAGAGAGGAAGTGAGAGAAATCACAATGAGGCGCGTCGCCGTAGTATTGACACGGATCAGAAACGAATGAAAGGTGTTTCCATTTAACATTTTTAACTATTTTTTTTCTTACTGCTTTAGGAAATGGCGTCTGTATATTGTCATAATTTAATGAATGTGTTTCTTAAATATTTTTTTCTTTTTTTTTTTTGCATTGAGGTGTGTTTGGTACGTTTCCAGCACGTTTGGCTTCTTCTCTGAATAATTATGCCTTGTGTCATGAATTGTTTCCCAAGCCCCCCCACACACACACACACACCCCACCCCGCGTTTTTGTTGAATTGGATTTGTCATAATTTCTGTCAACTATGGCGACTGACGGATTCAAGTTTCGAGTTGTCTGCTAATGAGGTGACATGTTTTGTTGGAGAGTTCATGTTTGTGTCAA
>JBBMJM010066751.1:17732-29988 GCA_037832705.1 Centriscus cristatus
CACACACACACACACACACACACACTTATGCAATTAGCATAAGCGTTACAATAGGTCACTTCTGCTATCAGCTGCAGCTGAGATGGAAAATAAAATCTACGGCCTTCATAAAAGACTCGTTTTGAAGTAGCGGTCATCAGGCTTAAATGTTACACGAGGTGGGAGGGAACGTCCACAGAGACTCTTATCAACCGTGGTAATTTAGTTCGGTATCACTGGAAGGACAGAAAAGAACAGCGTGGTCGTCAGAATCAGACACAATCTGTTGATCCCTGCAGGGAAACGTGTTTGTCACAGCAGCTTCAGCTAAGAATAGACGTATAATAATATCAAGGAGCGACGTCGTGAAACTTTAATTTGGTCCACTTTTGTGTTGTCAGTCAAGAACCCGGCAGCTACGATGATTCAGAGAAGAATCTGTGAAAGTTGTAGCCGAGGAGCAGACTGAATCTCGAGCGTTAAGTTATGTCCTCGTCTCCATCTGTTCTCTTGTTTTCCTTTATTGTCCTGAATAAAGCTCCGTACTACTCCCCACGTTCCTCGAGGCTTCGTATGCTCTTTCTTGTGAAGAGGAATGTGTTCAATAATTAAAAAAAAAAAAAGAAAAAGCTGCCTTAATGTTTTATGAATGGGGCGCCCATTACGTCCTTGTTGAAACACGAACATGTTGACTTGCTCAGATGAAGCCGTTAACACCGACAGTCGGCTGTGTAAGTTGTTGTCTGAGTTTTGACCTCCTGCAGTATCTTGCTGTGTTCTCGCATCAGGACCATGTACCGCGTTATCTGCCTTGTGATATTATATCCTCGCAATCTGCTGAGTCAGCCTGTATATTCCTATCTATCACCTGTTCTTTGTGACCTTGCGACGGCGCCGCGGCACAAATCAATGCTATTAATTAATCACTGCTGAGATGCTACAGAGGGGCGAGACGGCTCGCCGGTGGGCGAAGCCTCTGCCCCTGTCTGCGTGAACCGACCGGTGACCAGGGGAGGGGGCGGGGGTTCAAAGTTGAAGATGCAGCCTGTCACACGTCAACCAAGGCCGGTCATTAGCGGCGCTCTTCTCTCGGTCCCGGCACTCTGACGCGTATTTGTGGTGCAGAAATATGGAGTGGAGGGCTGCAGACCTCAGGGTTCGTGTCTCCGCAGCCTGTCGACTGTGAAAATGAGATCGGAAGGCGAGATCAGGAGGGAGAGGTGAGGTGGTGATGGAGGGAGAGGTGAGAGCTGTGTGTGTGTGTGTTTGTGAGGGAGTTCTGCTGTAGGTAGAATTGTTTTCGATCTGCTGAACTGGAAAGAAGTTTTGGGAGAAATTGCGTGTGTGGTTTTGAAGCGGGATGGCAAACAATGAAAAATGCTGAAACAACTATTTTGACAGTGTGCGTTCAATTTTGGTGAAAACCATTTACTGCTCTGAATTCTGTTCAGTCTCCTGAGGTGGGCGTGTCTCCCACTTCATGTGATGTTTCTGTTCGGAGCAACTACTCGGGCAGAGAGGCAGCAAGTTTGTGAGTGGGCGGGGCTTATCTTCTCATGTGGAGTCATTTCCAGGATGGAGCACATCGTGGGTTTAGATCTGCTGCACGTTTCAGCTGCACTGCGACAACTTGAAATCTTGATTCTTGTAGAATATGTATGATCTGATCAACTGTACAGAAAAATATAGTGACGAACAAACGTAGCAGACTGTTCAAACATGGTTTCCTTCCCCCTTTGAAAGTCAAACGTTTCCATCCTCCTCGCAGACAAGGCCGCGGTCTCCCTCCAGTGACTACCTGTCACTTGTGACATGTTCTCTCGGGTGTTACACTCCACCTCTCCTAAGAGCCGAGGGATTTCTGCAGTTTAAAAGAGGAGGTTTTTCAAGGTGTAGCTGTAAGCTTATTATAACCGTGCCTTGACTTTTGTTTCTCTGTTCTTTTTTTTTTTCGTTTTTTTTATTTATTTCTCACTCTTTTCACCATCACTCACCACATCGTTTTACCTGCTACATCATCGCCCTGCTCCCCATCATTCTTCTTTTATGTTGTGCAAACAGTTTCGGTCCATGCAATGCATGCTTCTTTTTTTTTTTTAGTAAGTAAGTAAAGCGTTTGCCTGCATGTCTGCATGCCGAAAAGTGAGTTTGCTCCCTCGGTGATGCTCTGACATAAGTGACATATTCTAAATAAAAGCAAATTATCCTTTAAGCAGATCTATTTCCCACATGCAGGCTGTTCACTTGCTGGTAAAAGCGTAATAGTTTAGTTTATATTGCCGCCTAAAGGGTCTATGATTGGTTTTATGTGCAAACAATTACTGTGTCAGTGTGTAATAACTTCCACTGATCCACTTCGGTACAATTCTTCTAGGTTTATGTGGTTAATAGAAGATGCCAGGTCGTCGCTCCTTCGGCACGCCGCCCTGCCCTTGGAGAGAGTCACCTCCAGCAACACGATGGGCGTATTGTGCTTTCCAGGGTTATTTGTATAAACAGCTATTGATCCTGGGAGGAGGACTGGCACAAGTCAGCAACTTTATCAACAGCTGAAAAGAAATGAAATTACATTTTTTTTTTTGATGGATGCGCCTGTCAGACGGAAACAAAACGCCGACAGCGTCCGCGATTGCAATTCCGAGAGACCGTGCAGGTGCACGAGGCTTCGCTGCACCTAAACACAAAGAGCCAGCACACATCTTATTTACATTAATTGAGCGTCCAGAGGTTACTAATTTATGTGTTTTTGGCTGGTGCACCTTTTCATTCCTTTAATGTTGCCTTGTTAACTCCGGCCGTGGTGATCAAAATGTAATACCCCTGAGCTGAGCAGGCTTGAGCAGCAGCCCTTAGACGCGGCGTGCTAATGAGATCCCAGAGAGTCTTTCATAATGAAACATCTTTGAGGCCAATTGTCCATCACTAATAATCATATGGTAATAACCAGAGGAAAAAAAAAAAAAAAAAAAAAAAACCTGCACAGAGGAGTACTTTGCGCTCTTGAGGAAGGAAGGAGGAGGCTGGGAAAAGAGGTGATTGAAGTTCAGACGGCAGCGAGGAGTTGGGTTATGAACAATTAAAACATGGTCGTGTCTATGCATGTGGGCAATGCAATCTGCTTACATCAGCATGTTCTTGAAAGCTGTGCAACATCGATCTTAAACAGTGATATCAAAGGAAGGTACTACGATGTGATGTAGAAGTACTAACACTGATCCGCAGGATTTATGCTGGTCGACCGATGGAAGTTCATTCTCGAATGGCTGATGCTGGGATAAAAAAACCAAGATGTTGATATTTAAAGCCGGTTTGCAACTGAAGGAAGAGTCACAGTTACTGAAGTGAATATAAATATATAGTATATTAGCACATTTTAGATGAATTATGTATCAACTCCATGAATTTTCCACCTTTAGTTAAGACTCCAAATTCCAAATGTACATAAATGTAACACAATGATCTGTGCAAACACTTGATAATCGTTAACACGATTGCATAACTTATAACTGTGATGGATTAATGACACTTCGGGGATGATGGAAGAAGATGCAATGAAAAAGGAATAAATGAGAGAAAATAAAGCGATAATACGGAGGTGTGACGAGATGAAAGCAATTAAGAAAAAGTACAAATGATAATTATAGGGTGGGAGTGAGAGGGAACAAGTGATCAATCACATCAGCTTTTCACTCTGTGTACGTGTGTGTTTTGGGGGGAGTCAAGGGGGGGGGTGACAGTTAGTTGTGGCTAATGTTAGTTTAATGTAGTCGCTAACAAATGGGCCATTCATCAAAATGCTCCTTCCTCGTTTACAGCTGGAGCAGGTTGGGAGGACGGCATTAGAGCCACCGCTGGGACTTCCAAGTATAATGGAATCTAAATTGATGCCATCCGAAATCACAGCGTGCGCGCGCTGTAATTGGGGAGACAGAAAGATGGTTTGCCTGTCATTAAAAGGCCCCTTCTGTTGAATTTCAAAATCACTTTTAAAAAAAAATACTGTTAAAATGAAAACAGCATGAGGAAAGTTATAGAGAAGTTGAATAATATACATGGAACAAATAAACAACCGTCGAGCTTTATGTTGTTTCATGGTCGTAGTGTTTATCAGGACTTCTAGAAAAATGTGGGTTCAAATTACAGCAGAATTTCAGATTTTGTCGTTTCATCTCTGACCTCAGAGGAATGAGTCAGGAGGAGTCACAAACTTAGTGGGACAGTATAATTACCGCTCAGTGAAGATGCCTCATGCTTGGAATTTTCCAGAAAAGCCATTTTCTGTGCCTACCAGTTAACAAGAGAAAAAAAAAAGAAGAGATGAGGCAGACTTAACAAAATGCCACAGGTCCGATCGGCCTTAAAAAATACACCGACTGGCGGGAAACCAGAGAGATGCAAATTAATCATCAAATTAAACTTTTTTTTTAGTTTTAGCTCCATTAATCAAAAAGCTTAACTCACCTTATCAGTGATGCATTTCGAGCTACAAGCTTTAAATTTACAAAGGTCCTTTCAAACACAAAATAAATAAGAGGAAAACAAATGAACCTAATCTTGCCTCAGGCCAACTTTCCATTAATTTGGATTAATCCCATTTCGAAAGGACGTTCTGCCTCCAGCAAAATATATTCACACTGACGAAGAGAAGACACAAAGACGGACCGACCTCCTGATTACCTTCGTCCATTAAAAGCCTCACATCGTCAGCCTTCCACCATCGTGTCTCAAATGTCTTTATTTCCAGTGGGAGACATATTTCTTGGATAAAAAAAAAAAAGGAATTACTGCCGTCGTTCCGTTAACACTGTAAGTCGACTTACGTTGTTTGTTTTTGTACGTTGCGCTGCTGTCACATTCGTTAGTTCTCTCTGAAGGACGGACTGTCCTCCTCTCGGACGACCACCTTCGCAGAAGCGCTCCGGGAGACATGATTGACAGTTTCCTTTCCCTCCTCCCGGATGACTTGTGACCTCCAAACGGCGATTGGCTGGAGTCGTACTTCTTCCAACATCGTGATTGTTAAGTCTGACATGGTGACAAAAATATTGATTCTAATCGATGCGTCAGAAAATCTGAAACAGAAATAGAATAGAATGCACCCCTCCTCCCCCGTTCACTTCCTCTCTTGGCTGGAGCTGTTGTAAAGAGGAGATGTGATCCTGATTCGGACCCAAAGATGGCCACAGCGTTCGTTCATCCACATGCATGAAGTGATGTGGGCTGTGTGTTTTCTGTCGTCGGGCGGATCTAACACTGCCTGTGTGAATAAATCGAAATGATGGATAGCTGGAAGCTAGCGCTAACCTTTAAACCGAAGACGACTGAACACAGCCCCCAACACGGAGCATTGATCACCGAAGCAGACAAACTGTTGCAGTAAACATCAGGACCTGCTAACGGAGCCGGCTGACCTTGAACCACGTGTGATTTTTACCTCTGTCTGCGGGCAAAGGCAGTTGGAACATCATTAAAAACCCGGCGCGCTGGCCACATCTGACTGAACTGCTATCAGCGGCTCGGCAAGCATCCGGGAGCTTCCTCATTCTTTATATGTTGGAAATCACACACACACACAATTTGTGACTCGCTTGGCAAATATTGTGCCTTCTTAAACCTTCAAGTGACTGCGAAATAAATCACCGTCTCAGAGAAAATATAGAGAGCATCTTTCAGTCGGCAGCTTTTTAACTTCCTAATTGATTTGAGTGCAGACAGCATATTTACTCTGCGTCACATTTAGTCTGACTCACTTTCTTCAACCCCATTAGGCCCATTAGATCTCAAAGGAAAAGCCTCTGATGCACCAACAACCCGCCGCCCCTCCAGCACCAAACGCCGACGCGTCTCTAAACACAGTTGGCAGCCATCAAACGTACCATTCTGGCATTTCAGGCATTAGGGTGGTGTTGCTTTTTGAAATGATAAAATAAAGTTGAGAAGCAGGAGAGAGAGCGACGTGAAAGATAGGACATAGTTCTACAGCCCCCACGCTGGAGGATATCGGGGCTACCGATTCTCCTCTTCTCAGCCAGGACATTCTTTGCTTTGTTTCTTTGAGTGTCTCCATAATTTGCAATTCCGTCTGGGTCGCAATCTATTCAGCGTTGTGTGTTAAGCAAAGCAGCATTTGTCCACATGAGCCCTGTGGCTCAGAGAGCTGTACTCTCAGAAAACCTGGAACACTGATTGTGTCTTTAAAAAAAATAACAGTTTTTACCATGAATGTTTTTAATTTTCTTTTTCATTTCACACATTAAGACAGCTCAGGGGTCAGTGGACCCCTGATGTATGGTACATACAGCACATATACAGTATATGTGGCAATAAACAGTAATTCACACCTTTACATTGAAACCTATACATACAGTCCCAGCTATACCATCTCCATATCCTGTTGTTTTCACAAGACTATTAAAGGAACATTCCCTGACCCCCTCTCTTCCCCTCTGTCGTTGTTAATTTTCACCAGCATCAGCCCATGTAATGCTCCTTCAGTCCTATTTTAAATTCAAGACCAGTGCAGATGTACTTTCCCATATCCTGAGGATATTTCGGGCTGCTGTGACCATCCCGACCTTAATAATTGTAAGTCACCCAGTAGGTATAGTCTTGGCGAGATGGGGATCTCTGTTTCTCAGAGACTGTCCCAGGTGTTCTGTTATTTTTACCCAGAATTCCCATAACACATGTAGGAAAGTTCCTGCCTTTGTTCCATCCTTTTTACAGAAATGATCCAAATCCAACAATCCAAATCTCTACCATGTAGTCTTCAAAGTAAAACATAACCGTGAACTAAATCTCTCGTCACGTTTGTGTCGCAGTGTAAAATCGTCTTCTAGCTTCGTTCGCACGACTTCATTGAACGCGACAGGCAGTTTGCAGAAATGCTGATCTCAGACTTGGCTCTCGCCCAGATCTTTGTTCAACCTCTGTAATCAATCAAATAACTAAGTGAAGCTCGCAGAATCACTGTAGTAGCTTTATCTGTGGAGTGTTAACAGCGATCTCATTGACTTCCAGCACTTTGACTGCTGCTATACGCTCGCCTGTCTTTTTTTTTTTTTTTTTTTTCCCCCTTCGACTGGCCTTGATTTGCATAGATCTGCATCAGGAGTGTGCATCTCGCTGAACTGTTTGTTCGCTCTCCAGCTTGCCGTTCAAGTGCTTTTTACAACCTGCGAGCACGAACACACCACCTCTTAATCCAGTCGCGGTGCAGGAAAGACATTGACGCAGACAATCAAACAACCCGATGAAAGCATCGGACATACACAGAAAACACAGTATTCAAATGCATTATGCAAATGCATTACATGTGTTCATCTTTCTGTTGATAAACCCATTTATTCACCTAAATATGTGTACAAAAACAATGATTATGATCACAGAGCAGCGGCACTGCAAACAGACCCTTAATGAATGTCCGTTCAAAGCCTTCTGGCTTGCTTTTATCAGAAATATCTTTCGATATGGCAGCTCGTCTGTAACTGTCTCTGTGAAAATGCTCCTCCTTTGTACATGCAGAGGAGCACATTTCACACCGCAGCACAGGTTTCTTTTTTTTTTTTTTCATTTGTAGCCTGTATCTCACACACATCCACGACGGCAGTGCATCTCACATGAATGGAAGCACTTGGAGTACTTAGGTGGCACATTATGATGTGACAATCAGCCCAAGAAGATGTACCGTCAGACTCCACACGTCGACATTTACTTCACCTCCATTAGGCTGTGTAAAAAAAATTTTAAAAATTATATATATGTATATGTATGCATGAACCTCTTATGTGTGTTTCCGGTTTGTGAGCTAACCAACCTAACAATGATTCAGTGCAATCCCAGAAGATGTTGTCATAGTAATAGATTTGATGACACAGTAGAGGATTCACAAAGAGCTTCATTGATAAGATGTCGTGTGTATGTTGAATATTTAAAGCAGCATTATGTTAAGGTATTTTAAACGTGCATACGTTCTCGTCTTGTTTACGATTTGATTTTGTGATTATCACATGGACTTTCGACGCGGCGCCCTTAACCTGAATCTATTCCATGCCAGCACACATCAATCAGTTTAACAGGCTTTTCTGTCTTCTAATTATCGCTCACAGTAATAAATGATGCGACAAATGAATGTAAAATAATTACACTGACCTTCCAGGCGTCATGCCTAATTTTACAACTAATGTTCAGTCTGTCAGTGATACATTTGGAAGTCTCATATAATTTCACAAATATTTCTGTGGGTTTTTTTTCACATCTCGTCGTAGGCGCTGTTGCCTTGGTGATGGTGAATATATCCTTAATAACATGAAAAAAGTGTTTAGAAAATACATTTATTCATTCATGGTGTTGGTAGAAAATATTGTTTTTAATTTTAAAACGGGGCTGTAGTGTTAGTTAAAATTTTATATTGTATCAAATTCTGTTTCATCCCATGACAGAACAGAAATAGATCTGGTGGAGGATTTCATCATGAATTCCATTTGTAGACTCTTGGAGCAGGATGACTCGTGTTCACGTGTTGAAGTTCCCCATTTGGAGGTTAGGATTCTGTACACATTGACATGTGATGACGCAGGAAGGGGATGAAGGACAGAATGAAAACGGTCAGTTCGAGACGGGAGAGGCCAAAAGACGAGTGCAAGGTTAGAGATGAGGACGACGGATTGGGAATGTGAATCAGGGGTCTGGACGGCGACCGAGGCCCTCAGGCTGCGTGACACCTGATCATGTTTCATCTCCAGCCGCGTCACGTCTCCCTGCCACAGTCCTTGAGCCATGAATGCAGCGGCGCTACACGCCAAAATAGCAGTGACAATGCGACGCGGAAGGACGGAATTATAGAAAACCACAAGCCTCAACACTGAGCCGTGTGTGAGAAGAGTCGGCCGTTTTGCCTCGGATCTATCCGTATCACTGATGCAAAGACGACCCCAAATCCATTACAAGCCAATTATATGTGCTGGGCCAGAGCTGGGGATGGGCACTCGCTCGTGAACTGCAGTGCTTAATCCACAAAGAGGAACTAATAGGAAATTTGAAAATAGAATCCACACTTGAGTAACTTTGGAGGGATTTGGTTGGATTAATGAACTGCCAGGCTCATTGTCAACATGCTGGGGAGTGCAATCCTTCACCAGCCTGCGCTGTTCGCGCGGTGCATTTCTCCAGACATGTCTCTTCCTCACAACCACAAACGAAAGCCGAGTTGTGTTATCTGCCTGCTTCATTGCATTTAAATACCAATGTTCCCTCAAGAGCCTAAATGACCCCCACCCCCTGCTTCCCCACGTCTGTTTCAGTCCAACGAGACACACACTACAATCACAGGAGTACCTCGTCACACTCCGAGAGCTTAAAGACGGCAGAAGAGGGCTGAAAGGGAAAAGGTGTGTGTGTGGGGGGGTGAAGGCGACAGAGTGGCTCACACTTGGGTGACAGTTCGACGCACAAACAGACGGGAGAAAACACTTAGAGGGGGGAAAGTGAAGTGCGGCAATCCAGCCGAGTCAGGATGAGATTATAACAAGGATGCACGGTGAAAAGATTGAAACTGAGATACTCACTGAAACAGATCAGTCCTGTTGTTCTGGAGAGCACTGAGAGAAAATAGCCTGTTTAGCGCTTGTCCTCTTGGATGCCAGTAATCTCTGGAACAGTGTGACGCAGAGTTGAACTGTTAAAGGTTTTAACTTTGAACGGAATCGTGTAATTAATACTCATTGTCGAGACATGAAATGTAGACATGTTCCCATCTTTCTGAATCAAATGATGAACTGTCTGTGTGAAGAACGCCCCCGCATCGGAGACACCCTTTGGCATTTGTGTGAGACACAGCGGTCTTTCAGACAACTCTAATGTTCCCACACTTGCGTCGATACGGTCACACTCGATCAGCGGTAGAGGGCCGGTGTCGAACACTTCTCTTAGCGTTGGGGCTTTCGCATGGTAACCAGAGCCACAGTTGCTCCAAGCATCTGCCAACGTCGAGAAGGGATTCGCATCCGAGTTAATGAGCATCTCACCGTGTCTCCTCCAGACGTGACGGTCCACATTCAACGTGCTTCAGGTAGCAATTTGCTACGTTTTGGTGTTTGTCTCCGCATCTGACAGACGATCAGATGGCCCCCTATTTTGCATCTGCATGAGACACGTACTCGCCATTGGGCAAGAGACGGAATGTTGGAGTTAATGGAGAAACTTTGGCAGATGGCTGCATCAAGGTAATATGGCGGCACTGGATGAATGTTGCATGGTTGGTTTTTCGCTGGAGGAGCTCACCAGCTGAGCCAGGAGAACAAAGTGGAGCTTGAACAAAAAGAAAAGCACTCTGAAACAGCAGTCGTGTCCATACCCTTGGGAGCTAAAACCCCCCAAAAAAACCTGCTCACTCCCAGACTCGCTCTGTTGCCAAGGTGCCAAAAAAGACTTGTCACAAACACCAGAGAAAAAAACTGAAAAAACTGGAAAAAAAACCCCAAACAAACAAAAAGCTGGTTGTTTAGTGGAGGGAAAAAAAAGCTTTTCTTCATCATTACAGTGTTTGAATAATTCACCATCAGCTGACAGCAACAACAGTGGAGCATAATGTCAATTGCCTTCCTGCCAGGCCCCTCTCCCCTTCCCTTCCATAGAAACCCTCCCTCCACTTTGAGTTAATTCTTCCCCTCGCTGTGCCTTTCTGTTGTTCTTGTGGCATATACTCATCTCCGCTTTCTCCGGTCTTCTTAGTTCACCTCAGACCCCATAATCACCTTTCCATCCCACTCATTCGTTCAACCCGTTTGCTGTTTGGATTCCAGGTGGGTTTCGGTGTGTGAGTGGGTGTGCACATGCACCCCTGGCCTCTTCTCACACTGGTTTTTATGTGATTGCCTCACGTGTGGACCATGTCCGTCTGTACGACTGGGAACACCGGACAGCTTACATCCAATTAGACTGTCAATCCATCAGCCGGTCTCTAACGGGAGAGAAGAGCCCGGCTGAGTTTTGTGTGTCTGCGCCGAAGTGACTGTCCATCTCTGCTCCTGTGCTTGGAGTTCGTACATTTTGTATCACAGCTCTATTAAAGCCATAAGATACAGAGAGTGATAATCTGCCAGCGAGGATGAGACATAAAGCCTGTTGTATCCTCACAACACTGGCCTCTGCGCTGGTCTGTACTATTGATTTTTTTTTTTATTTTTTATTTTTTCCCAGATCCATGTTTTTCCATTTACTTGTCAGATTTTACACTACCGATCTTATAGAACGCAGCCTTGGATCCACAACACAAACGGTAGCTGTAGCCATTTTTGTTTGTATGCGAGAAAACGATGGTGGCACTCGAGGGCGGTTGACGAGTCGCTGAAATTTAACACCCAAAATTAAGTTTGATTCACATCAACCTTGTTGAACGCGGAAACCGCGAAAGTCAATAGGGTTTGTTTTTTGTTGTTGTTTTTTTTAAAGGCAGACTGACGCCTAGGGGAGCTCGGCCCTGACATCTCCAGCCGGAATATAAATACGCTGCCTGGAAGGTACAAGCAATGGATGTTCTGGCTGATATTCATGACGATATGATCGAGGAACAACAGACAAGTCAATTTGTGCGAGTATTAGTCCCGTGCAGGGTAAAGCCTGATTGATGCAGTCATTACTGTTCCTGGGCTGGAAGCAGCATTCGTGCAACCTGTTTAATCTTGATGAAATACCTCGTCGAAGGAGATAAAATGAAGGTGAAGACATATCTGTCAGCGGGGATTATGACTGGTGGGATCATGTAAACATTGTGTTTTGCCCGGAAGTGTTACTTAAATAAGTTCCCGTGTTTTTTTTTTTTGTTTTTTTTCTGTGAATGAATCTAAATGAAGACAAAACGTTTTGTGGTCGGCGCACTTGTGGACGCATCATCTCAGTGATGTCCCAACCCTCAACGGACGGCGCGTTGCCATTCTCTCACTAAAGTTTCCTGATGTTGCTCCAAAAAGAGATAAATATGAAATATGAGCACTTTCAGTAACGCTTAGGCCGGCAAAATAAGTCAATTAGTCACGGCAGGCAGCAGTCAAACGGAGATTGTGCGTGATGGTCTTAACGAGGGCCACGTAGGACAAGCGTCGGACAGCTCGTTAAATTAATCCTTTGGGTCTGCTGAGGGAGGAATGAGGCATGTGTCTGTGTGACCTGCTTATGTCCTCCACGTTATATTACAGAAAAATACACACACACACACACACACACACACACTCTGAGCTCCAAATGGACCAGAGAAAATGTTTCCTCTGAAAGTTTCTTT
>JBBMJM010066752.1:0-17260 GCA_037832705.1 Centriscus cristatus
TGTGTGTGTGTGTGTGTGTACTTTATTCGCCGCTCACCTTTTGACCTGCACCATCTGGCAGGTCATCTGCGCCATCTCGTCATCCTGGCGCTCAGCAGCTGGAGAGATTTTGTGTGTGTGTGTGTGTGTGTGAGTTGGGGATTAGCGAGAGAGGAACGCGAACGCTGAACGAGCGCTTCCGTGAAACGTCCGTGTCTGAATGTGACACAGTGACCTCGTTCTGCCGCCGTCCCTGCTTGGCTGCGTCTGCTGCTGCTGTTACTGTCAAAAACGGTCTAACAGGTCCTGATGCGAACTCAGGTGTCTTTGGTAACTTAGTAAGGTGTCATCATTTATTGACTGGATTTATTACTAATGACAGTCTGGTGGTGAATTGATCTTTTTTCTATAAAACAATACAGAAAATATTTTGTCTCAGTTTCTTCCTTTCAATGGAAAATGTGTGTTTTTTGTTTTAAATCAGCTTACAGTTGCTTAAATGACTGCATTCGCATAACTGGGTGTCCTTAAATTGCCAACAAAACACACCATTGAGGAATCAAAGGGACATTCTACGTTCCCATGATATCGGATGTCCAAGTTCATACTGACAGATAATTCAAGTTAAACCAAAGTAAGGTGGGCATGAACATCGAAACCAATTTGAAAAATGGACAACAATTACATCAAACTAGTATCAGTCAGTCAGTCTGACCTTTTGAGGAACACAAGCATGAACTTGTGGGACCCTGTTGTGTTTCCCAGGAACACAGCGACCAGGGCGAAGGTGGTGGAGGAGTGGGCCCGGGACGGCGGGGTGCTACTGATGGGCTACGAGATGTACCGCCTCCTTTCACTGAAGAAGAGCTTTGTGGCCGGGAGAAAGAAGAAGAGCAAGAAGTCAGTGGGACCAGCCGTCATTGACCTGGACGAAGAGGACAGGCAGCAGGAAGTTCTCAAAGGTGGGTGGGCAGGAGAGAGCAACCGCAAACGTCTTCACAAATGTATCCAAATCAAACTTGTTTTCTCCTCCTTCAGCGATAGAAAAAGCTCTGTCCCGACCCGGGCCAGACGTGGTGATCTGCGACGAGGGCCATCGCATCAAGAACTGCCATGCCAGCACATCTCTGGCGCTGAAGAACATTCGAACCAGACGCCGTGTCGTTCTTACCGGTTATCCCCTACAGAACAATCTGATCGAGTACTGGTGCATGGTGGACTTTGTCAGACCCGACTTCCTAGGTACCTTCACCGTTCCACATGAGTGATGATGTGTTCCACTGACAGTGCGAGTCCGAATCTAAACGATGGGCCGAGAAGCTCCGGTAGCTCAGTATAAACTGAATCACTTAGGTCTGAACCAACCGGTTCAATCGGGTCACCCAAAGGTTCCCGGTTCCCATCCTGTTGAAGTGTCCTGACGTGACCATGTGTTAGCAGCTAGAGCTAACTAGTTAGCACTTTGTACAGCAGCTTCACAATAAGGAAACTCCATCATCGTGAGTTTCCGACCCGGACGTCCGCTGCTGGTGGAACGCATCGTTATACACCAGCATGGAAAGGCTGGTCATTTTGTCACGGTGTGTGTGTGTGTGTTTCAGGTACGCGGCAGGAGTTCAGTAACATGTTTGAGCGTCCCATTCTGAACGGGCAGTGTGTGGACAGCACTCCTCAGGACGTCCAGCTGATGAGGTACAGGAGCCACGTGCTGCACAGCCTGCTGGAGGGCTTCGTACAGAGGTGAGACCCACTTCGATTGCATTGTATTTTTTAGTCTTCCCAACGGACATTAAACATTTAGAGGAAAGGCGTTCCGCTGACGTGTCTTCCTTGCAGACGAGGTCACGATGTCCTGAAGAACCAGCTGCCATCGAAGGAGGAGCACGTGATCCTGGTGCGCCTGTCCCCCCTGCAGAGGGCGCTCTACACCGAGTTCATGAACCGCTTCAGAGAGGCGGGAAACACCGGCTGGCTCAGCCTGAACCCGCTGAAGGCTTTCTGCGTCTGCTGCAAGATTTGGAACCATCCAGACGTTCTGTACGAGGCCTTACAGAAGGAGAACCTGGCCAGCGAGCAGGACTTGGACCTGGAAGACATCACTTCCGCAGGACCTGCACGATGTCCGTCCAACCCGCCCAGTCAGAAGTCCAAACCCCTGGAAAACTCCAACCCTATTGGAGAGCTCAGTCTCAACCAGCTGCAGGAGAGGGCCAGTCAGGTCATCACCTACGAGTGGGTACGTGGAACGATGCCGGAGGTTGTCACAGGCGCCAGTTGGAAGGAGTTTGATGCAAATGTGTGATGTGTCTGTGGTCCTCTTCACCGGCAGGCGAAGGATATCATGTGTGATTACAAGCCCGGCGTGCTGGAGAACTCCGCCAAGATGGTGCTGCTGTTCCACCTCATAGAGGAGAGTGTCAGGAAGGGTGACAAGATCCTCGTCTTCAGGTAACAGACCGGACCAAACAGCTACTTTGGTTCCATCCATTTCAAACTGAATGCGTGGGACAGATTGCAAATCGCCGTCCATTCACGTTCCCTCGTCTTTCTCCTCCCGGTGTTTCCTGCAGTCAGAGTTTGTCGACTCTGACGGTGATCGAAGATTTCCTGGCCAAGCGGCCAGTGCCGCCTTCGCCCAACTCGTCCACCAGAGACAAACCCAACCACACATGGGTCCGGAATCTGCACTACTACAGTAAGAACTCATTTTATTTCAGAACCATTATTTTCATGGAAAGGTTTAATTGTTGTTTGACACATTTGGCACACGGCGTAAATCAGCATAGGTCAGTGGCGACAAGGAAGAATATCAACTGCTCTGTTCAAGGTAGAACACAATGGGGAGTTAAATTCCTTTTATTTTGAACTATTTCCTTTAAGGACTGCAGTCACTGTGGCGTCCCTCCTCCCATTGACTTACAATGAGTGCTGCCACCTGCTGGTGGGCTCTAGTAATGTTGGTTCCTTACATAAATGAGCTATAGAATATGTTTGTGGTATGCTTTAGATATAACTAAAAGTAAATTCGAGTTTTTATCAGTATTTGACAATACTAAGCAAGTACTGCAGGTTAAAGATGAATTGGAATCCAGAAAAATGTAACAACAATAATAATCAACGCAGGTTTCCAGAGCTTGTAGATACTCAAACCAGGTAAAGGAATCTGGAACCTTCAGGTGATCAGAAGGAAGACGGCTTGAATAAAAAAAGAAAATTCACACATGTTGGTTCCCTTTTTAAAGGATTGGATGGAAGCACGACGTCTTCAGAGCGCGAACGACTTATCAAACAGTTCAATGATCCAGCCAACACCTCAACGTTGGTCTTCCTGCTGTCGACCAGGTAACACACATTCACCAGGGAGATCTCCGACAGAGCTGATGTGGGAATCTGAAGTCGGAGCGTGAGCATCACCTCTGTATTCCTCAGGGCCGGTTGTCTGGGTGTGAACCTGATCGGAGCGAACCGAGTGGTGGTGGTTGATGCCTCCTGGAACCCGTGTCATGACGCCCAGGCCGTGTGCCGCGTCTACCGCTACGGTCAGAAGAAGCCGTGCTACATATACCGACTTGTGTGTGACTTCTCCTTGGAGAAGAAGATCTACGATCGTCAGATCTCCAAACAGGGAATGTCGGGTGAGTTTTCCAAGTTATTCAGTCAAACTTGATTTGTATCCGACACAAATGTAGCACAAAGTGGTTTCGGTAGGAAAGAAAAAAACCCAGTCAGAATAACTGAGGAAAAGGAATGAAAATGTAAAGGTAAATAATGTAGAAGGTAAATGACAGTAAATGATGGTCTAATAAATTCCACAAAATAAAAACTGCTGAGTAAACATGATTGGAACTAACTAACATGACTCTTAGAGACATAGAAGGCTAAGTGGACCGTTTTCGGTTGTTATGTCACTTACTCTCAGGAGGAGGCTCATCATGTTAATGTCCTTGTTCTTGTCCCAGACTTTGTCAGAACAGTGACATCACAGTGAACAACAAAGCTCCTCAAGAAAAACAAAACAAAACACAGGCTCTGCTTCAGATCCAAGAACTGTCCTGAATCTAATCTGCTTCTTCTTGTCTCACTGAATAAACCGTCCCAAGTGTCTGCTGGCAAGCTGGTCCCCTCCTTTTTTTGTCTTCTTACCTGTCATCCTACCGCTCTCTGTCCGTCAGACCGGGTCGTGGATGACTTGAACCCCGTGCTCAACTTCACGCGGAGGGAGGTGGAATCTCTTCTTCACTTTGTGGACGAGGAGCCAGACGCCTCGCAGGTCCGGCTGCAGCCACGCGACTGCCTGGAGAGTGTCCTGGCGAAGGCGCTTCACCTCTATCCTCACCTGATAACCAAGGTACAAGACAAAGGAAAAGGAATTATCATTGCATCTGTATGCCCCCTAGTGGTGAATTGATGCAGTGCAGCTGAAAACTATGAAACAACCGAATCAGACATCTCCATCATCCTGTATCTTCCTTTACATCCGCCATATTTTACCTGTATCAATTATCTAAGATACACTTTTTCTTTGTATTCATTCTCCTCTAATATCAGTGAACCTACAAAGGGGGATTGATTTTTTTATTCATTTAGTAAGGTGTTGGTTGTCATGATGATGCTGCACATTATAACATAGAATCCAATGAATGTAGTATAATGGTGAATAACATTGTCCTCCTTCCAGGAACCATTCCCCCACGAATCTCTGCTGATGGACCGCAAGGAGCTGAAGCTGACTGTCACTGAGAAGAAAGCAGCGAGGAAGGGTTACGAACAGGAGAAAAGGGCGTCGGTGCCTTACACCCGCCCCTCTTACGCTCACTACTACCCGGCCAGCGACCAGAGCCTCACCAACATCCCCGCCTTCAGCCAGAGGAACTGGTCAGTGTCTCCGCTTCTGTCAGGGAACTTGTCCTCAGCAGGGATGGGGCGGCTGTGAGCTTACTGACCCATAACTCACCAAAAGCCGAAAACGATGCAAACAGAGACAGACGTCACGGTGGCGCTTCCTACATTTTTTTAAATCTTATTTTATTTAACCAAGGAAAACCCACTGAGATTAAAAACCTGTCTGACAAGGGATTCCTGGCCAAGATCAGCAGCAGCAGCAGCAGCAGCAGTTACAGAATTACAGTTAAAACACAAAGAGATATATTACAGTTAGAAGCAAGTTGTGAAAAACAAACATGTGGAGTCTGCTCTCTCTGCATCACCCACACGCTCCCTCACTTGGGAAAGAGACATTAACACAACTGAGAAGAGGATATTGAATAAGGTGCTTTAGTGAAGTTGAATCATTGAACATATTCTCCCATTAAAAACACTGGTACATTACTTGAACATGGATCTTCGGGCCTGTGAATAGTAAATGTCATGGTTTGAAAATAGTTTGTAGTAGTTTGTTGTAGTGGTGACCTGCTCTGAAAAGGAAAGTACTATGTTATTCTCCCCACCCCAGGCGACCGCCTCCTCGTTCTGATGAAAAGCCCGTGGCCAGTGTCCGGCCGGTCCAGTCTACTCCGGTTCCCATGCTGCCCCGCCAAGCATCTGCAGGCTCCGCCCCCAGCAGCGATTCATCCGGGTCCAGCCAGGGAGGATTTCCTGTCAGCTGCTTGCAAAAAGCTGGAGTGTTTGTGCAGAAGATTATCACCACTACTGGTAAGAAAAACTGCATATTGTGATTTTTGTTCTTGGGACCTATAACCCTGCACCCATAGATGCTGCTGTGATGACCCAGTTACATTTTAGGAACAGAAAATCCAATGAAACTCCTACGTCGATGCATCCACTTTGTCTTTCAGACATGGTCATTCCAGGCACCAACAGCTCAACGGATGTGAAGGCCAGGATCACTGCTGGAGAGAGTATCCACATCATCAGAGGCACCAAAGGTAAAATAACATCAGATCATCAGTGCGGGATGTAACGATTCATCAGTTACATCAACGTAGCCATTTATATTCGTCCGATGCAACCAACACGTGGCCTTCCAGACGACATAAATCATTCCTAAATGGATTGAAACGGTTATCAATCAAATGTAACCATACTGGCGCGCATTGGATTAAAGCATTTCTGATTGAATCATTGTAAATGATCCAATCGAATCGAATCGTTAAAATTAAACATGCTTGAATCAAAAGGCACACTGTTAGAGATGAACAGTGAACTAAACATTGCAAAAAATCTGCTTACCTTTATTCAGTTTCTACAATCCAGCTACCACATTTTCAGACCTTTGCGTAACATTATTATTACAGGATTCGTCAGAGAGAAGAAACATCAACATACTAAAAACACGCTGAGTTAAAATGAGGCAGATGATGCTGAACTAGAAACGATTCCTTGAGTAATTTGATTACAAAAAATGTATTGACTCATTCTCTCTGCTTCAAGGAATCGTTTGTGATCAAACAAAGATGCTGGTCAGAGAGCAGGATGTAAAGAAATTACTAAACTATTTGATAGCTCCTGTCCTATACTCTTCTCACTTCGAAACAAAAAAAGAATCAAAATATCTACGTAAGTCCACTATAAAACCAATATGGAGAGTTTTTTTCAATTTATTCCTCCTTTTCCTGTTTTAGGGACGTATATCAGGACATCCGATGGTCGAATCTTTGCCATCAGAGCAGCTAACAAGACCAAGGCACCGGAGGAGAGTGCTACAGTGCCACCTACAGGTAAAAGGATGAACCCTGACGTGAATTATATCCAACCAATTTTCAGTAACATACATATATATATATACATAACTCCCAATTACCATTCTCTGCAGACTCCCAATCTCCAGCAGAGGAGGTGCCGATGATTGGCAGTAATGGCTGCCTGTCACCTGACAGGAAGCAACCGACGCCCTCCAAGAACTTGCCCCGCCCTCTTTCGCCCGACAGCCCAGAGATCCTTAGCGAGCTGCAGCGTTACACCACCAACTCCAGCAGCCATCAGCCAGAGAGAGAGCCTGAGAGCACCTTGCCTTCAGTGAAAGTCGGCCAGACCAACGGCACCGCGAGTCACCTGGATCCCGCTGTGGCGAACGTAATCCAGCCCAGCATGGATGCCACCGCCGCACAGGACCTGAGAACAAGCTCCAAACGCAAAGCCTCCACTCCATCCCTGGATGAGCGGCCCAGCAAACAGCCCAGTGCAGGAAAACACTCTGCAGCCTCTCTGGGATCCAAAGGTTTCCCCTTCCCCGGTGGCTACAGCCTCCCGCTGGGCCTGAACCCCGCCATGCTGGGAGGGTCACTGGGCCACTCACTCTTCCTGGGGGCAGGCTCACCTTACTTCCACCACTCTCATGCTGCACTCGGGGACGCCAGCTTCATGCACCCGGATCTTTTCGGCTTGGGTGCCGTCCCCACCTCCTCCTCTTCCTCCTCCGCGTTGACATCCACCTCCACTGCTGTCTCTTCTTCCTCCTCCTCCTCGTCTGCATCGTTTAAAGCCACCAGCTCAGTTCCGGGTTCCCTGCCGCCCTTCATGCTGAACCCCACCATGGCGGGAATGGCAGGGATGCTCCCACCAGGCTTCCCTCTCGCCTACAGTCAGTCTCTGGCCAGCCTCTACGCTGGCTCGATGCTTCCTGGTGGCCTGCCGGGTCCAGCAGCCACTCCTGGTCCAGCAGGAGCCAGCTTCCTGTCCAGCTCCTGTTCCTCCTCCCCTTCCTCCTTCTCCCCGTCCGCACGCTCTGAAGGCCACAGGCCCTCGGTGCTGGTGAACGGCGGGCACATTAGCAGCGCCAGCAGCTCAGATGAGGATGTGATCGAAGTGAGGGGGAAATGATGAGCCTTCAGTCTGTGTGAGGGGGTGATGACGTCAAAGGGCCTGTAGCGGAGGCTGCAAGAAGAAAGAAAAAAAAACACAGCTGGGCCCGGCAGTTTGTGTCTACTAATCCTGGAGACGAGAAGCAAATTGCAAATCATAGGAGTGAGTTTGGGCTTCTGGGTGTTTGCCATGTAGTCACTGGACTATACTGTACTGCTGAGCGTGGGCCTGCAGCGACCACACAGCCAGTTTTCATTTCTCTTTTTGACCTGTTGACGTTAGAGAATCTAGTTCTGCAGCTGTGCAAGTTGTCAAGGCTCTTTTGCTTCTTTTTTTTTCTCCGCTAATTAAAATGGGTGGATTTTATAATAATAATAATGATGATGATGGTGATGGTGATAAAACAAAAGCTTGATGAGTCACGTTAGCTAGTAGGAAAAAAATGTTGAATATCAGTAATTTAAACAGCGTCGTCGCGTGTCCATTATTGCTACTGAATAGGTATAACGATAGAAAGTTGAGACTTTTGGAATGAATTTCAGAATTCACTGCCAGTATAAGGGTAGAAGGCGTAGGATCAGGAGTGGAATAAAAGAATCGGTCGAGGCTTGAAGATCAGAGGTCACTGCTTAAACCTTACAACACAAACTAAAGAATGTATCCTCTATCAAATGCCTTTAAACCAGGCCTTTTTCTTCTATTTACGCATCAAACCTGGGAATATCACATTGTTTGTTTCTGTGTATTTTATATTTAATCTCTTTTACTTTAAAAAAAATATATATATATCTTTGCCTAAAGAAAAAAACAGCCAGGTGAAATTGAGAGGAATAAAAGGTGTCCTCCTCGTAGCGGAGAAATAACCAACGGAAAATGCCTTTTGCCTCCATCTGAATGTGACCTGTGAGCAAGACTCGCACTCACAGTTTTACTGTAGCCAACAAAGATGCAAACACTCACTCAAGCCTATATATGTATTTGTACAAGCCCAGAGCAGTTTTCGCTCGGCCACCCTGACTTTTGGTTTTGCTTGTGTCGTTACTGTGTTTGTGTCTATGTTGTATTATCTTGCTACGCAATGAGTCATGTGGGAAAAAAAAAAAAAAAAAAAAGGAAAACGAGAAGATAGTTACTCGGTTTGGCGATCTGACCGGATTCTGCTCCTCCTCATCTCATTTTGTGAATAAGAGGTCATTGTGAAACCAAACCCGTCGTGGAGAGATGGTCAAGCTTTGCCAAAAAGGAAGCGGAAGAATGAAATGCACAAGGAAAGAGAGAAGAGAAATGCACAAGGACGTCTGCAACCTCCTTCCGAGAGGATTGTGTGTGCAAGTGACCAAATAATGTTAAGAAGCATCTGCGTGGTTCTGTATGACGACCCCTCCCTACTGCATTCGACCTCCCGACAAACACTGTACTGTAAAAGACACCATCTTTAACGTCGAACCTGTCACGTCATTCTCCCGCTCCTGTCGTGTCTGTCTGATCGCACAAACTGGCCTCACGCGGAAAATCTTCTCCACCAAAAATGGCTGCAGCAAGAGCTTTACGAACCACCAGCCCCTTTGTCAAACTGGGGCGAAGCATCTGTTTCTTCCATGTGTACTTCATCCTGAATTTGCTAGTTTACGTTTGTGTTCAATGTTCTCTTTTTACAATGTTTGAATTTACCAAATTTATTTATGATGTTGCATATTTATTTGTTTCGTATTTTTATTTTTGTACAATGTTTTGTTTTGTTGTTGTTTTTTTTTCTTGTATTAGGTTCATGACATGCCTCTGGTCACGTATGTTAAATCCGCTTTTAGGTCTCTTGTGTTTGGAGATTGTTTCGTGATTATCTGCCAGTCTGATCCAGCACGTGCGAACTTGTGTATGTTGACCAACCAGTCACCGATATCCAGGAACGCGTCTTCAAGAAGTGAATATCATATCCTGCTAATGATTACACCAATCAACACTTGTTAATGTGATTTTTTTTTCCCCAAAAGTCCAATTTCATTTGCCGTATTGTCACCCTGAACTGAGTGAAAACCACCTCCTTCTCACCTTCATCAGATTATGGTGCCTGTTCACGGGTGGCTCACAATTGGGGATCTTGTTATTTGAATGATATGAGCCACGTGTGTGCATTTAAATAACGAATGGGTCAGAAACTGAAGTGGTGCAACCACTGCAAGTTGAAAAGAAAAATATGATATCAAGTGCTTTTTTTTCCCTCCACTTTTGTGTTAACTTCCATCATCAGGAAAGCTTGTCTGTGCCGTCCCCGCGACGGCTAACGGATCAACTTTCCTCAGTGTTGAACTGTTCGAGTCGTCAGCTTGGTATTTACTTCTCTGACTGATTTTTATTTCGAAGCTTTCTACTTGAATTTACATATTTATTTATGAAAATCGATGCAGTTGAGCCGAGCTGACTGTCTGAATTCCATTTGCGGTGAGGAGAAGATTGAAGCTGTTGACGTGGAGGATTTCCTCTGGTCTAAGCCGGTTGTGTGTTATCAATGGACAAATGTGTAAGACTGGATTACGATGAGATCCTTTTTGTTTTTTGAAGTTTGTAAATAAAAAGAAACGTTTCAAACATTCCTCTCCCTTATTTCTTACATCACTAATGTACTTTTCCATGCTTCTTTTGACAAAACATATAAAGATCCTTGTAACAATATGTTATAAGTTGATGCTACAGCTGCAGGAGTCAAAGTAAAATGTATGATTTAGGACAGAACTACGTCATAAACAACGTCATTTTGTCGCATCCTTCAACTCACCAGCATCTATAATACACTACGCTATAGTAGTGTCCATACTTGTATAGTATGTCAACGTGACAGATATACTATAGTCTTCACAAGAGGTTCACCACAAAACGGAACAAGTGAAATATAAAAAGCTAGATTTTAACTGCATACCTGAAATACAAGAGTAAAGTTACTTTCTCGTGAGCAAGCTCAACTACAAGTCTGTGCTGTGAACGTTGGTGGAGAACTCGGTTTCCCAGCATGCCTCAGTGCTAAAACGTTACGTGCCTTGACGTTTTTTCACCGACTGCTGATGACGGTGGCAGCCAACACAGGTCAGTTCTGACTGAGTGCTGCTCAGGGAGGAGGAGTGCCTGTCAAAACAACACAATTTTCTCCGATAACCTGTTCTCAGACGACGAGGGGGGTTATAAGATACGCGAATGAAGCCAAGAAGGTGTGAAAGAGCTTTTAGCAACCTTCTAATTAACGCTGGTTCACAAATGTCTGCGGCATTGTTTTGAAGGCCTGTTGCTAGTGACGGGAAATCCTCGCGCTAGTCCGGCTACACACCGGGCCGACAGAGCACCAGGGCCGGGGCTGGTGGCTGGGGACCGGAGCCTGGCTTCTACGATCAGGTTATCCCGATTCTAGTTGTCATATCCTGAACTCAAACGAAGACGTAACTTCTTGTGCTTCCTTGAAGTGGGCATACGTCCGTGTCAGCTGAAACCGAGTTCAGTTTGACAGCCAAGCTAACATTAGCTCCCTTGTGTTTACAAGCTAACTCAGTCCAGAGCCTCCTGTAGAAGTTATGTACATTAGTTTCCGTTCAGATTTGGCTTCTAACGCGTGACTAGCCCTTCGTGATTAGTTTATATCTACGCAGATTTAAAGTCGCCAAATAGGTAGCTAAGTCAAAAATGTCTCCTAGCTAATGTTATCACTTTGGTAGCCTTATCTGTTTGTTACTGTTGTATGTTGTCAAGCTTGCGTCACTGCTCAAAGGTAAAACCTGGTCAAGATTCGATGACATTGATTGCAGTGACGTAACGCAGAACACCTGTACGTTTAGTTGCTAGCAAGTTGATCACTCCAGCTAGCTTAAACGGTTGACAGTATCCCGGATGAAGAGTCACAGAGAAGTGTGGGTTGTGTCGGGACTAACAGCTGTCACCTGGCATTAATCTCACACGAACATCAAATCGCTGCCAACACAGAGGAAACAAATTGGCCTGGCAGCTAATTTGCTCCAGAGGGAATCCTCTCCCAAAACACCACCATGAATCGTTACCTGCCTGTGGCACGACAGCACTTCCTGGCTGCCCTGGCCAGCACCAGTGTGGTTGTAAAAGCTATCAGTACCGTGGTGGTTCTCCTCTACCTGCTGTCATGGGCAGTCGACACTCTAGATGCGCTGGCGGTGATCCCAGGTTATCTGTTTCCCCCAAACTTCTGGGTGTGGACACTGGTGACCCATGGAGTGGTGGAGCAGCATGTGTGGGGTGTGGTGGCAAACGTGGGCACGGTTATGACCTGCGGGCGCCTGCTGGAGCCCTTGTGGGGCGCTCTGGAGCTCCTGATCTTCTTTGCAGTGGTGAACGTATCAGCAGGCCTCCTGGCAGGCCTCTCCTACATCCTCACCTTTGTGGCCACTTTTGACCTGGACTTCTTGTTTGCTGTGCGGGTGCACGGAGCTGCTGGCTTCCTGGGTGGTGTCCTGGTGGCCCTCAAGCAAACCATGGGGGATACTACAGTTCTCAGAGTTCCACAGGTGAGATTTACAAAAACTGGCTTTTTACTTATTTATATTTGTCCATTGAACCATGATCAGTGAGCAGCAGAGAATACCTGTCAACATCACGTTACACGTTTGAGATGCCCTCTGCTGAACAAATCAACCTATGGCTAATAAAGTTACTTCAACCTTGATCTTTATCAAGCAAATCGGTGAAGTGACAGAAAGAAAGTCATTGATAAAGTTATTAGATAGGAACCATATTAACTTGTGTATAATTTAGAATGGAATTCCATAAGTAATTTATAGCATTAACTTAAAACCACGTGTGGGTGATGGTGTCCTACCAGGAAATCAGTTTCACTTTTTTTCACTCATTATCCATCAGTTACAGTCATTTAGAACAATCTTCTGCACCCTCTGCGGTTTGGTGGTATGGTGATTGTTATTAAGATTTTATGTGTACACTATATTGTGAAATACTGTTTTTTTGAGTCAGTAATGAAGTGCTTAACTTGGTCTTTCTGTTTTCTGCTTTGGACATTTATTTTCAGATTATCATCAAGATTTTTGTTGCTAGTTCTTCCACATTCTACCCTTTATTCTGATGCACTGAGGAGTACCATGGTCAGATATGGGCTTCGTATTTACGAGAACATAAAGGTTGGATATGGAAGCACGGAACACTTTACAATGATTAAAAAGAGGAGAAAAAAAAATCCGCTATAAATAAAACATCAAATCGAAAGTAAAAAGGATTTACAAACTAGATAGATAGAAGCAATAAGGAAAAGGCTCCGTTCCTCCGGTGCTCGGTTTACCAGGGTGGTGAGAGCGTATTCTCTGCTGTTCTCTGCTGTTCTCTGCTGTTCTCTGCATACTTGCCTGAATGCTCTGTCGACTGTTGCTCACTGAAATGTGTCCTTCCCCCGTCAGGTGAGACTTAAAGCGGCACCAGCGTTGGTCCTCCTCTTCCTGGCCTTACTGCGTTTGTCCGGGCTGCACGAGAGCTCTGCCTCTCTGGCCGCATACAGCTACGGCACCCTGTCAGGCTGGGTCTACCTGCGCTTCTACCAGAGGCACAGCCGGGGCCGCGGGGACATGTCAGACCACTTTGCCTTTGCCAGTTTCTTCCCCGAGGCACTGCAGCCTGCCGTGGGGCTGTTGGCCGGACTGGTCCACGCAGCTCTGGTGAAGGTGAAGGTGTGCAGGAAAATGGTGAAGAGATACGACGTGGGAGCACCCTCGTCTATCACCATCAGTTTGCCCGGGACAGACCCGCAGGACGCTGAGCGGAGGAGGTGAGTCGAGTTGATCAAGATGTCCGAGGTCAACAGTAGCTTGTTGACCTTGTCTTGATCAACATACAAGGCACATGTGCACACTCACAAACACATGCACAGCATTAAGTTTATTAGATGGCAGATGTTAGCTTTCTGCTCTAAATCTTTGTATTTTTTTGTTTTACTGAATAGTTAAGTGAGATAACTAAACATCTTCAACGGACTCTCGGACTTCACAATCAGTTTGTTTTGTTGTTTTTTTATAATCAATTATTTTTAATATAAAATAAAAGTAAGAAGAGCAGGTGAGTTCAGCAGGGCTGTTCTGGAGCTTTGGCGTGTCAGCTGCATATACGTGATGAAAACCAACGTAAAACAAATCCGTGGAATAACACAGTTATAATGAGGTGCATATTACAGGTGAAGAGGCTCACAGACACAGGTTCACGCCTTCACCTGCAGCACACAGACCTGCAGACAATCGTACTTCCAAAGAACAATGAAAGGACGCTTAACTTTAATAACCACATATGATCGTCTTCGTCCCAAAAGTGTCTCTGTCACAGATTTTTTTTTTTATGCAGATGTCTTGGTTGTCCTCTAGCAGTACTAACGATTGTCTCTCCCTCCAGACAACTGGCCCTCAAGGCTCTGAACGAGCGTCTGAAGCGTGTGGATGACCAGTCTGCCTGGCCCAGCATGGAGGACGAGGAGGACGAGGATGAAGACGAGGTCAGAACTGACAGGCAGCCGCTTCTCTCAGGTGGACGCGACCCCTCCTCCTCTATGCCGAGGTCATCGTTGGGGCCTGCTGGCGTCTCCCTTTCCTCCACCTCCTCTTCCTCCATGTCCCAGAGCAGCGGAGGGCAATCGTCAAGCGGAGCTCAACACCCAGAGTCGAGCATTATCAGCTTCGAGGACGCACCTTCGAGATCGTAACCGATCGGACGCACGTGAACAGCTGCACGCCGTCGCTCGGGATGGACCAGCAGGCAGCGACGCTGCCCCGTGTGTGACACACACACCCGCCGACTGACGAACACGTCTTTGCTCAATCTCGCTGTCAGTGTCTCTGTGAAGCCCGAGCGGTTCTTGAAGCTGTACAGTCCTTTCAGTTCAGAGCTGCTGGTTCTAAACACTCCGCGTGGTCGGACAAACTTCATTCTTCTCTCTCTCCTTCGGCCTCCTCTGGGTTTAACACCAACTCGCCGAGCTCTGCCCACTGTTTCTTGTGTCTCTTTCTCTCTCTCTCGCTCTTGCTTTTTAAATACATGACTAACTGGGTGTACACTATTTTTTGGAAAGCCTTTTTCAGAGCAGCCATAGATGTTGTGTGATTACTTGCCAACAGAGACTCACACCTAAACCCCGTCGATGACAGACACACTCACCGCGCACCGCTCTGACAGGAGAGACACGAGGCTCGAAGGGAGACGAGCGTTTGCTTCAGCGGCTCTGCACGTTGTTGCTGAGGAGGAGCTGCTGCTGCTGCTGCTGCTGCTGCAGGTCTCACCTGCGGATGAAATGTGGTAGAAAACGTACAGAAGTGCCAGGTAGAACGAGTATTCTGGACCTTGTGCTAAAGTTGTCTTTCTTTTTGTTTTTTCTTTTCATGTCTTCTGCCTCTGTTCCCAAACATGCGCATTGTAACACAATGACGCTTACACGGTGAATGATGATGATGATGATGATGATGATGAACTGGTGAGTTCTGTATCGTTAATACCATATTTGCAGTTGACAGTCCTGGAGTATCGCCCCTGTCTTTGTCATTTTTAAAGTTTAGGATGTGGAATCGATGGTATCTTATGTAAGAATGTCTGTGATTGTTTTTGGACAGGGTGTCGGTGTCCATCGCGGTTGCAAGTTGAGAGCAAAAGAACAGATTTGTTTTGATGATGTCAGATCAGAATCAGCTGATTAATAAATTGATCGTCAGCCAGGCTGAGTGTCAGATGTGGCTCCGTCTGACCCATAATGATGAAAAGCTCCGGCGACAGCTTGCACTGACCCGTAGTCGGCCCGGCTGAGCTTTCCCGCATCACGTCACATCACCGCGGATCACAGCAAGAACTGCTGAAGAATCGATTTGTCCGTTTGTCACTGGAGGCATTTGATCAAATTGCTGAACGCTCAGAATGTCCGACCTGATCAAAGTCGGCTGCAGCAGATGTCACAATGGTTTATATCAATTTATCACAAGGTGGAATTGTTTCCTAAATGACCCTAATTTGTTAACATGCAACAATATTTAAAAATCTGAGTGAGGCATAAAACAGCACTGAAAATACGAATATACAAAACCCGGTGAAATCTCAGAAGGTCGTTTCCCAGTGCACATGAAGAAACGTACACGTGTTGTTTACTTGTTATTTGTGGCTGATCTTTCTCTGGCCTTACTGATCTGGTCATTGGTGTCTGGTGTATGTGTGGCAGCTTGAAACAGACCAAAACGTTCAAATGTTACTCAAAGCAGTTGGTCAACAAACGCTCAAAGTCCCAAATGACATTGCACATGATAGATGGCCAAAAAGAAAAGATGGTGCATTCTCTGTAAGTGGGAGACTGTCTCTCCCCCCTGTTACCAGCTTTGGTCCATTTGTAGACTTTGGGGTTTTAGTTGTGTAACTGGGATCTTTTTTTTCCCCTCCTCATTCATACAGTGTTTTTCTCCAAGAGGTTCAGTTGAAACATTCAGTCCGCAGCGGAACAAAATTAAAAAGCAGCCTCAGAGAAAATTGCCTGTAGTTTTCTGTTTGTTTGTTTGTTGTCAGGGGCAGAAAGCTACTGCAGTGTGACCGTACTGATGGTGTCAGGTGTCAGTGAGGACGCAGCAGGAAGTGTGTAGGAATGATTTTTGTGAACTCACGGTTGAACATGCAAAAACATATAAAACACATATTTCTGCAAACATTTGCATCATCAGTCTGACAGCTTTTGTTTCCAGTTCTCCCCCAGTTTCCAGTCCTCCCCCACCCCCCCACCCCCCCACCCCCGCACACCTGATGGAGAAGTTTTGTGGAGGGGAAGTGTTAAGCCATATTGAAGTGATGAAAGAATGTTTTGTTTTATTTACACAGAACGGGTGAGACCGGCTTCAATTAAATACTGGAAATCCCCAACGGCGTCCTACAACAACACAATATTCACAGCGACAATGGAGGGAGTGTGTCGGTCCCAATGTGTTTACCTATCAGACATACTGTACATAGCTACACGGTGTCACCAGAGTCGTTCAGTGCCATCTTCGGATTTGAAACCAGACAGTTGTTGCATCACTCAGTCAGCAGCACGACTTCTTCCAGAGGGGACGCTGGCAGGCAACTCCTGTTGTCACATCCGCACGAGGTGGAGGAATGTTGTCGTTGGCAGTCGGTGTCAGATCCGACTTTCACCAGCTTACATAGTGGTTCTCCTGTTCCTTTTTGGGGTTTTTTTTTCATCATCTCTGTGTTCCTGTTTATGCTGGGTGCACCAATACATAATATCTTTATGAATAGTAAATGCAGAGTCGTGTACAAACTGAAGTGACGGTGGTTGAAACACACAAGCAGAAAACACTGGCGTTGCAGTTTGGTCACAAAGATGTCTCATACGCGTTTGTTGTTTGTTTGTTTTCCTGCTTTTTAAAACGTTCCAGGTTCAGTTGTCTTCACTTCTTAAAAGTGATTAACCGTGTGGGTAAAGAATTTCCTGTAAAAAGTTGTTCCTCCAAGCAAACACGCCGACATACTCTACCAGTCAAATGCTTGGACA
>JBBMJM010067080.1:0-10218 GCA_037832705.1 Centriscus cristatus
CGTACAGCGCCGTATGTGGCGATAGTGCGGTATTTGCTGAAGTTGGTGGATCTCGTGAATCTAGCGGTCGGGTAAATTAATCTCTTGAGGGTGGGTTGTTACGGTGTGTTTGACCATGGTTTACACTTACGCCTTACGCCAGAATATCGCTTAAAGAGCCGCATGAAATCAGCCAAAGAGCCGCATGCGGCTCGAGAGCCGCGGGTTGGCCACCCCTGGAATAAATCAACAAATAAATATAGTAATTTATGAAAAGACACAACTGACAAAGTCCTTCCTCCTCCCTGTATGGGGGGGGGGACTCGCGCTCGTTCTGGCCCAGCGCTGCCCGTCGCCCACAGCGCCCTCTAGGGACTAGGGAACCTCCACAGATTCTCTGTCAACTATTCAACGTCAGACGGGTTCTGTCACAGTACGGAATCGACCCTGCTGACCTCGTCAGTCAGTGGTTTATATGGGGGGGATTTTATCCACATGTGTATTGTTACACACCTCGTTCAACTGGTGGTCACCGACCCCTTCAGTCTGTTCTTAGACAGTACAGAGGATCCTGAGTGACACACACACTCATTCGTCCCTCGTCTGCATTAAACATTACAAAGAATAATGAAACAAAAAAATAATGATCAATTCATTTATGAAAGTGGGTCAAATGAACGGAGGGTGGAAATGAGCTGCTGGGGGGGGCATCTGCAATCTGAGTGCTTTTAGACTTCTCCTGTTGTTTGTGGAGGCATTTCTGCCCGAGATGAGTTCCCCTGGGACAATAAGGTATATTCCAATTATGTTCACGATCGTCTCTGCAGCTCTGTGACGGTGTCAGTGTAACATTGTCTGTGGTTGTTCAACCACCAGCTGGTCTCTGAAGAACATGAAGATATTTTTGTCATTTACCTGACTATTGATTTGCACGTCCTCCTTGCTGACAACGACGATAGACTCCGTCGATAAGGAGTAATTAACGGTAATCAATCACCGGGCTTGTCTTTCACTTGGCTCTGGAACAGTTCATTGAAAAGAAACATTATCTCCGGGATTCGTCTGTGTCATCACTCTATTTGCCTCACTGACCTACAAATATCGTGTGTGGAGATTTCAGTGTGCACGATACGTACGCGACACACAGTACGTGGCTGTTCTGAATATCACACTGCAGGACACAAAACCACATTCAGCTCCATTGATTCCAGAGGAATCTGTAGGAAACGTGTGAGGGAGAAAGAAAAGAGCAAGGACGCATGTTGTGTACGATGTATGCAAAAAAAAATATCTGTATATTCACAGCGTCATCACTCATTTTCTTTAAAACTCTAAATGTGTCGATCATAACAGCCCAGAAATTAGTATGTTCAACCTTCAAAGCAAAAAACAAATACATGTAGAATGAAGAGCAGAGATTGTCATGGGACATCGACGTATGCATGCTACAGATAGAAATAGAACATTGAATCCTTGGTGGTTTGTTTAGTTGAAATCGATGAATAAAACCATGTGCAATGATATACGGGGACATCTAATCTAGTTTGCTCCTTCAGGTGCATCACTTCTCCCAAAACAGCCTGACTGGCCACTCACCTTCATTACCTGAATTATTTATTTTCCATTCAGACCGTGGGAGCACAGAGCGACATTAAAGGTGACACAAGGACGTCCCACTTAGTTTTCACTGTGTATGTCACCCTTCTCCCATCATGATCCTGTTTTTTTTTTTGGTTTAATTAAATGCTAATTTCTAGTCTCACAGTGATGCAAGAATTAAAAAAAAAAAATCCTGTTTACGCCACAGGTGAGTGTGGCCGCATTCGTTCATGTCCTGTCACACCACAGCTCAGCCAACTTGCGCGGCCTGATTATGTCAGCTGTGTTGTCATGGCAACATTGTTACATTAAAAGTCAGTTTTAGTTCACGTCTGCTAGCAGACCACCCCCACCCGCCTCAAACTGAATGTTAAAATGCAACTTTGGCCCACAGGTGCAAATTTGTCCTTCAGGAATGAGATTCTTCCTTCCACTTTGCACATCTACTGCGGTTGCCGTCGTCTCCAGGGTCCTCGTTGACCTCCACTTCCAACAACGGCCCTTGTGTTTCCTTGATCGGAGGAGTAATTTGACTTGACAACCTTGAGTTTATTTGCATCATTTTTGCCACATGCCACGGCCGCACAGCGACCACGACTGCCTCACAGATCCACTGTTATGTCAGGTGTGCCGATAGACCTGTCGAGTTCACGAGTTGCTCTTGAAAGAAAAAAAAGGCTTCGATTCATTTGTTGAAAAAAAAAAAAAACAATACAATAACACCTCGAAGTTGCTCCTCCCTGGCTGGTACAGCTGAGATTCTACTGCCACCTACTGATAAAAGGTCTGTCGACAAGCTCTTACATTGTGTGCAAATGAATGAATGTAAAATAAATGTCTTACTCATTTGACTGAAGAACACGGGAAATAAAATCTACACATGTACACTGAAATGCTCAGCTGGTTTTGCATTCAAACTACCAGTTTACTTGCAACCGCTTGCTGAGTTACTCTTTGATTTAAAACAGAAGAAAAAGGGACATTTGTGTTTTGCTGCCATACCAGACAGGTCAGAGGTGGAGACAGCTCAGTTCTTCCTTTGACAATGAGCAGTTTTTGGTTTCAAAAATTCAGTTCAGTTTATGGCTGACTCAGTTACTATGGTAACATACTGAGGACAGACAGATGGGTGTCAGACCTGGTGCGCCCTCTGGTGGAAATAAACACCTTCATACCAAATCAAGAGATGTTGAGGATGTTTCCATGACAACCTTTGAGAAACACCAGTATGTGGCTGTATCATTCAAGCAGCGTCATTGTAGGAATTTGACACCTGCTCAGGGTCAAAGGGCACCACCACTGGCACTGGTTGCTGAATGAACCTGCTGCTGAGGATGCAGCAACATCAAGTATCAATGAAACACTGAAGCTCAGCACTCACTTTTCAGCCTTTGTGGGGACTGTGTCGCCCACCCTGCACCTCCCTCACCTGAATCAGTCTGAAGCTGTGGATTTAAACCAGATGTACGAGCAGGGCGACATCGAAAACATGCATTGATCACGGTTTGACACCTGCACCTTTCAACACTTTGGAACATAATGCAAACGCTGCACTCACAGTGCATGATTACAGTAAATACCAGCTTATAAGTTTAGAGATTAGACAGATTTGTAAATGTAAAAGCTCAAGAACCATTTTTCCCAATCAACTCACTCAGCATTTTCTGCCTCATTAAGTGGCTTTTCTTAAACGTGCTCATAATCTGCTAATTCAGTCATTTTTTTTCTTTAATTGCATTTACAAGTTATCTGAGCTCCATTGATTAAGGCTTTTCATCTTATCACCCACTTAATTAACTGAGTTGAACTTATTCCGGTTACTGAACCCAAAGTTCAGACCTGAAGTGCCATCGAACAAAAGATCTCGTGCACAACTCTGATCCTTTTAAACACTTTATTTCTGAAAAGTTGATTACTTTTACTTTTTCTTCTCCACGTCCTGCTCGGCAGCCTCTTTGGCTCTCTTGGCACGGATGCCAAAAAGACGAGCGTTGGCCCGGGCCATACGCAGGCTGGCGAAGGCCTTGAAGTTCTTCTCATCCTCAGAGATAACCCGGGCTTTCTCACCCTTGTGAACCTGGACCAAAAAGAAGGGGCCATGTTGTAATGTGAAAATTTAAGATACCATTTTTTCATAACCACAGTTTTGGATTGTAAAAAAGCAGTCATCAGAAAAGGGGTTCAAGAAATTCATCACAGAAATACAGAGATTCCGGAGAATTTGTCATCATCTGACTGCCGAACAGATGCAGGCTGTTTTTATTTCAAGAGAAAGTTTCACCTTATTGTCAAAGCAATCGTGCATCAGGAAGGTGTGTATGTATGTACAACTTACAGTTTTGATGGGCATGACGGGTCCTCTGAGTTGAGTGGCCATCTTCAGCTCCTCCGCCTGCAAGAAACATGATCTGATGAGTGTCGCCAAAGGACAAACAAACCTCGGCTTTCTTACGTGGTCACATGACTCAGGCAAAAGACGCCATTGGAATATTGGTTTGAAGTCTTAAATCATACTGTTCATGTATAACTATTAAGTCTCGTTTCCATACCTTCATCATTTTGTTGTACAGCGCTTTGAGCTGTACGTGGATATTAAAAGTATTATCCAACTTCATTATCTCAAACTGCTGGTTTACATATTCATGTTCAACAACTGGATGAGATGTTTATGTGCAACATTCGATCAGAATAAAGGGTCGTACACAGCTCAGATCTTCAACATTCCTATGACGCCTGTCTGCCAGAAGAATTACTTGTATTCTTTTTGTTCAACGCTGAGGGACTCACCGTGCTGTCTCCCTTCTTCGGAGCAGAGGCCTTCCTGGGGAACAGGATGAGCTTGGAGCGGTACTCCTTTAGGCGCTGCACATTAGCCTGAAGAGATTCCGTGGACCTGTTGCGACGACGGGGGTCGACAGAGATGCCGATGGTGCGTGCTGTCTTTTTGTGGATTCCAGCTGCCTGCGAGGGGAGATGTAAAACTATTTAGATATGACTAGACATCCACCCCCAATTGATCTTTGCACTACTGCAGAGAGAGAAGTCAAACTCAAAGTCAAAAATGAGTTTAACATTCAAGACATCCTACAAATTCCCTTGCATGCATAGTAATTATCAATTAAAAATAATAGCTGAAGTCAGGATGTGGTGAAGGAGCTGGTGATTAAAAAAACATTAACAATGTTTCTATGAGTGTTGAAGTCAAGGATGGCGAATCAGTAATGATTCCCATGACACATCAATGCATTAAACTACTTTTACAACACAAAGCCTAGAACTCCTTCCACGGGGCAAAATTTAGTGTCTGCTGGGATAAATGATTCAAAGAATTTGAGCCTGTTCTGCCTGCAGAGCAGTCAATAGGTGAAGCTCAGAATGTTCAAATGTTTGCAGCTTTAACACACCGCAGCATTTTACACCCAAACATTGTTGACGCATGAGGTTGCTAGAAGAGTCAGACATTTTGAAACATTGAAGAATAAACTGAGAAGCATTTATTGTTAGTTCCCAAGAATGCAAGAATTACCTTCAGCTCCTCGAGGGTGAAACCACGTCCAGCACGAACCTTCGTATGGTACCTGATCGTGGGACACCTGACCTGTGGCCTCAATGGTCCGGCAACAGGACGGGGAGCAATGCGTCGTGCCTTAGCATGGCGGGCCTTACGCCTGAATTAACAAACACTTGTCAACCAAACTTGCATGCCTGGAAAGTCAAGTATTGAAAACTAAATACATAAAATAAAAACACCCACCACTGTTACACCTCAGTGTCTCATCAAGTGTCAAACAACCAATGTGGTTTTAATGACCAACTACAACATGAACATGTTCAGAGCCCTTAACTTTGATAACATACAGTCACCTGAAATTAAACTGTGCACCACTTCATAAACTATTCCTCAGTTGCTATGTCCTATACATCAACCTCGATGTAAGTTATTCGAGTTTAGTTTAGTTTGACTAAAGTCATTAACGCCAAACGTCACGCCATGGCGAACGCCAGTTCTAAAAACATTTGATGTCATAACTCAGTGACGCCCTGGCACGCAAATACCTAAAACATATCAATACTTGTTGACAGGACTAATTATTTGATAACATGGAGATCAAAAGACTGCAGTCACCCCTCACGTTGTAACCATGAGCAAACGTTGACATTAGCTACAGTTAGCATCACCCTCCGAAGCACCAGACAGTACTCACCTGCGGATCTTTCTGGCTGGCTGGTTGAACCAGGTACGCACTCTTTTCTGCCAGTCTTTGTGGAAGTGGGGGTTCAAGATCATTCCATTCCGGCTGGGTGCCATGGCTGCCTATTTCCCTACAGAAGAGCAAACCACAGAGGGACGTCAGTGTGGTGTCATGCCGGCACACGAGCGGCTATGCTAACAGGCTAGCCCGACGAAAGCTTACGTCCTTTACATTAACTGCTTGATCTCACAAGGTTTGCAAGCCTTCGTCGGCTTTCGCTACGTGTAGTATTATTTACAGTAGTTCGTTCGTACTCGGGAGCATTACATTAATGAAGGACCATGCCTTGTAGATAAGTCACACTAAAACTGTAGTACACCGGGCATCACTGCGTTAAAATGTGATGCTCCAGGTCGAGCAATGACAATAATTACTTTATTCTAAAGGAGACAAACCGATTTTTTTAATGGTGCAAACTAAACTGAAAGATTTTTCACAAAACATGAGGATTGGATCAGATTACTTTGCAAAATAGGCAGGATAAATTTTCGTACCTACTAGGGAGGAAAATGGCCGAAAGGAAAAAGGAAGAAGAAACGCAAGGGATTGTGGGATATTTATCAAGCAGCCAATGGGCGAGAAGATCGTCTTCTTTTGGCGGTGACATGGCGGATGTAAAACACGTCTTTATGAGCATTACTGCCTCCTATGTGTTGGAGTATGAACAGGAAGCGGGAAAACTGTCTTCTCATACTTATTTTCAGAAAATATATTTAAACATTAAGTTTTATTTGAGCTCATTTTAGAAAATCGGGAGATGTATTAGTCTCTGAATTTATTTGTGTGATAATTTTTCAATTTTGTCATCAAATACAAGTGTGTTAAGTAAGACACATATTTTGACTTACATTTTTGTGACAGTAGCACAGTAAAGATATTCAAAACTAATAACAAATAATTGCTATTAACATAATAGGACGTTGCCCCTTTTTTTTAACCTACTACTGTACTTGGAAGTCAGCCGCCCAACAGCCCTTTTTAATACACGGCTAGAGGTATTTCTTCACAGTGGCCACTAGATGTGGCCAGTCACCATTCATCAGCACAGGTTAACTTTGCATTGGGTCAACTGCACAACATCTGCACTGTTCTTACTAATGTCCTTATATTTTATGAAGCAAAGGGCATTTAATAGTGTCTGAGAATGTTCACAGTCTTTCCGGTCATGGTATCTTGCTGGGTTAATTCATAGGGAACTGGACTTGTAGTTTGCTTGCTTTCAATCAAGATAGTCTCACTGCCGATGAAGTAATCCCACCAAGCTGCAGGAATGAAGGAAGGACCTGTGATGTGTCTCCTTCAGACATTTAGTGTGGATTTAAGGAGCCTGGAGCTGATTCCATCAGGACCAACGGCCCTCAACAGCCCTCCTCCTCATTCCTGCACTGAATGGATCGTCAAACCGACACATTTAGTATGCACACATTCATTTCCGATTTACAAACAGACATGACTCCACCTGTGAAATGCTCATGAGGGAGTGTGAGGAAATGAGCCAGCAGACTAATATTCCTCACGAGTCCTCAGATCAGAGATTAAATCAGCTCACCTCATGTGGTCAAGATACAGTAGAAGCCAAAGCAATAATATAAGTCAGGAAAGTCAGGAATGTGTAGTTTAGTTAAACATATAATCTGTCTAACCTAATGTAATAAGGTCAACAGATCTCATCCACACATGTACCTGTATCTGTAGTACAACCTACCTAACAATAGTGTTAGGTAGGTACAGTACTTTCCCCATTACTGTGCTGTGTGTGCTGTTTATATTGGATATCTAAGTATTTATCTATCTTTTTCTACTTGATATTTACATATCACTTGTCACAAATTTTGCTGTGATGCTGTAAATGTCACTGTTGCGGGACAAATAAAGGATTATCTTATCTACAGCTCAATAGTGTCAGATAACAATGCGGCAGAGAATGTGAGGAGTACAAATCCGGACTACCAGACTGGAACCTCGCTAACAGATCCCCTTCATTGAAATACTGTAGTTAGAAAGAAATAACTGTAATGACATATTTAACGCAAATAATAAGAAAATAACCTTGGTCGTGTTTCAATTAATAGGAGAAGTATGCTAGAACAGATTTCAGTTCAGTCACTGATTTTAAAAGTGCTATCTCATTAATCATTGATCAAGTCCCCATAATCTCTGCCACCTGAGGGCAAAGGTCAAGGTGTAGTACTGAACAAACGTGCTCTCTGATCTCACCTACTTCTTAAGTGCTCAGTCACTACATATAAACTGCATGGACTGTTCACATACACTGGTCTGGTCCTGTTCAGAAACTTGTGCCTTCAGGAAGTTGCCAAATGGAACACCCTCGTAACCAGAGAACTCCAACATGGACCTCGAGTCCAGAAGATGGCAATAGGAATATTATGGTATACCGGTAGTTTTACATGGAATTCCACAGAATGCCGTGGTTATCATACACTATAGTGCACATACACACACTACAAACTACTAGGACAGATTTATGACTCGCTAGTTTATAACATTGTGACGATTGTACGTTCCGGCCGGCTTGTTTTTGTTTCGTCATGTAAATGATATGTTACTGTACATTGAACTCGGACGTCTGCTGCAAGTGAAACACACATTTCACATTTTGGCTGCTCCCTGCTAACGTTAGCTAGTTGTCTTTGTATCACTTTGGACTTCAGCGTCAATGACTCGTACACATGCAACTGCTTTATTTACGGTGTAGTTTTACGTAGATTACCTCAGAATGTTCTGGATACACACTACAACTTGCACAACAGATTTTTCCACCCTACTATGTTGTGATGGGAATGATTGCAGACAACTGCGCCAACCTTGGTCGGTCCACGGAAACGGCAGAAAGTTGTTGTTAAAACTCTGTAGTGTGAAAAAAACAGTCAGTTCAAACGTAATAAAATTTATTGATAGTGATGCAGCATTTACAATCCCTCCCCAGACTGACATCTCATCTGTGCACATTCAAACGGAAGCAAAGCGCCACAAACAGGAGCCGATGTTACTGACCGAACGTAAAAACCTTTCAGCTTTTAGTGACTATATGGATCCAAACCTTCTACGCTGAAGTTACTGAGTTTCTATTTCAAAGTATTTTGATATCGTTCTTTCAGTATCAAAATAAATACCAAAAATGAGATGTTAGTAACATGCCTGCTGATCGTCGATTGAACTACAAAACGGCTCAGTTAGTTTACTGATTTATTCGTCAAGGGACTTAATAAATTTATCATATGCAGCTTGATCCATGAGGCCATCAAGTTCTTCCGGCTTCTCGATCGTCATCTTGATTAACCACCCTAAAAGGGAGGAGTTTCCTGATGAAGCACCGGCAAACGTGACAGATGTTGCACAGAGCAGCGACAGTGACCGTACCGTCTGAGTAGCAGGATTTATTCACCAGTCCCGGCTGGTCGGCCAGCGCCGTGTTGATTTCACTCACTTCTCCCGTCAGTGGCGAGTAGAGCTCGCTGGCAGCTTTCACGCTCTCCAAGGCACCAAACTCCTCTGCGGCACAGACAACGTGACAGACACATGCTCCCTCGTTTGCAGGAAGGGCCGAAGTGGATTGCAGACTCTTACCCATTTGTTCAAGTCTTTGGCCGACTTCAGGGAGCCCGCAGTACACCACATCCCCCAACGCCTCCTACGCAGATCACACTGTCAATTACAACTGACTCAACATATTTACTTTGTTTATTACCAAACAAATCAGGCAAGAAAGCTTTATTAGTGTTATTCAGTAACAAATCAGCTAAAACATAGAACACTAACGATGCAAACAAACATTTAGTGTGTGTGTGTGTGTGTTATTCAGCTTCAACAAGTTTGTACTTGCAGAGACACTGTAGAGTCAACATGTTTTCATCCTCCATTCATTTACCAACTTTGGAATTCACACCAAAACTCTTTCACAAACAATGTTAATTACAGATAAGATGATCCAAATAAATATTAGAGATACATTTTACTAAAGAAGACCAACTCTGCGTACGTCCGACTAATAATCACAATTTACAGTGACAAGACCGACACAAAAATACTAAACACTGAATATTCATCAGCATCTTATGTAGATAGGGTTCAAACAATGCAGGTGCACATAAGCCGCAATATGCACTAAAATGCAAACAAATATTTTGCAGAACAGAGCTGATTTATTGAGGCTGTAGCTGTCCTATTCCTCCTAAAAAAATCTGATCGGAGTTCATCAAAATGCTTGTATAACTAAACCCCTAAAGTACAAATACATCCAAAATTTAATAACTAATAAATAAATAAATAAATGTAACTGCCCCACAGGTCATGTTGGTGGAACCTGAGTCGAAGAGCAAAGTCCTCGAACAGCTGCACGCTGACATGTGACAATCATTGGCCAGGT
>JBBMJM010067186.1:0-17255 GCA_037832705.1 Centriscus cristatus
ACACACACACACAGAGCAGTGGAGTCACAGGAGTATTCCTGAAGGATGATTGGGAGTTCAACCTGTGTCTGATCGAGCCCCTTGGGGACTGCAATATTCATGGTCGGGTGTTATCGTTATCTCGGGCCTCTTGGTGCATTCCTAGGTGACATGTGTAAGTGTTCCTGAAAGAGGAAACAATCCACAAACACGTGGAGTAAAAATAGAAGGCTCGCAATTTTATGCAACGCATCAAACTCAGGCTGCAGATGAATGCGCTGGTGTCGTGGGAGTTCACGTAGTTCCTCATATTTCCCAAATTCAGTTGAAGCCAAACAGAAAAATGGTGATTTCGATGAAGGGGGGTGGGTCGTTTCCTGGGGCAAATTTATTTGCAACAATCTGGCACGTAGATTAAAAGCAGTGGAAATCTAAAACAATGTGTTTGTGTGCTGGCGATAAACCCATTGTTCCTCTTTGACTTTAACCCGTTTGTCCTCTGGCGTTTTTCTTCTTCTTTTTTTTTCATGTTGCCGTGAACCTCTGATCAGTGCAAACAGTAAAAGCACTGCCTGTGAATTTAAATCTGGATTAATTATTGAATAGCAATGCCCCCGTGTTTCTCCTCTGTTTCAAAAAGCAAAACGAGGCGGTTCAGAGGAAGATGAAGGGCAATGTTTTACTAATAAGTCAGAGAGTTAATGTCCCATCAGCCTCACTTTTTAATGTCTGGTTAAACAAACTCTGGCTCTGGCTGCATGTGTGTAAAGTACAGTCTATTTTATGAGGCTCTTTGGCCTCAAACTGCAAAAAGTAATCATTATTATTGATGCAATTGTATTTTAGAGTATTGTTGTTGTTGTTGTTGTTTTATATTTTTGTTTTTCAGAATGGTTGGTTATTACAACACCGTGCCACATGGCCATTTACTGACGTCTTTCTTGAATAATCCATGATATTTGCGGTTTGAAGTTGCCACTAATAAAAAAAAAAGTCTTAAAATGCCACCACCTAATATTTTACACTCCAAACCTGTAGGGGGCAGCACATGACCAGGCTTTGAGGTGTTCTATGCTAACAGAAGACTGTTTATTTTCATTCATTAATTTTTTATTCGCTTCTGCTGCTTATTCCAGTTTATTTGCATATTTTTGAGTCGTGCCGATACATTAGCTTGTTGCTAATAGTTCCACTATGGCCAGGACCGTGTTCTTCCTTCCTTAACTTGATAAATTGTTATGGCGTCAGTTGATGGTGCCGTTGTCACAGTTAGCAAAGGTTTTGCTGTGGTCTCACCTATTTTTATCTTGAAATAACATCAAAGCCTTTCCAGGCAGCGGCAGCCATCCTGGCCGAGCCTCCGGGGGGTCACGTGACGCTAACAAAACCGAGTGTTGAGTGTTTAAATGGATGTGAGGGGAAACCATGACTGCATATTTTAACCAGTGAGCGTACAGAATCACCAGTGTGATCTGATAACAACTCATCCAGCCCTCTACGACATCTCGTCTGTCTCACACAGCAGTAACGAATGCACCACCCACACACACACACACACACACACACACACACACACACACACACACACACACACACAGACAACTGAAACATGTTTTTATGCGTGGTATTTGATTGGCTGGTGGAAAAAGGGGCGTGTTACACACAATATATGTTCTTAAACTTTATGTAAGTAACTTTTTCTGTTGGGATTCAGCCACTGTTGCATCACTAACATTTAGCTAGTGGTGTGTTTCGAAATCTGTACGTGCGCAAATTCTCTTCCTTGTGGGTTTATAGAAGAGAACGTCTGTATGCCTTCTGCCAACTAGTGGTCAGACTCTAAACTGCAAGACACAAACCACTGTTACAGAACTTATTTAAATGTCCCGATGCGATGCTTAAACACGAACCGATGCAGCATCGCGCATCATGTTCTATATTATCACACTTTTTGTAAAATGTCATCAACTAGACTTGAATGTAATGTGATCACATGTGCCGACTCACTTCAGTATTTCCTTGGAGTAGCCGGTGCTGGAGCTCTTCTTGTCGAGTGTCCCGAGGCAGCTGGACTTCAGGAGGGTGTGTGGCCCCCGGTCCAGTATCATAGTGGAGGTTGCCGTGGCAATGACAGCCACTGCATCACGTACCCTGGCCTCGATGTTGTAGTCCCATTCATCATATGACACAGAGATGAGCCCTGGGAAAGAGAGACAGAAGATGAGACATTTGCATGTGGAGTAGACAAAATAAATACGGGGAAAGATGGACACAGGAAATGAAATCATTTCAATAGAGACTGAATTCAAATTAAAATAACTAATAAGGAGGCTGAAGTAAAGCTGTTCATGCTTGTCTTCCCACGAGGCTCCATTTGAAATCTGGTGAAAAGAGCCAAACCTGCACTTTCTGCCGCTCCAAATGTGATTATAAAATTCACAAACAAGTTCGAGTGTGAGTTTTCTTGTTTGCCTACTGGGGCAAACGTCAAAAAAAAACACATGGCTCAGCAATTTCACACCACGAGGAGACAAGTCAAAATATTCTAAAAAAACATCCTGTAAATTCTGTTAATGACCTGACCTGACAACCAAAACATAAAGGTTAGTAATTCATGCACTGACACCATCATCCGTCTCCTGCCGACCGTGAAAAGAAAACACGTGGACAGGTCAAGCAGCATCCTCACATACCCGTCGGGAAGACAGTCGGAACATGATCGACATCCCCGGCCACGAGTGAGGGCACGATCCAGGTGAAGCCGTAGCCCGTCAGGCCGACAGAATGGGCCACCTCAAAGATGGTGGTGGCCTCCTCCTTGGTGCAGTACAGCAGGATGACGGGACTCTGCAGTTTCTTCAGCTGGTTCTGGATCTTGGAGTCGCCATCTTCCACCGACATGTCCAGCAGAAGCACTTCCTCCAGCTCCCAGCCCACAAAACTGTTGTCGATGGTGCTGCGCACCTGGACGTGGGAAGACACTCACGTTCTAGATAGCTGACGGGGCGAAGGCGTCATGAAGTGATAAAACGGTTCAAAGTTGGCACATTTATTGACATTTCTCCCAGCAACCATGAATGCAGCTGGAGTCGTGGACTCGTTGCAGTCTGCGATGTAACAATGCTGCATTTGCAGCATCATTGTGAGTCATTGTGAATCATTGTGAGTCTAAAAACACCAGCGTGTGTCGTTTCTTCAATTGAATCGACTCACATCTGTGTGTATATCTTGGTCACGTCAACTGAACTCGGACATCTTCCCGGCTGCAGAACCCACCGCTAGTCGTTCCGTGAAGCAGAAACGGATAAATCAGGTCGAACCTTTGACCAGATCTAAAACCTGACACTGTTCTGCTGCGACCAAAGGGCACAAACGCTGCCGTATTCTTTTCAGACGGCGTCTGGCTTTCTATTTGTACATGTGTGTTTCCTGAACGGCAGTTAGATGAAAGAACGTTCAGGGTCAGAGGATGGCAGCTCTTCCTTCAGGGGGACCAAATCAAACAGAGTTATGTAAGCGGAATAACAGGCCGAGGAAACCGTGCCGCGTGCTGCTGTGTGTCCCTTTACAACTGTTTTATATCGAGCACAGAAAGGAGAGAAAGGAATCTGGGAGGTTTTTACTTTCACTTTAACCTGATTCGCGCTCCAACTTCTGTTCAAAGCCCCAGAAAAAATCCCCGAAACATGGCCATCGCCGTCATTTCTTATTCATTGCAAAGGCGCGTCAGTCAGTTTTGAAATTATTCCGCATCTCCTACCGTCCGTCCCCTTTAAAGACTCTTCACTCAGCCTCGGCGATAAGGAGGCTGAAGCCTCAGCGAGTCAAATGTTCAGCCAATCTGCCGTTTTTTGTTTTTTTTCCATTAAAGCAATCAGAAAGCAGAGCCGGCGATACCCGACTCCACCAACCTTATCGCTTCTAAAGGCTTCACGTTATAAGGCGCAGACGATCCGCCTCAGCCGCCTTTGTCATTTCATCATTTATTCATAAACTGAAAAAATATATTAATCAGCAAAACTAGAAAACAATAATACACACACAACAGGCATCTTGTCAACAGAGTTTTTCTATAAGCTCGTCGGTGACGGGCTCCCAAAAGACAAAAGTAATAACAGCTAATGTGCCTGGGGAAGGCAAAAGTGAATCCACAGTTGAAAACGTTTACGGTCATTAGCTATAAAAGTAATAAGAATCCTCCTGCTCCTGCTGCAAGTGTCTGTGAAGGGAAACATTTATCTTACACATAATATCCTGCTCCCTTCAGTAGGTTCCGTGTCTTTATTTTTAGAGGCGGCTGCGCGGCCGTCCAGTTCCCACAAAGGTTCCTGCTGTGTATCCTGGCTCCCTGCAGCCCACGTCCCAGGTGTGTGAGACCCACAAACCCTAAATGTTGTGGCGGACGTGCCGCATGTGGCTGCATCGATGCCGAGGATCATCGGATGGGACGCCGACAGCTGATGTGCCCTGGAGCAATGCTGGTGTAAATTCACCTTTGTTTTTCCCTCCCATCCAGCAGAGGTCGCTCCCGTTTCCCTGATTCCACGTGAATGCCCACAAGCTATGCTGACTAGTAGGGAACGCTTTGGGCGTCCACGTCGAGCGACGACAGCTCGACGCCGTCGGTGCATGGAGCCTGTTCATTCAGTCCACGTTCGACGACGTGTGTTTACCTTGTTGACAAAGTCCTGGTAACCCGGGTAGTAGGTGGTGACGATGGAGAAGATGTACCAGTCATACTCCTCCATGATGTTCAGTATGACTGAGGCCTGCTGCTCGATGGACGGGCCAAACTGGAAGAACATGGAGTGGTCGTCCTGGAAACCAGACACATGGAGCCAATCAGCAAACAGCGAAGGTCCTGAGTCACACAAGTGATTTGTTTCTGTTATTTCGTACGTTCAGCGTGAACATGCAAACACCAATTAGGTGACTTGTTTGCTAGCAGGGCGCCCGTGATGACCTCAGTTACGCTAACGAGCACGCGACAGCACGTTCACCTGGTTCGAGGACGTATTATTTGTAACACGCAGGCAGCTCGACCCTTTTTCTGGACGACGAGAAGGAGAAGAAGACGTCTAATGTCTGGAGCCATGAATCAGCGCAGGTCAACCACCCGTGTACAACCGCCGAGCAACTCATCAGGACACCGAAGTCAAGATGGATTATTACTGAGTGGAGGCTGGCAGCGGCGCGGCGAGGGGCTGTAACGAGAACAGCTTCCTGTCCGCGGACGACCGGAGGAATTGCTTCAACGTTGATTGCTGTTTCACCGTCAGGACCATAACTGTAACAGGCTGAGAGCCGACCGAGACAGTAACAGGCTGTGCCTGAAGTGAACGCGTCGTTTTCTGGCGTAAATTGTTCGGTTTCTCTGTGCTGCGTGATTATCCACTGCGTTTTTCTGCGTTAAGTGGGTGCACTGGCTGTGAAAATAAATGTCCCCGTGGGGACTCGTAGGAATCACAATCTGAATAAACAATTTGGTTAAAAACGTGTTTAGTTACATGAACACTACTACTTATGATGACAAATAAATCCCTTAACATATCAACTAATAGAAACCCAACATCCACATCTTGAAGATGGTTGCGAAGCAAATTTCTGACCACCGTCAGGGTCCAAACCCTCAAGCCTGGATGGCCTTCTGCCTCGACCAGTCGTGGTGAAACAAAGAGAATTAGATCTAACCTTTATACTATATTTTTTATTTAATTTATAGTTATTACTGTTCAAATGTACTTTACTTTCATTGCTGTTTCCCTGTTTTAGGTGATACACACAGTGAATAGTAAGACTAACAATAGGTATAGAGGTGGTTGCCAGGTTGTTTCTTATAAAACCTGGCAACTTTGCCGCACACGGTTCCAGGGCTCAGCTCATTACGGCGCTCAATTCCCTGTGAAACAACCTGGGTTTTTTTTTGTTTGTTTTTATTTGGCATGAGCCCAGGTGGCTGTCTTAGCTGTCCTTGTTCAACAGTTTAATCCTCCTCCAGGCTAAACGTCCTGGTTTATAAGGTGCTCACAGACTCCAGCGGGCTGTGAGCGGAGCACAATGTCCATGGTCAAGCGCACTGCTGCGTAGCGGTTTCCTGTAAACACCCGTTCAAACCCTCCATTTCCCACAATCCTTGCACGGAGTTTACATTTTCCTTCCCATGCGTGAGTCCTTAAATGCTGCGGACCAGATCAGACTGATCTCCTTATTCGACATATCACCCTTAATCACTTTTCTTTTCTTCACTGCGCGTTCAATTTGTAGGTCTACAACCAGGTGAAATGTAAAAATGCTGCGCATATCACCGCATGATGAACGGCTTTATTAGATTAGCCCTCGTGAGCTCAGCAAATCTAGAAAATCCAATCCTACGTAGTTCATACGTGAGTAGAACAACTCCGGCACCCACGGCTGCAGCAAACTGCGTCCGTCCACGCGTGCCATCAGTCACATGTTTAGTCATCCAGGAGGCCGCGTGCACGTTTGTCGTTTTCATCAACCTCCATCTCCTCCTTCCTCCTCTTTTCTACCCGACGGGGACAGAAATGATCAGTTACCTACTTTCCACTGTAATGAGCTAATAACGTTGCAGTGTCAAGTGATGGGGATTGACAGTGTGTGTGTGCGCAGATAAAAGCCTACGGTGCACACACACACACACACACACACACACACACACACACACACACACACACACACACACACACACACACACAGAGGCTGCAGTCATATATGAAGACAACTTGTGTTCTAAGGTCATAACCAGGATAATAACACCAAACCAACAACAGCTGATCCAATGTGCACCAGGAAAAAAAAAATAAAACAGAACCAATAAAACAAACAAGACAAAAGCAAATAAAATCAATGAACCCAGAGCGAACACGTTTGAGCTTTATGTAGTTGACATATCATTTACCACTAATTTATTACCACACCAGGGACGTTACGTTTGTGTCACGTCACCAGTGCAAGAATTATCGGGACATTCCATGAGACGAGATAAACGAATGCCGCAAGAAACTCACTGGACTCATTTGTTCTTTCTCCAAATTCTCCAGCTCTTTCAGGGTCCAGCGCCACTGGGGGATGTTTTTCATTCCGCAGTAAAAGTTCTATCTGTTGTACACTGTAAGAAATACAGCGCCAAGGGAAGGGAACGGGTGTAAAACAAAGAAATGTCGGGGAGTTTTGGTGAGTTGAAGAGAGATTTTACAAAAGGACTTTGCTTCGGTATCTAAGCACAACTGCACTGGGAGACAAGAATTATTTATATATAATGACAAAAAACAGCAAAATGAAAAAGTGCACAGCGGAAATAGAATTAATAACCTTTTTAATTTGATCTTATTTTAATTCACTAGAGTCTCGATCCACACTCCGACCAGGTGGTGGCAGTAATGCACCAAAATGTCCTTTTCCAACCGTCATACTACAGTAAAAGACGCACACACACACACACACACACACACACACACACACACACACACACACTAGCTGATAAGTCAAGTATTTCCCTTTACGTATCGTGATCGGATCGTTCAATGACGTCTCACCTTTTCTCACCGAGACACCCGTTACTCTGCTCGTTCACTCACTCATACGCCATCCATCACTCTTCATCCCTCTGCAACTGCCTCTTGGTTCTGCGAGCGCTCCCCTCTGATTCTTCCTCGCTAACCCCTCGAGGACTCTGAGTGGTGTAATCACTCATGAGACCAAACCTGCCACTCAGCGGAAGCGTCAGGGCGCCGCGTCGCCCTTCTCACATTACAGCTAATCATCTGCTCGCTCTACTTTCTTATCCAGATCATTCCTGTTTAATTTCTTATTCACATGGCATTAATGGCTCTATTTCGCTTGACCCTCCCTCTCCTCCCCTTCCCCTTTTTCTTCTGTTTTTTTTTCTTCACAGCCGCCTGCAGCTCCTTGATCTCGCCCCGTCTGTGTGTGATTAGCCGAGCTGCCTGTTCTCCTCGTCTCTGACTGGTCAACCCAGATCGTGGTTTGTCAGTTTTCACTGTATCGGCGATACAACAATTGACGACAAGTTCTACCATGATATGATTTCAGTTGGGTTCAATCACGGGGGGGCCGTTATGGTTCGGCCTCACTCGCACACACCTCAGCGGGGCTCCCTGAAGTGCTGAAGAAGTTTCATCGTGGAATGATGGAGAACCCATCAACAGTTTGGCACTGATCCGCTGCAGATCGCCCAGGTCTCACGATAAGAGTGTAAATCCATCCACAGAGAACCAGTCCAACAGATCATGTCCTGCTCCGTCTCTATTCTTCCGCTTGTCAGAGACAACCTACAATCGATTTTTTATGGTCAAGTGGGGATGTACTTTTCCACAATCTGATATTTTTCGAGCTGCTGTGACCGTCCCAGCCATTAAAACTGCAAAGTCATGTTATGAGACGGGGATCTCAATCTCCAGATCTCCCCAGGTGATCGATTACTTTCACCCACAGTGAATGTATTGTCTAACATTCCCATAGCACATGAAGGAAAATCCCCGATGCTGTTCCACATTTCTCATCTACAAAACCAGCTAATGTAAACCGTAGCATGTAATGTATGTCAATCGTAGATAGATGTAGATTGAAGATGTTCCTGAGCCCATGTGGTGATGTCCGTTACACACTGATGTGGGTTTTTGATGCAGTACCACCTGAGGGTCGAAGGTCAAGGGCATTCGATGTTGGTTTTCGGCCTTGTCGCTTACGTGCAGTGATTTCTCCAGATTCTCTGAACCATTTGACGATATCGCGGGCCGTAGATGGTGAAACCCCTAAACTTCTTCCAATAGCCGGTTGAGGAATATTGTTCTCCAACTGTTCGACAATCAGCTCACACATTTGTTCAGTAAGTGGTGACCCTCGCCTCACCTGTTCCCAATCAGCCCGTTCACCTGTGGGATGTTCCAAATAAGTGTTTGATGAGCATCTCTCACCCGTCTCAGTCCTTTTTGACTTGTGCCGGCATTTTTTTGAAACATGTTGCAGGCATCAAATTCTGTTTACCCAATCATATTGGGTAAACTTCCCTGATATTTTACCAGAATTTTCAACTATTCTCTTCCATTCCTCCTCGTTTTACATCCTCTGCCATCTGGTCTTCAAACTCCTGCAGACATCCTCACTCAGCCCATGGAAATCCCAGTTAAACACAGCTGCTTTGTGTGCGATCTCTGCTAACTGTGTCTGTTAATGAAGCACAGACGTTTTCGTGATATTTGTCTGCTTAGAACATCTATAATCAGAGCTGGACGGAGTCAGATGGAACCGCAGAGCAGCGTGGCTTCGATCACGTCCTGCTCCGTCTCTTTTCTCCCACTCTGTCTGTGACATCTATCCACAAACAGTCACAGTTTGTGGATATATGCCATTAGGACAGTGACCACTGGGTGTGTTTGACTGGCCTCCGACTGTCACGGACGCGAGGCGGCGGCAGCTGCGGCATCGGTGTGCGCCGCTGCACGAGCGCTGAGGAGAGCGAGCCTCGAGCAGGACGGCTGAAAAGGATTTGGCAACGCGTCTCCATGTCACGCCGATGAAAGCCTGCCTCCGATTAGATTTGCAGAGGACGAGCGACATATCGGTCCACTGCTCAACAAGCCCTGGTGGGAGAGGATTGGGGGGGGGGGGGCAGACAGAGAGAGGAGCCTCGCTTGAGTCAAACCCTCACAACTCAGAGTTGGACATACACACACACACATACGATAGTGTGTGCTCTCCAACGAACAGCTTTTGCAGTTCATCACACTCCTCTTCCTCCAGCTTTCATCTTCCTCGCCTCGTACTCTCTATCTCCTCTCCTCCCGGTCTGAGCGCCGCCGCTGCCGTCGCCACCGCCACCGCTGTCAATCCGGCTCGGTTGGAGCCCAACGTGCTTCATCATCATGTTTCTAATCAAACACACGCAGTGTGTTAATTAATCTCATATTCAGCTGTTTAATTATCAACGACCCTGTTTCCAATTCTCCTTTCCCCGGCTCCGCTCTGTACACTTGATTTTAAACATCCCATAATGTCCTGATTAAATTACTTGCTATTTTTGTCGAGGAAATGATTTCAGAAGTGATGAAATATGATTCACTCCCGTGGCGGACGGAGGTGCCTCCTCCTAACAGGCCCGACCAACCTCTGTGTGTGTGTGTGTGTGTGTGTGTGTGTGTGTGTGTGTGTGTGTCACCGTGCACTGATGGAATACGTAGAATACATAATGCATGTTCATTAAAGAAACAGTGGTGTTTGTGAGTGGGGAAAGCAATTTGATAGGAACGATATTGAAGCTTTTCACTGAAGTAGGTTATGAAACGATCCGTGTGGCAACTGACTAATGAAGAAACACACACAGTCCCTGCTGCTGTCCATCACCGGTGACACCTCAGGCGTCCTGCAGCGTTTGACACAGTCGACACAGAGAGCAAGACGAGGAATATTCAGGAAATAACGGGCCGTTGCTGCTTCTTTGTGTTTCTGTCGAATGGAAGAATGTCCAGGTTGTCTCGTCCCGGCCCTGATCCCGTTCTACTTCGACGGTCCCAGCAAACTCCGGTGTTTTGACTGAACCGTCGATGGCGTCTGGTCGCCATCTTTCTTTCTTTTCAGACCGTGCGTCATTCAGCAGCCGGCAGCCGCGGCACGTGTCACCCACTGTCACCCGCTGTCAACATGAGTCGACGATCATCCGACGATGTGACGCTAACAAACGACGACACCTGCGGAGAGACGAAATGAGCGAGGCGAGCTGCCACACGGCTCCTGTTCGCCGGAGTCAGAGGTGTTGACGGGACGCTGACAGACGTGGAGGAGCGTGGCAGCGTTCGGTCCGCGCACAGACAATGAAGTGTTCAGCCCGATGTCGTTTCCAGACCTCATACTCCGTTCATTGGTTCCGTTGTGACGTGTGCAAACACGCCGGCAGCCCTTCACGAGTTCGGAGAGGCAGCGGGGTCCGACGTCCGACATCGACAGTCTACACTGTGGATTCATGCACACAGGCGGCCGTGATGTTTACACAGAAAGAAGCATTAGCCTAGCCTAGCATAGGCTAGGTAACCTCCACGATTAGAGACAGTGAATGAAACGGGACGTCAGAGGCCATCGTCTTCTGACCTCGAGCAGAACCAACGCTCCCTCTGCTTCGACCAGTCAGGAAGAAACAAAGAGACGAGACGAGAGAGACAGAAAGACGAGTAGACACAAATAATCCGAGGTGGGCGGAGTCTGGATCAATCTACCATCTAATTTCAAAATAGTATTTATGAATTAAACTGTCATTTAATGAGCAGTTGTTGTTTTTTAATGATTTGTTGTAAATTGCTTTAATTCAATATTTAATTCAAATATTAAACAAAATAATGCTCTTATCGTGGCTTTAACATTTTTAGGTGTGATAATGAAAATAATAATAATAACAATAATAATAATAAATAGTTGAAATGAACCTTTAAGTTCTAGCACGACTGATGTAATCATGAAAAGCGACCAGATGGTTGGGTGGAGATGTGACTGCCGGTTCACTCGGCTGATTCAGAGCGTGTCAGGACAGGAACTCGATCAGAGGACAACCGTCGTTCAGGACCCGTTCTACGGACGAGCTGCTTCGTTAAAGCATCAGATGACGTCTACCAACATCCAAATTCCTGAAAGGAATCAAAACAGCTCTGCATCGCACAAACACACACTTCCACCCCCCCACACCCCCCAGAAGGACACGTATCGTCTTCAAGCTGCTGCTGTTACAGCAGATGAAGAGCTGACATCATGTTCTCAGTCACAGACGTGAAACCCACCGAAAACCCACAGACCGACTTTGATCATAGACTTCTTGTCATACCGGAGACGTCTCGTTGAGACGAAGGTGAAGCAAGAAACTGAGCAACGCCGTGCGGGCAGGCAGGAGAGGAAGTCAATTATCTCCACCTTTGGCCCCGCGAGCTGATGAAAACCCCGTGAGTACACAACAACAACGCAGGTAATTAATCAGTGACACGTTAGCGCTCTCAGCCCCGATTGGACCAGATAGCAGACTGGACCGATCTGGTCGGGGCCAATTAGCCGTGACCTCAACTGACGCATTAACCAACTCGTGTGCGAGTGTGCGTGGGCGAACGCGAGGCTCACGGACAGAAAAAGGAGAGAACGAGACGACTGATAAAACCTCCAGAGTTATCGCTCAACACGTCAACTAACAGAAACCCAGCGCTGACATCGTGAAGGTGAGACGCAGTCGAGTGGAACGACAACCGAAGTACAAATGTGCAAAATACATGACATCAAACTTTTCCACCACACAAATGAATTCATCTTTACACAACCTACACTAGTCAACTAAACGAGCACATCAAAAGTGAAACATTAAAAAAAAGGGGGGGGTAGTGGTGGTGGTGGTGGTGGGGGGGGTTTCTGGCCTTCCTGCCTGGGGGGCTGGTTTGTTGTTCTTTGTCCCTGTGAACCGTTTATCCTGTATCATCTTGTGTATTGTCACGTAATTTCACCAATTAAAAATTAACAGGAGATCAAATAACGATGATGGAAATGAGCTGATTGGTCTTCGAGTTCTGAGGGATTCTCTAGTCGTTATTATGACAAGAACTGACAACTGGAAACAGCATGAAAACAAAAGTGCAGAGGGAGAACTGATCATGTCCAGAGGTTCCATGTAAGACGTGGAGACGATGGCCACATGTGCAGAAGCCCCGCCCACTGGCCGTCTGTGCGCTGACGTTTCCCCGCCCGCCTTCCTGTCTGACGGGCGCAGTGGGTTAGAGTGAAGACCGGAGTCAAACGCAGCTTCAAACGTGACCCGCGGGTCAAAACCCCGGCGCCACATGTTTTTCTTCAGCGCGTCACGAGCACCCGCTCTGTGTCTCCTCACCTCGCGGCCCCCGTCTCATCCAGATGCTACTCTAAGACATTCCTCAGCACCTGGTCGCTGCATTCTCCACCCTGTGTCTGCTGCACTCATGCAGATAAGTCACCCCGGCCGGTTGTAGTTATACAAGAGGAAAAATCAATTCCTCTGCCCGTTCTCTTTCATCAGAGTTCCCTCTCTGTCTTCCACATCGCCAGTATCTTTAGAATATCACTCAGCGTTCGCTTCCGATTTCAGTATGCTGCTTTTGATTAAAAATCAATGTCCTTGTCCTCCCTAGCACAGATACCGTTCCATCTCCCTTCCACTTCCTCCGCTTGTGCTGCGCGTCGTCGTCTTCTGACTCGGTGAGTGACAGCAGCTGGCCTGTCAAAGACAGGAGGAAGTCGGGAGCTGGATAGCCGGGAAAAAAAAAAGGAGAGACACACGGAGAACGGAGGAGTGAGGGATAGAGAGAGACATTTCTAAATTCAAAGAGACATGCAGTGTTTCCGTGGCAACTCGGTCTCCATAGAAACGGTCCTGCTAAAGATGCCATTAGTGTGAAAAAAATGCCTACTTACACCCAACTGCACTGTATGTACGTAAATATAGGAGCGTCCTTCTCCCCCCTTCGCTCGGCGTTCATACGAGGGGGAACACATGAGCACGTTCACGCTCGCACACTCGCTCGCCGATGCACCTGAGGTCAATTAGACGAGCTGAATTACCGGCCGCTCATGTCGGCAGCTCGTTTATGGGGTTTGGTCCGTCGGGAGAAAGGACGACACGCCGTCTCTCTAATAATATTAACTGCACATGTAGCTTTAGTGCAAAGCCGTGTTTCCACTTCAGATTACTACGTCCTTTCGATGAGGCTTCGGGGGTCAGATTCTCCATATATTTTCTCATTGACTGTGACAGTCCACACACACACACACACACACACACACACACACACACACACACACACACACACACAATGTATAGCTCTAATGCAGGCTAACGCAGGCTGACGGATGTGGACCGTGTGTGATGTCCTACTTGCTGTGCGTAGTGTGGTGGGGTGGGGGCGTAGTTGTCGTTGTAGTAGCTGATTCAATATAACGAGGTCTCATCACAACAACGGAAGCCGTCAGCAGAGTAAAAGCTCAACAGTGGAACCAGAAACACTTTAACCCTTTAGCACAGACGGTATAGATGCTTTCACACTAGCACACTGCCCTGGACTGTAATTACACGACTATTTGCTAAAACTAATTTCTACTCAAACCAAGCAGCGCTGGCGCGCCCTCACCGGAAATGAAAGTGGCTGCCGATACGCTACCTGAAGCATTTTGTGACTATTTAAGGACCTCACATCCACATTTAACCTCAGTTTATGCAATGAAGACGACAATTTATCACACACATTGACCAAATGTGCGCCACAACGTCAAAGCCTGAAAGTGTGCCACCGGTTTACTGGCTAGCAGGCTAGCATTAGCATTCCATGAGTTGGTGGTATCGTGGTGTCACTGGTGTCGTACACGACATTTTCACATACTCATTCCGCGTGAACGCATTTGGAAAACTAAGTTGAAGTATATAAGAACACAACTAAAGTCTTAACAGCAACTGGAGAAACCACACTGGCACCAGGTTTCATGTCCATTCTGAAGCTGCGTGAACTCAAAATCTTCAAAGATTTATCACAGATCACCTCTGCAAACAGTTTTTGGTCTCCATGGTTACTTAAGTAACTGAGCTCTGGTAAAGTTTGGCGCCATCTTGTCCAAATCTGGTTGCTTCCGGTTGTAAAACACAACGGTCATGGGGAAAAAAAGAACTTAACATAACCCCCCGATAAAGTCACTGCGACTAATGTTCACTAGAGTGTTCTGACAGAACTCCTGATGATGATTCCAGACAAAGTGTATTCATAACTTATCAAATATGCTTCATGGAAAGTGCTTTATATTCTAATTGACCTCTCACCTGATGGTAAATAAAATACACACCGATAAATGTTACTCATATGTAAATAAACTGACTGTACAGTATCAGGCTGGTGTACCAGGAGAGGATTTACCAAACTCAATAACTGTCGGGGTTTGTCACCACAAGATAAAATTCATCAATATTATGAGGCTTTGGTCCATCTGTCAGCTTACCCTGAAACAATCAAATGACTCTTTTTCCATTTATTTGAACTTGTAGATAAGCTGTCTCTGACAGCTGAGAATTTAGGTTTGGAAGAAGCTGGTAAATGTCAGGAACATCCACCAGGAACGAACACTGGAGAGATTAGAGATGTGGTGCAGAGATAGACAGCAGCCGACAGACAGAAAATGAGGGCGAAGCAGCCACAGAAAAAAGAGACAGACTAACGCTAACGCCGAACATCCCACCTGTGTGTGTGTTGAATAAACAGGCATGTGTGTGTGTGTGTGTGTGCCGACGCGCTGCAGGGACGAACAGCTGCAGTGTCACATCACCTCGTGTCTTTCACGCTGGTTTAATCACCCTCAGCGGGCGCACGTGTACACAACCAGCGAACCTGACTTCACAACGCGGTGTGAAACAGACTTCCTGTACAAAAAAAAAACAATCCACTGTCTGCGTCATCACATGCAAACGGGTCCTTAGATGACAAATTCTCTCAGGCATCAGAAATCCCTCATGCTAAACTTAGCACGCGGCCTCTGGGGTGGACGACCACCACTGATATGAAGTCCGTGTCATTATGGAGGAGAGTCATTCTCCATCATTGTTCGTCTCCGTGTTCTCCAGAGTGACAGCTTGACGCCGCCGCAGCCGCCAACCGACATGTGCTCCTTTCCCACCAAACGGTTCTAGCGATGGACAAATCAGTTCTTTTAGGTGTTTCGAATCCGAAAGTGTCCAATGACTCCAGAAAACATCACTGGGGTTCTGACTACTAACTCTAGTGACTAAGGGTGAGTTTCGTTTTCAGTGAGCGATTTGTGTCCGTCGACGCGTTCACAGGGAGTGAAGAAAGGAAGCAGGTGCAACCGAACTGTGAATGAACAAGTCTTTTCAGTCCAGACTTGTCCTTTTCCATTACAATTCAGTTTCTCCTCGACATGAGAGCTTACGCAAGGAGATGGTGAAACATGCTTTGTTGATTTTCGTCTCAGACAAAGAGACACAATCAGCCAACTTCCTGACTAAGGAAGTCAGCTGATTAAGGGGACTTTCACACCTACAAGTCCCAACCAAGGTTGGTGTTTCTCCTACACTGTCTACATTTGGTCCTTGGTTCTGGTTTCACACTGCATCAACAGCAGCAGACCAAATGATCTACTGATGTTCTGTCCTCATTACTTATGTCTGCTGCGTCTGAACTGGACGTGACAACCAACATTGTTCTGGCATCACTACCAGTAGCAGCAACATCTCAAGTTGCCCAAGTTTGGTTATCTGAAATTCGGGCATGGAAGATTTATCATCCCTGGCAGGAAAGGAGAAGACGACTTCAAACCACGCCACAGGCCGGTGTTTGCTTTCTGCATTTCTTCTTCATGTGCAGGCTGACAATAAGAACCTCCTGTTAAAGGACGGGAAGACGGGACAATAAAATAGAAGGTTTCACTCTGAAATAGACCAAACCGTGGGTCAGTTGGGTCTAGACCACCCCTCCCTGTTGGTCGGACCAACTTTTAATTCTTTGGTCTGTATCATGGTCCATGATTTCTGTGGTTCTCCCTGAGGTTTCTGCTTTTTTCCCCTGTTCAGAGGGTTTGGTGGCATTTTTCTTCACCCCGATTGTGGGTTTATGACAGTTGTGGTATCATGCTGGGTGCATGGAGACGATTCTACTTGTGATGTTGGGCAATCCAGTGCAAATAAAATGATATTGATAAAACAGTTAGTTACTATCCTCTCAGCTCCCTTGTTGTTGCAGCACGGCTCGGCTGTGCCTGGCTTTTTGGTGTTCCCACTAGTGATACCATTAGTACCTGGTGCCCGGTACATCGGCACACCGCTGTTGAGGTTACAAACCAGTTGAACTGGTAGTAAACATATGACGTTGCAGAGGGCGTCCTCTGATTGGTCCCTACAGATAGAGGGACGTCCTATGATTGGTTCCTACAGATAGAGGGACGTCCTATGATTGGTCCCTACAGATAGAGGGACGTCCTCTGATTGGTCCCTACAGATAGAGGGACGTCCTCTGATTGGTCCCTACAGACAGAGGGACGTCCTCTGATTGGTCCCTACAGACAGAGGGACGTCCTATGATTGGTTCCTACAGACAGAGGGACGTCCTATGATTGGTTCCTACAGACAGAGGGACGTCCTCTGATTGGTCCCTACAGATAGAGGGACGTCCTCTGATTGGTCCCTACAGATAGAGGGACGTCCTCTGATTGGTCCCTACAGACAGAGGGACGTCCTCTGATTGGTC
>JBBMJM010067617.1:0-17247 GCA_037832705.1 Centriscus cristatus
CCCCCCCCCCCCCCCCCCCCCCCCCCCCCCCCCCCCCCCCCCCCCCCCCCCCCCCCCCCCCCCCCCCCCAAACAGAAGTTACTTTTCTACCATTACCAGACATACAAAGCCTTCAGCAAAACAGTGCCATGCTGGCTTGGTGTCGAAATCCAGGATTTTGATGGGCGTGAGGAGTCTGTAATACAGAATTATTAGCCAAATTAGCTGTTTGCCATTAAGGAGATTAGGTTTTAATCTTGTCAAATGTCTCACGCACCAAAACACTTCAACTTCGCAACGCGTGCAAGGTAAAATCCAGCAGCCGCAGATGGAAATACTTCAGTCTAAAATTAAAGCGCAGTGATTCAACAGCCAAACAGGTAAGCAGTTAATTACCTGTTGATGATCCACGATCTCATCCAGCTGTGTCTGAGCAACCGGCATCAATACAACAAAATACATATCCGTGCATCACTGCAAGGTCACCGAGGTCCCCACCACAAAAGCCGGCTAACACAGGAGTGATACTTGTTTGCCACTTAAGTCAGGTGATTAACGCAGATCGCAGCTTGATTAAGACGTGTGTGGTGACAGTAAGAGCATTACCGCAGATAAATGACTTTGGCCATCTGTTCTTTTACAGAGGTGATTTTAATTAATGGGAGGAAAATTGTTAATCTCGCCTTGGCAGTCGGCAACGCGGACGATGACGCGAAGTGGCCAGAAATGAGGCTCTGACATTAGTTGAAGGCCATTGGAAGATTGCCGCAGCGCCAAGTAGGTGGGCAGGGGAAAGCATTTGTTGACACCGGGAGCAGTAATCCTGGCATATGCCACAGGGAGCAAATGTCTGAGAGGCCCACCTTTTGGATAACAGCCACCTCGTCGCCCACTGCTCACAAACTGTCAGACATCCCACCCACCCCCCTAGTTTTCTTCCAAATCTAAGGTGATTATGTACCATCATTTAGTGACATGGATTTGCCGAAAACGATGCATTTATGTCAGTCAACATGTGCACAAGCAACACACGAGGAGTGGTATTGTTCTGTCAGCACTGGAATAATAGAATACACCTCTAGACTCTCAGAATCTGCATTATTGTCCAAAGAAAGAACTTAGCGAGAACGTGTCTTGGTGTAAGGTGCCACACTTTTTAACATAGAATAAAAATAATATGCTTAGAATAAAACACTGCACACACAATAATACAAATAAAATCTAGTCAAATAAGATTAAAAAATACAATAATTACACAATGTGCTACTGATGTGTGGAATGAGGTGTTTTAGTTTATGAAAAGATATTTCATAAAGTAAAATCTACTTTTCCATGTCATCTGGGACCACTGCATTCCATTACCAGTTTAACGTCAGTTGCATGTGCAGCGTTACCGTGAATATTTTCCTGCCATCGGAGATGTTTCATGTTCCTTGCGAGCGGAGATTCTGTGATTAAAGAAGTTTCAAGAGACACCGTGTTAAAATTCAAGTATTTAATGAAGTTCGGGGAGGAATGAGATGATCAAGAAATGGAGCTCAATGCACCTCTGAAGATTCCCGTCCTGGTGGAAGACGGTGGGATTTAATACATGATTCAATAATGAGGGCATCGCATCACAGCCAAGTGGTTTTCCCTTGTTCTCTGACCTGAGAGACACCAATTTTATGATTGTCCCCAGACCAAAGAGGAAGGAAATGTCTCTGGAGGAGCCCTGGTCTCCTGACAGCCGCTGGAGACAACAAGAGATGGGAGATACATTAAACGATAAATCGTCATCATATTTCTGTTTTACAAAGTGACCTTTGCGTTTACGTCAACATTTATTTTTACTCTGCTATTTTATGGAAACCATCAGTGTCATGAAGTCTGTGATGTGCTGTCTTGGTCTGAAGCAAATATTCATGTCTCTAACCATTGATGTGTGCATGTGTCACTGCTGCATCTCTTCACGGTTTCTTCTGATAACGAAACAACAAACGAAGGAGGAAACACTCTGTATTCATCCCACACAGGCTCAGCATTTATTCAATTAAGATCGGTTGTCTTGACTCCTGCCGCCACTTTCCGGCCTTCGCCTTATCAGTTTCCACATCTCACTTTGACCTTAGGTGCTCGAATAAACTGGGGGTATACATGTCACCGAGCTGCCCACCGGGGTCATGTGGAGAGTTTAATCCCAGGCCATTTGGGGTGTCTGAGAGGCAGATAAAACTAGATTATCCTGTGCTTGGTGCTGGCCCCTCTGTGAGACAAGAGGATGGGGGCTCGTGAGCAGCAGCTGTGGAGGTGCAAACCACTCAGACTGGCTGGTGGTCTCCCTCTGGCTTTTGGCACCTCCTGCGGCGTCAGATCGCGCCCCCCCCAGGCCTCTGACCACTCCTCATCCTCACAGCCCACCGGCTGATTACAACTGGCCAAATGTTTAACATACTGGCCCTAATCACACACTACATTCTGTCACAATATGCTCCTAAATGGCTTTTAAGACCAAATAAATCACATTCCAGTCTTGAAGTTATTAGCTCTAATTGTTTTAGCTTCCTGTTGCCTCCCTCCTCGGCGCTTCTCTCTCCTGCCTCAGCTCTGACGCTAACACATTCAGATCAAGTCCCTTTTGTGCTGCGTTTTGCGATGCAAACGAGAGTGAGGGGCAACCTAAAAAGGTATATTTGTAAAGCAAGGATCAATTATGGAAATAAATGCACTACATAAGGAAATCATGGGACTGCCCGACTATTTTATGATAAATACATTAATCCAAGAGAGCCAAGCATGAATAATACAGGCCAAGCTGTAATTAGATCTCAGTGGACTCTACATGTTTAAAACAAATCCAAACGTTAATATGGATGCGGTGTAAACATGTTTCGAGGATTTCTTCATGTTGGCCACAGAAGGCTGAGTCTATTAAGAAATTTGGGAAGACAGATTTCGTTGTTTAAATCTCATAAAAGCCGAGGCAGATCAAAAGAGGCATTAGTATTCAGAGACAAATCATGTTTGGCGGAGGTTCCTCTACCCACACTCAACTCCAACCCGTTCCCCGCTGTGTAACTAATGCTCGCCGCCTGAAGACGATTGCTTGCACTTTATTATGTATACACATTTCTCCATGCGCTTTGACCATAAAGCAAAAAAAAAAAAAAAAAAAAACAAGTTCCTGCCTCACAAACTCGACTTCTTTTTTTTTTTCATTATTTTGATGAAAATACCTGCTACTGACGTCAAGGAAGCAGGATTCATTCCAGGCTCTGAATTGTTTTGGACTGAAACTAGGGATAAGAGTGCCATCTACAGGCTGAAAGTACATCACATCTGATCAAAAATGAGCCCAAAGCCCATGTGAGTAAACACAGACACACGTAGATTGTTCACTCGGCCACTAACGAGATTTAGTCTCAGCAGATGATGGCGCCAGCTAATTGGAGCAGAACACCGTTGGCTCCCACTTTCAGCTCTGCTCTGTCTTGTTATTGTGAACTTCCTTTTTTTTTTTTTTGGTGAAGGACCCACTCTAGGCTTCAGTACAAATATAAGGACTAGTCCTTCCATGCCTCTCACGGAATTTCACTGCCAACAGCTACAAGACTGAGGGCCACGAAAGATCAGCAGGCCATCACAATAACCTCTTGTTATATTCCCTACGTGATGATTGCATGCGCATATTTGACTCGACGTACGACGATCCAACTTCCCACTTTCATTTTCCGAGCCAAGCAGTCACTGGTCACTAGATAAAAAAAAAAAAAAAAACTGTGTTGGACAGCGTGTGTCGGTGCGGCGAGGATTTATACGCCTGCCAGCCACATGGCTTCTTGTAATATCAGGTGAGCTAAATTAGAATCCGCTTGGTTGTCCAGGCTGTGAATCGTTTCATTTTTTTTTTTCTTGCACTAATATTCAAAGGAGAGAAGATTAAAGTTACACTCTGTGCTTGTGTGTGCACATAAAAATGTGTGTGGATGTGTATGTCACTGCTAATTTGTGTCCTTTTCAAGGACCGGGGCCCCCATCGCCCCCTCCTCCTCCTCCTCCTCCTCCTCCTCCTCGCCTCCCTCTTTGAATATATTCCATATCTCCATATTGCCGTCCGAGAATGTCACCTCCTTGAAGCAATTTCCTCTCAGCCATTATCTGATCGGTGAGAAATGCTTCCCATTGGCAGGTGCGGGTGACACTTGGGCTGGGCATGAGCTGGCTGTCAAACGGGGGGGGGGAGGGGGGACTGGCTCCGCACCAGGAACCAGTGTGCCCAGTCTCTGCAATCCACTGGGCGCGGACTGTCGGACCAACTGGCCGCAGCGGGGTGTGATCAGTCCCTCTGACACATTTGGCAAAAGCTGTCCAGCAACAGAGACGCTAGAGTTGCTTAGTCCTCTTCGGCCACAAGATGGCAATATTGAGGTGGGGGACGCTTGAAGCGCTTGTAATGGTTGATGTCATACAAGAGAGAAAAAGCAAGGGAGGATGTCAGACTGTTCACACAAACACAATGTCTGAGCATTTCTGCTCAACTATTCTTTGTTCGATATGGTTTTTTTTTTGGTTGTTTTTTTTGATGGAACAGATCCCAGTGTTGTGTGACCTCAAAGCAAATGTTTGTGAACCACATTGTTAAAATCCTGGGTTTTTTACACCTACATCCACGAGAGTCTGCAATTAGCAACATTAAGTTGGAGCAAAGGCACTAAAGAGGATGCCTAGGGTGTGTTTTGTATGTGTGTGTGTGTGTGTGTGCGCGCGCGCGCACGTGCGTGCGTGCGTGCACAAGAGAGTGGAGCACAGAGATAGATTAATGTTGAGGGGCATCAGCTTAGAGCTTGTTTTGTTTCCCCGCCGTGCACCGAGTGCAGAGATGAGTTAAGGGATTCAAATCTAGTCGTCGAGTCCTGCGGTGCGAAGAATGTTTGGTGTGCGCTTAGTGATAGTGGACTCCATTAGGGGCTGAGTCTCAGGGTAGCCCGCCATTGTGCCGGCAAGCGAGGAGGTTAATCAGATTCCAGGCCCATTATGAATGCTTGCTATTCCAAAGGGCTCTATGAATAGAAACACTGTAAGCGCTCGTAAAAGGGAATCTCAGCTCTGTGCTTTTTGCAGGAAAATGGCCCGATAAAGAATAATGTTGATGTACATTTGAGAGAGATTCAGTGCTCTCCAAAGCAAAAGCAAATTAGCATTTTATGGCAGCCTGGTTATTAATTATCTAAGATTAAGAAATCCCTTTTCTAGCAATGCAGCTATATTTCCCATATCAGCTTTGTTTGCGAAAGGCAGATTAGTTTAATTGATTTTTTTCTAAGTATTAAACCAATTTCATATTGTGAATAAATGACATCTGCTTGACGAGACTGGTTAAGATGCTATCAGCCTCTCCTCATTAAACCAAGACTACTTTACAGACTTTCTACCGCTGCAATTTCCCTTTTTAATTAAACTGCGGTTTTATGTTTTGCAATAACATTTCGCTTCTTCTCCTCTCACATCCCAGCCTGCAGACACAGCAGGTGAAGAACTTTGGGAGATGCTTTTTTTCTTCTTCTTCTTCCTTATTATTATTGTGAGTGGAACTCAGCATCACACACACACACACACACAAAAAAACACCTCCCAACACCTACTTGATAACAGCACTGTCTTGCCCCGCCGCCATCCCTCCCTCTCACTCTCCCTCTCTCTCTGTCTCTCTCTCTCTCACACACACACTAAGCTGTAAATCTTTCAGATGAGGGGGCTGGTGAATGGTGTTTGCTTGCAGATTTATGACCTGGTGTTCTGTGAAGCATATGAGAGTACGAATCCTTCTCAGCTTCTCATGAGATCCTATTTCGTACGATCATTTTATTTTAATCATTTCATTAATTTGCCATGTTTTTGCTCACTTTTGTGTCTTACATCCACGAACAAAGCTCTTCAGAACACATTCTGAAAAGAGCATGATAAATAAAGGGGGTATTGCAAAAGCTATGATACATAATATACTTTTGGTTTGGGAATGTTTTTCATGAATCACAATGCAGCTCACAACACGTCTGAGTGGAACAGTGAATGCAGAAAGTAATAAGATCCGACTTCCTGATGAATGCAAATCGCATTTTCAGCAGTCAAGACAACTAACACTAACTATGATTTAGAGAGCAATAAACATACGCCACACACGACAGCTCATATTTGACACAATTTGTTGAAAATGTAATTTCTCTGTGATGGCAGAAAAGCTCGGATTCATCCAGTCTTTGCTGAACAACAAAGCACTTGTAGGGGAGGAAATGTGTTAACAGACTAGACAGTCCTATTCTCGGCGAAGAGATATTTAAGTGCTGAAGATAAAGTGAGATGGAAAATCTAATTTCCATAACAGAACAGAGAAAAACAGACTGGCAGAAGGTGTTTCTCTCTCTCTCTCTCTCACGTTGCATTATCAGAGCCATCATAGCCGAGCCACAGACAGGGCAGCGGAATAAGGAGAATTTTTTTTGGGGGGGGGGCTTTTCCCAAAACACAAGTACAAATAAACTTGAACAATCTCATTCTGCACACACACACACACACACACACACACAGATTGATGCAGGGATGCACAAACAGTGCTTAGTCTCAGTGGAGCAGAGAGTGAGCACATTATGCAAACAGAGGCTTTGTGTGTGTGGCACTGAACGTGCCTGTGTGTCGGAGAGAGAAATTAGACTGATTAAAATCAGAGGGAAAGAAGGGAAAAAAATGTTGGATGGATCTCCTAGGGGCTAATTAGTATGTTGAATCTTGAGCTGAAACACGTTGTTTTACAAATGTGAAAATGTAGGTGTGTTCGTGATTTGTTTTCTCAAATGCATTTTAAATGTTGGACATGTCTACATGTGGCATGCAAACAATCCCCGCATGCTTCTAATGGATTCTTCTTCTCCTCTTTTCTTCCCTTTATTCCCTGCACACAACAATCCCTCCTCTGGATGTGTAGCCGTAATACGGATAAGAGCAGAGGTCAGTCAGTCTGCATGAATGACATCAGCTTTAATGCTGAAACCCAGGTAACAGCAAGAGAACATTTTGTTGCTTCAGAAGTAGGAACTGCTTTTGTTAGCTTTTTTTTGTTGTTGTTGTTTTTCCACTGTGAGTTATGCAAGAGAACTGCTGGAGAAGCCTGCACAAGCAAAAGTGTAATGACCCCCCTCGCGCACTGGAATAAATATTTAATTCAGGGCGAAGAATAGACCACCTCAGAGTGTTCTGTCCTTGACCATAAGCAGAGCCCAGAAGACTTAAGTTCAAGACAGAGAACAATAATCAGCGCAGAAGGCGAATCTATTAACCTCATAAGAGGGAAACGTAAACAGTTCCCTGCCCATTTATAAACTTTCGAAATTCAGCATATGAATATATTCAACGACACACAGGGAACATAAGAGATCTGTTTTATTTTGGGAGTCTAATATTCAAATTATCCTTCCCCAGCAAGGATCTTTCAGTAAACTGTTCCTCCTTGTGCTGCTCATCTTCACAGAGCAATAGGAGCCGGTTGGCTGCATTGAAATCAATAGCACAGACACAGAACACAGAGATGAGAGAGGGTATCGACCTCCAGACCCAACGATGTTTCAGTTTCAATTAGTGAACGTTAATAGATGAAGAACTCGACATAATATGAAATAGACGATTACCATTTTTCCATCGGTGATGCCGCAGCTCAAGAGACTTATATGTTGATGCAGTTCACATTGTATCATGGAACACTTCCTTTATGCTTCCACTGAATTTCTGCTGTGAACATTTACACTGGCCTGCACAACATTTGCAGCGAGCTGGGGTCTAATGCTATAAGGCCAGCAGGACGCAAATTGTGCTTTGGAAAGAGCTGCAAGCGATCCAAGGTGGGTCAGCGAAGGGTACCTGTGCCTCATTAACCTCTCTCTCTGTGTGTGTGTGTGCGTGGCATGTGTGCGTGCGTGCGTGTGTGTGTGTGTACCAACAATAACACACGTGTGTGTGGAACGATGTCCTGGGTCCAAAACCTGCAACCAAACCACCAACACACGTGTGGTGCATAAACACAGTGGTGGTGTTGGATTAACTGGTGATATGTAACCATGCTATGTATTTAATTTCCAATTATTATTATTTAACTTAATTTATTGTTTTTTGTTGTTGATGTTGTTCATTCAAAATGCAGAAAAGTGGTTAAAAAAGTACAGAAATGACATTGTCAAGTTGCTTCGATGTTACAAATGGTAACTTGTGGTTGTGAGCGACTGAACCAAGACCTTAAATAACAGTAAGCGTTAACCTGCTGAGGATTTATTAAAAGAACAATCAACAACTTGGCACAAATAGTTCTATTCAATCAACAAACATGATACGTCGGCAGTATCTGAAAGGAATCCATCAAGCCATCTGCTCCAGTGTTTATGTGCATCGGAGCTGGAGACGATCCCAGCTGGCACCGGACCGGTCTCCAGTCGATCAGGGTTGACATATCGAGACAGACAGTCATTCACAGTCACACAATCACCAGACTGCAATGGTGGTCTGACGGTGGAAACCAGAGAAAGTCCACGCAGGCAAATTTACACAGAACGGCTCCATTATCAGTCAGCAGGTTGGAGCCTTTTTTTGTTGTTTTTTTGAGTTGACCGTACTAACCACTTCAAGACAATGGCCGAACAATACAACTGCTCATCGGACAGCCTTGATTCTCTGCTTCAATGAAAGCGAACAGACGAACCACTCTTAGACCTGTCACAAATCCACAGCACCCAAAAAAACCAATCCCATGGATTGTAATACGCCCCCGACTGGAAATAAAAGACAGTGGCAGTTAGACGGGAGTACAGCACAGTGGTAAATTATTTCACATGCCCTCTGGCTCATACATACTGTCTCTTTCACAGATATTCACCCAGTTCCGGCAGCCGCAGGTCTACGTGCCCTCGGGGCATCGTCTCCAAAATCACTCCAAAGTAAACCAACAAAAACAGTACATTTATGTATCCACACCTCCCATAAAATGAACTAGTCATTTTAATTGTCGCTCATGTTTTGCTAGTAGCAGGTAGGAGCTGGTACAATACACGGAGTGTTTGGTTGGCACATCGTGAAGCCATTGACCTCTGTTGACCAAGGACTCTCCAGGGAGCTGGGATTCGAACCGGTAACCTTCCAGTAACCGATCTACCTGTTTTGAATGTTATATATCGTTATGAATTCACGCCCCTAGCAAAGGTACCACCTTATGAAAAATCAATGTTTTGTCGCGCCCCACGTGTTTCCTACTGAAGGAGAAGACACCCTTTCGAGGTCCTAAAATAACCAACCCACATCAATAATGTTCTCTGCTTTTTATGTTTCCTTGGATCGCAAGAAAGAGTCAGGATGGGGTATTGGATGAGTCCAACACATCAGAGACCTTTTTGAGTCTGATCATCCCAGTGGATCCTGAAAACTCAGGGGCTGTAAACGCACCTTATCGAGACCTAGTTTCAAGGTGAAAAAAATACAAATGTGGCCCTCGGCTCCGTCTGGACGTCAAATCCACATATTTTCCAGATAGAGGTGTCAGTGCCCCACCCCTCGACTTCAAGACTTTAATCTCCTTGACCCAATGTCTTATGACAACAACAACAATGCACATGATCGCATTCATGCTACAGACGATAGCGAGCCTGTTTATGCGTAACTCCGCCTCAAATCCACCAACCATGTTTCATTTTTTTTCAAGTTTTCTTCATTTACTTAAGTGGCAGTGACTTGAAGGTGAACTATGTAAAAATTGGCACAATACTGCCATCTAGTGGGGTCGCATATAGACCAGATCTGGCAACTCACATTGCACCAATCGCTATCGGCTTGAGCACACTGTAAAAAAATATAAAACAATTAATTTACACAATATCTTTTTTTTTTTTTCAGGAAAAGCTACACTTTCATTCTTTGTCCCTCTAAATTCACTGTGGACATAATATAGAGGTTAATAACAATTCTACATACCCCACATATAAGGTGAGTGGCTCTTGTTACCGCAGTTTTCTGCTCATGCAAGTATTAAGAGCATTTTTGCTTTTTCTTTCAGGAAGTGCCGCTCCACCATGTCTTTTTATCGTTTTTTGGTGAATTTTAAATGCCGCCTACAGGCCTGGAGTATGAACTACAGCCTGTCGAGTCCACTGTGGCCTTCGCTTAGTCATGAATCTAATGGTACCTGTGTGTTTCTCATTGATCACGAGTGGACGATTTGTAAATGGTTTACCACACCTCCCAAAACCATTTAAGAAATATTTGCTCTACCGGTGCGGTGATGTTGGGTTTGGTTTCGGCTCAAAGATTAATGGTAAGGGAGACGGAGGAGACATTTTAGTCGGGAACCCACATGTGTCAGTCACACTGTTGCTTTGAAGGGCTTCAGATTGGAGCTAATGGGCATCCCACTGTGTCTCACACAAGACACGTCGTATTAAAGAGGCAAAAAACAAAACTATTGAAATCCCTTTTCTTTGATGGTTTGTGACAAAACGGTTATTATGGTCAAAGAAAAAAAAGATTTCCACTTCTCTTTCTTACCTGAATACTGTGGATTCAGTCACATTCTGTCACCAGCAGAAACGGGAAGTCTTGTCAACCCCGATTGTTTTCTTTGATGCTTCCTCATGCTCAGCTTTTTCTCCATTGGTTGGTGTGTTCATACAAACTGCTGTGCACAGCCAGAAACGATGGAATCTGTGTCTTTTGCTTTGTCTGTGTGGATCAGAAGGGATGTCTTTAATCAAACAGACAATACAGATTCAAGCCGAATCCTCGACGATTTTGTAAAATCTACAAACTCGTCATCATCTCTTTCGTGCTGAAGCTCTCTAAGCGGGCTAGCAGACAAACTATATAAATTCATATCTCTGCGTCTTCCAATATTTCCTCCCCGAAGCTTTTTGAAGAGCATGCAAATCTTCTCAACACCGCAAGACATTTCAAATAAATTCTTCAGTGACCTGTCAAAGTGCCTTTCCTCTCCCTTCAACACCAGCAAGAGACTAGCGCGCGCCGCTATGAAATGGCCTCATTGCGCAGGGCATCAAGGGTTTCCAACGTCTCCATCTCCGGGTGTGCTCTGAACTGTGAATTTCAGATGCAGACAGCCCAAGGCCCAAGGCCATGAGCCGCTAGCGGTGCTGAAGCACTCTGTTGCTTCACACGTCTGAAATTGGCTGACATGTTTAAGTTCACCGTACCTTTGCTCAATCCATGTGCGATTGCTCTGTGGAGACCGTGCGAAGCAAAGACCTACATGTGTCAGGGCAATGAGGCGCCCCTTCTGTCATTTTACAGCACATTTATAGAACTGCCGTGTAGGCACATTTTGAGGAGTATTATGGTATATACAGAAGACCTGTCTGGCAAATCTGCATCTGAGACTGGAGTTTTCCATCGGTTCTTCGTAACCCACAGAGCAGTAATCCTTTAATATCTTACCAACAACTAGGATTTAATGTCACTCTGCTGAGATCTCACTCAGTTTTCCTGAGCTCGGGATACCGCAGAAATAAAATATTAACCAAAGGCTCCCAGAATCAGCGGTGACTTTTTTTCTGAAATCATCTGCCTTGTTTGCTTTTGTGGAATATGGCAATGAGCTGACATATAATACTTATTAGTATGAAGGTGAAACCGAAGGGAGACACACTCCCCAGAAATCTAGATCTGCAGCTGAGATTAAGAAGCAAAAACAGCCCACATTAAACATCCCCCCATACTCCTCCACTTAATGTTTCGTGGCTACACCTTTTTTTAGAGACAAGTCGGCTGACAGTTATTGGTTTTTAGTGTTTACCTCTTATCACTTCACAATCCTGGAGAGGCCAATACTCAGGGAGCTGCCGAGCAGCATCAAAAATTAAGATCTTGACACCCCAGAAACAGCATAAAAGCTTTCTATTATGCAGCTCTCTGTGTAATTGGCTTTCCACTCGTGTGTGTGTGTGTTGACAGGGTGCATTTTTAAAATTCATCAGCATTTCGTCTACTCTGGCTTTCGACTGACAACCCCCCTCATGGAGACATTTCTGGATTCACTCACTCGGTGGACTGCAGACGACTTGCATATAAATGATGAAAGAGAAGCCTGGTAGTTGTTTCAGCTCCCTGACATCCAAAGTTTCCCCGTGACAAGTTCAATTTAAATAATAAACAACCGAGCCGCAATAAGTGATCACTTATGCTGGCGCATTTGATAAAGAAAATCTTTAAAGGAGGCTTACAGTGAAGAAATTGTCTCAAGCGGTTCAAAGCGTTTCCAGACACAGGAGAGAGGATTGATGTTTGCGCTGTAGAACCTGCCGGGGTCTAATCAGAGACCAACAACACACCTCTCCTGAGCCGCCCGTCCCTCCTCCGCACAGACGTAGGATTTTTCTCCCACTATTCAGCGGGCTGATAGATGAGCCTCTCTTTGTATTTCAGTCATGCACTTTCTTAAATCTGAAAAGTCAATTCATCTTGGGCAAACACAAGAGGAGGGGGAGTACAAGGCAAAACTTCATAACTCCTTTTTTCTTTTCCCTTCGCAGTGCGCATGTGTCACTCACGTGCTCTCTTTGTCTCCTCTTCATTAACTGTCTCGGTGCTTCACCCACGCCTGAAATACAGCTGGGGAAGATGTAACACACAGTTATTCCACCCGTGTCGTTTGTTTTTTTTTTCTTTTTCTTTTTGCCATGCTTTAAAAATGCACACTGGATGGGGGAACATTCTCCAAACACAGATTCATTGGGGAAAGACAGCGCACACACTACGCTATTGTTGCCATGGACACAATTAATCTTTGGTTTTCAGGTGCACTGCTTTTCAGACATTTGGGGTAAAGCAGTTCATCTGCTATTGCTGTCAAACAGAATTCAAGCATCTTAGAGGGCCAGATAAATTAACCAGAGTAATAAATCATCCCTTTTTGTGTAGTAGGGCATCGGAGCTGTTGTGCAGACAGGCTGTTTGAAGTTCAGCCACTTCATTACACCCATGTCAACAACATGTACAATGTTTAATGGTCCTGTACTGTGTTCATGGTCCTTTTTTTATTTTTTATTTTTTGCACTTCCACTGGCAAAATGAAAGCTTCTTTTTTTTTTTCCCCCAAGAAGATTATTTTTCAGACGGCAACACAGTATTTACCTTTCTTTTTTTTCTCTCTCTTTTAAATCCCTCACTGTGCCCATGTGTTGCGAGAGAAACGGTGTCATGTTTAATTAGCGGATTCTCACAGTGTACGCGGACACCTTGTTGACACATCCATTCCACATGAGCTATCGCTGATTTCTTTGAATGCAATTTACATAATTATACCTCATCCGGTCCTGTGAAAGCCCGTGCTGCTAACGCTGTCTCGCTTACAGCGAAACAGCATGAGGAGCAACGGCCATGTTAAGGTTGGAGGCAAGAAAACACAAAACGTTACAGCCATTGCCTCCATCTGCATTGTATGAAAAATGGTGTTCTCCTTGCATTTCAGATATGACCCCCAACCCCCCACCACCACCACCATCCCCATTTGTGCGTGCGCACACGCTAACACACACACACACACACACACAACCGTGGTTCCTCACACAAAGACAGAACGTCTCACCGCCTGAGAAAGATGACCTAAATTTCCACAATGCTCACACTTACTGTACATATTTAAGTTGATCCGTCTTCATTATGCAAAACCCACCGTGTTCTGCCTAATTCCAAAACATAAATTCTCATTTACATGCACAATGTTGCAAAACTAGATGAGCCTAAGCTCTGTGGAAACATTCAAAGTCAAACAACAACCGTCTTACCCAACGTACAATGAGGCATGACAGTGTGAATTGTACTGTCAGAGGGCTCCTGCTAAGGCTTCAAGCATCGAATTTCCCCATGAAACTTGTCTGGCTCATCTAATAACATTGTTTATATCTGCAGTGGGACATGTCTAGAGAGACACCTTGAAATCTGGGATGCAGCTATCAGTCCAAACATGAAGAGAGAAATGAAATATTCACCCTCCTTATTGTCTCCAAACTCCGGGAGAGAAATCAATAAAACATAACGTTGGCTTCTTTCTGGGTTTAAGACAACCGATGGGGTTTGAATCCCCCCTTGTGACGTTGGAGGCTTTACTCTCACTTAAAAAAACACCAGAGTTTTTATTTTGATGTTTGAATTAATCAGCAGAGAGTATCTTCAGAACAAAAAGATCTGATGTTGCCTGTGGGATCTTCTGCCATTTGAGAGTTTGCGGTCCATATTTAAAAGCATGTTTTGAAGAATGTGATTCAACGGCCCCATAATAACACGGTCTATGGTGCTTCACATAACATGTCGACAAAACTCTGTTTTTTCCCTTTAAAAAAACACAGAGATATAATGTCCTTATTTAGGCCCTTGTTTATTTTTTTTTTTTTAAATATGAAAAATATGTGTTAAAACGTAACGTATGTCTCAACAAAGCTCTCCTGTGAAGGGTAAATCCCTATATGACGAATACAATAGGGCAATTATTTGGAACAGATCAACAAAGATACCACTGAAAGACAAAGGGCACGGCAAAGTGTGAGAGGGTTATGACCCCGTGAGAGCAGCATCGTGTGGTAAAGTAGAACATTTCCCAATAAGCTGACAGGTTCAAGCTACACAAAACAAGGTTGCTTAGTAACTGTACTACCAACCTCATATGATGCCTGGTTTCTGCGTGGCCATGTCAGTCAACCATCTTTAGAGGTTTCCAGGGATAATCCCAACCACAACAATAACTGGGGGACGCAATTCTCTGCTGTAAAACGGTAGCAGACGTTAGCATAACATTGCTGTTATTTCACCTGCGTATGCAATGTAAAGATCCCACGCTGGGGTGTCGTCATGAGGGCTGTGTTTGGTTCATGGTGAATGAACCATAATACTGACTTACTGACTGACTGATCCTTGCATCATGGGCCACTCTCTCAGAATTATCGACGTGATAGCGAGTTAGCTGTCATAGCTAAGGGGTTAGCTAATGGGAAAGTTGATCATTCCTGAGAGAGCTAGAAGAGGCTTCTTCTGCGTTTGTTAAGTTATTGCAAGGGGTACTTAGTATGTGTGTCCAACATTCTTATGAAGACTGATGTTGTCTGTGCATGGGTGGGTGCAGAAGACCCCAAGCTCATGCCGGTCAAGAAGGTTTTGTTAAGCCTACAAACCCCAACACTTCCGCTACAATACAATGTCGAGCGCGGGCCAACGATTAATTCATTACAAAACATACGGTTGTTAATCAAGCGTAAAAAATTATATTTAAAGGAGCTGTGTCGTGCGTGATTAACTTCATAAGTCCAATGTCGTACACACACAACCTCATTCTAGTTTAAAGTCCTCGACTCGTGAAGGGACAGATGTCCTAACAAAAACAGAGTTATTGCAACAACAAAAAAAGTAAAATGTCCTCAAGTCTTCTTTGTAATTATTCATTTTAAATGTCAGCCTGTGCTGATGTCTTTTACTTACATCTTTATCTGTGCTGTTAAAAGCACAGCAGCTTACATTCCCCTCACTACTGACAAAAAGAGAGGAAAATACTTGTGTTTTATGTATTACAACAGTATTTGATGAGCTCATTCCTAACTTCCTCCAGATCATTGCATATGATTAAAAGGTCCAATCACAAGTCTATCATCGGAAATGTGTGGTTATGTTGAACATCCAGGTTGTCACAAGCAAAATAAATATGGATTTACGCAGAATGTCTATCCCACTCAGTACCGGCTTCCACTTAGTGCTGATAAGCAGTTTTGTTGTTTGCCAACTGAAATTACAGGGTCATTATCACAGGAAAATGGCATCATAAAAGACGGCGGCGTCAATGGAATAGTCTCATTTGACCACAAAAAGACACGGGGCTGGCACATAACAGTTAAACACACATTTCATAAAAGCGATAAGTATGTGTGAGCAGCCTTTGACAGTTTGTCAGAAAGCCCGCAGGGCACAAGGCAGGTGGGTAGACTGAATTGTGGAGGCGCAAAAGAAGGCGGGCAGAGATTATTTGCAGAATTCTAATTCTTATGAACCCCAGAAATGTTCTGTTTTTTTGGAACTCGCAGAAAATTCAAGGCATTATAAATAAATATCGCATTTAATAATATGCTAATGCGTTGGCCAAACTATTAGCAACACCTTCCAGTGCAAGGTATAACTCCTGCAAAGTACAATCCTAAAACTGTACACTTGATGAATTAAAGATGAATTAAACCCTCTATGCTAGTGTCCGTGAAAATGTTAATGTGAAAAAAATACAGATAATGTGTCATAATCATTGATTTAAAGGCCAACTCAAACAGGACCATGGCGACAGGGATAAAGGATTTCTTTAACCGATTAGTTTTAAAACAGGACACCTTGTATCTGTGCCTGCAAAAATGACCAGGATCAACAACGGCCGACTGGGCCGTCTCTCAAGTCTTGACCCTGCACAGTTCAAGGAGTAAAACTGCTGTGAAGGATCACATCAGCTGGTGTAAGTGTGCGCCAGTTCACGCCGCCTTAAAGGAAATGGAACAGAACACACTCACAGGAGCTCAGAGTATAGTATTTTCAGAGTGACAACATATAGAGAGAGGAGAGAGACTGAACAAAAAAAGAAAGCAGCTCCTCAAATACTTGGAGTTCTCTGAGGCGAGCACTCTCTCAGCAGAGCAATACATCGCTGAGTTCTACCACAGTGTAATTTGCATCTGATTTCTGATCTTTGTAAAAGAATGCGAAGCTAAGTGCCCTCCATAAACGCAGACGATCGTGGCATTTCTTCAGGCATATTATGGACCAGAGTGATTAAAGAACTTAAAATGCAAAGGCATCCCTTGAAACTGAATGCATTTACAATCCCATTAAATATGGAATTGTGTCTGTGGGCCAACAGTAAATTTGAAATATCTTTCAGTTTTTTTTTCCACACACTTGCTATGCAATGTTGTTTTCTATTTAACTGGTTGCTGTCTTTACTTTACTGGCGAGGCTTTGTGGAGTCTCTGAGTAACTTTGACAGAAGCAGGCGCACTCTGTGTCTTCTAAAACATCAATCACACAAACATCCGAATTTCCCATCTATGTTTTTGTATCTTTATGATGGATGAGTCTGACATTTGGTTTCTTTCAGTGCTCGGTATCTCAACGTTGCAATAAATGACTTCAGTGATAGAAATCAAATATTAACATAAAATACAGCTTGAATTCATAACATCTGTTGAAGTGACCTTGAGCTCAGGATTTTAGCTTTAAAACTTATAATCA
>JBBMJM010067831.1:12633-29954 GCA_037832705.1 Centriscus cristatus
ATCTTCAGACCATCATTCACACGAGGTTTCGGAGCGCTACGACTGGTCTGTGACGGATCCTTTGACTGAAGATAGATTTAGACACAATGGGTGTTATACTTACAATGGAATGCAGCGATTCTTTGAAGAGTCTACTGAAAACGGAGTCCCAAGAAGTGCAACTACATATTCTACAGATTCTTGTCACATGCATGTTTGATGCAAACCAAGCTGAGAACTCACACGTGGATCAATGACTAGGTAGGTTCGGACATTCATCTCTTTTAGGTAGGGGTCCCTGAGGTGGCCGTTGCCATCTTCCACCTCGTAAGCCTTGTTCAGGTGCTTCAGAGTAGCCTCTGTGATGTGGACACGTCTGACCGATTGAGTGACAGAGCAGAGAAGGAAATATTTGTCATGTAAAGTGTCATTGATGATGATGATGATGATGATTCATAACAAAAAACGGGTCTTTCCCAGGTTTTTCAAGTCAGAATCCAAAAGCATTAACTCTCACCCTGGGAGGCCTCCTGACTCCATGTGATTGGCCAGAGTGACATCATGTGACCACACATCAAACTGCCATTTGCGAAGGCCAATCACACCGCACAGCACGTTGCCAGAGTGCACGCCGACCCTCATGTTGATATAGACCCCCGTGGCCTCCCGTACCTGCCTAGAGATGTTTCACCGAGCTGTTAAATCTATTCGTATTCAACATGACTCTACAACAGTTGGATTAATAGAGATCACCCACACAAATGGTTCGGTCACATGTTATTTCTCAGTCTCATTCTGTGACGACATACTTTTCAGGCAAGTCTCAACACTTTGGTTGGCACAAACTCACTTGATGGCTTCGCACATGTCCAGGCCCATTTTGACACAGTTCTTGGCATGTTTAGGCAGAGAGACGGGTAGACCTGACACACAGTAATAGCAGTCCCCAAGGATCTTGATCCTCATGCACTCATTTTCCTGAGAGAAAACAGTAAAAACAGTCAATAGATATCCAGTAATATACCTAAAGTACAAACACACTAAATGACAACTCACCTTTGCAATTTGGTCAAACTTGCCAAACAGTTCATTTAGCATAATGACCAGCTCCTTGGGAGAGCAGTCGCTGGCCAGTCGTGTGAAGCCGACGATATCAGCATAAAGTATACTGCAAGGAAGAAATGCTACAGTTCAAGTTCAATGGATTATAAACACAGCACAGCAAACTCCCAGCTGTAAATAGAATATGGTTACGTCGCAGTTCTCCTCTCGCAGTGATAACATAAACATCGATCTATTGTGAGAGACTGCGGCCTCCGGGGCTTATACAAGTTGCTCCAAATTTTGGCAAAAATGGCTGCATGTTACAACACATCCTTTGTCAGCCTATTATGACTCATTATGGCCAATTCAACCCCTGAATTGGGAAGAGGCATCACCCATTAACCTCACGTAGGCCCGACCATTTAATGGGCTGTCTGGGTCAGTGCTAAATCAGAGCCGAGGCAGCATTAACGCTGCTGCTCGACAGATCGCAGAGGCGCTGTTCAGACCTGGCATCAGTGTGCACATGTTACTGGTGTGACTCTTCACATGTGAGTGATGTTTGTGTTCCTAGAACACGTTCAGGAACAGGGAGCAATGGACTGAGGTGGTACTGAGTCACATCACAGTCAGGCAGGGAGGGTTTACGGGCACAGGATGATTCAAGGTTGCAGACTGGTCAGGTGACCAGCAGAGGGACACAGACGATGCTTCTGATCTGACTTGTACTGACGGAACCACATTCATATCCAGGTGCCTCAGGAGACAGACAGCGTAGACACAACGACCGCTCTGCCTGAGGTAATTACAGGGGTAGATCAGCCGTGCATCGACAGCCGCAAACATGACTGATGCCATTAAAACCTCTTCATTAGTCAGGACCACCGGGTTGGTGAGTAAACTGCACTAGGAAAATACATCTGCTGCCATTGCTGAACGTTTGCAATAGAATTAATAAATAAAATGCAATACACGAATGAAATTCAATAAATGCTTGTCCATGAGTGAGGGGAGGTTTATCAACATATATTTGCCGACATTCTGTTTAGAACGACCCAATATCCTGAATGAACATAAAACAAAGCGCTGCAACTAGGTCACTGGTCTGGGAACAAACAAAACAAAAAAAAAAACCCAGACATACTAATCTCCATCATCCTGAGATACAGTTATGAAAATGTGCTCTTCAGTTTTATCTGTCATTAGGTAGAAAATTACAGAGAAAATACAAACAAAACACTTGGTTTTCTCAGAGTATGAGAAAGCAGAGAGCCTGGGAAATGTCTTTTTATTCAAAACAAAGAAATGAAGGATGCCTTTGAAAATAGTAACTTCCTCTCTTTTCTGGCGAGAGGTGATTCGTCTGCTGTCAGTGGTGGTGCTTGTACCTGACATTCTCATGTCTCTTGACATAAAGGCTGTGGAAGTTGTTATCTTTCACGAGTCGTTGTTGCTCCTCTTTGTCTTTGCAGTCCTGCAGCCGTTCCATGATTGCCAGCTTCATCTTCATGGAGATGTACACCGGCAGTACCGACTGCAGCAGGTTCTCCTGCAAACACATACGCACAATTAGTTACATAACGACCATGTGGGATATACGAATATGAAAAAAGTCAAGTCCAAGGTCCAAGTGCTTAAAAGGTGAAGCAGCTTTGGACAAACCCTCCCACAAATATTTCTGTAGAACATCATGAAATCCTTACAGGAGACACTGAACGTGTGCCCCATTATTCCTGTTTCAACCACAGTCCCACCGATTGGTGACACCTGACTCTCACTGCTCACGACAACTAACATCACCTGTAAATAAACATTGAGTCCAGCCATAAACCACCCCAAGAATATGCTTTACAGCAGAAAGATGCTCTGTCTATAAGGCCCGAACAGTGCAGTACTGACGTGCACATACTTTTGAATTTGATCCTTACATTTTCTCTAAAAAAAGAAAAGCACAGATGAAATACAATATTGACATGATTTTGTTTCCTGCTTTAGAAAAGATACATCCGTCCACCTTTTATATTATCTTGCATGAGGTCGCATGGGGTTCAAGCTGTATCAGCTTACAGGGGCAACAACTGGTGTATTTAAAACATCTGACACCGACCCCACAGAGCATTTGTATTTAGTTCACAGGATTATCAAAAAATAGCCATGAAGCATAAGGCTGGTTTGAAGAACATAATCAAGATACCCAGCATGAGAGAGGTGATCTTATCAATACCATGTGGATCAATAAATACTTATCCAAGTGTCAAATCTTATCTCAGTATTTTATGTGCATGTGTCGGTCTGTCTCTAGGAACTATCCGTAGTTCTGTGTATGTGAACATCCCCCGCTCTGCAAAATGTCCTTAAGAGTCTGTCAGAGAGTCAGCACAGTGAATCTAATTTAAAAGCATCACAGGACAATGTAATTTATAAAGGATTTGTTAGTCCGAATGAAAACATCCATGAGAGTGAACGTGGGGCCAGCCAAAAGCAAAGCTGAAAGATCAAGAGCATGAGAATAAAGATTACAGCGAGCAGTTCTCATCAGTCATCTGCTGTGTTTGTTTTAATTACGTGATGAACTCAACACAATCGTTCTATTGTTGGAATAAAAGGCCATGGTTCTTGAAAGCTTTGAGCAAACATACTTTACAGATTCTAACTTCCTGTCAAACCAAAGGAATGAGCCTGATGAACAGTCCGTACTAATCATAACCATCTATTACTTTGATTAGTAACATTGAATTTACTCGATTCTACAATGAGGATTTTGTGACTTGTGGCAGTTGATCGATTACTGTGTAGTTACATCTAACAACACGACAACTAACACTCAACTACGTAACATATGTCCAGTTCTTAACAGGAGGACGTACGTTGAATAACGTGTGGTAACATGCTGTATTTATTCCAAAATCCAGGGCAGGCAACTCACCTGCTGTCTCTTCTCTATCTCCAGCTTCATGCGCATGCTCAGGCACCTCAGGGTGTCTTGAAAAGTCTGCCTCAGGGTTTTCTCCATGAGGACCTTATGGAAGGCTCCCACCACACAACCACACGTGAACACCACTGCATTGGACAGAAGCTACAGAAACACAGTGGACAGACGTTCAGGTACCAAAGGAAATCGTTCCACGCTTTAGGTAACGTTCAAATGTTCAGTGTTTTATTTCTGCCTTGTTGTACAAATTGAGTGTCTGATTCCTTTAATTAAAATCTACTAATTACACACAAAATAATAGAGTGAAATGATGATTGCTGCATTCAAAAACACGCTGGTTTTAGTAAATAAATGTTGTTGTTTTACCTGGTTGGTGAGGCCAGGAGTGGGGGTGTTGTTGTAAACTGTCAGGCGCAGTGTAAGGACCAGGATGTGGGACAGCGAGGAGATGACACTCAGCACCACAGCGTACCACAGCTGGAACGGCAGCATGGTGTACACTGTGAAGATGATGAAGAGGAAGAAAGGCACCTGGAAACAAAAGGGCTTGGGTCATAACTCACAACACAAATATCATAAAATCCAATCCTCTGTGTCAATGTCAGCCCGTTTGCTTTGTGGAGCAGGATCACACCACATGTCCAGTGCAACAAAAACATGAGCTGAAAGGGAACTGGGGTGGTGGGGAGGATACCTGGTCCCATGGCAGGATGATGGGGCCGCTGAAGACAAAGGTGTAGCCCATGGTGAGGTGTGTGGCCCACACGATCAGGCCCAGCAAACGTCGCCATCGCTGTGAAAGCATCTCCGTGCACACCAACACGAACACGGCCAGGAACACACACAGGCTGCTGCTCACCACGCTGACAAAGGGACAGTGTTCCTCTGCCCTCTGCTCCAGCAGCAAAGAAGGAGGAGGGAACAAAAAACAGCCATTTTATTACAGTGATGAGTGACTTAGGTCTAGGCTGTGACTACTTGTTCTCTTCAGGTCGGCAAAAAATTTCCCAACAGACGTGTTTTAATAAGAAGGGCTCCTCTGCTCAAACATTGGCAGTGATCACCTGGCTCTTTCCTCAGAGTGACCACAAGGCCATATCTTTTCAATCACCATTTGAAAACACTAAAAATATATGGAAGTTCAAATAATCGAGAAGCTGTTGAGCCTACTGGCCAAAGCTATTAGTAAGCCTGTGTATGTCACAAAGTGTGTCTCTTCTATAGGTTTCGTCAATGTGTCTGCAGTTCATCAGTGCTGTTCCAAAAACAAAGACATCTGCAGAAGTGTGAAGACAAGCTAATATGTTTAGCTTAAGTTCATGACATCAGCAACACCACACAACAGAATGACAGCATGAATGTACACTCAATGATGGTCCATAAACCATGAGAGCTCGCAGAGATACTCGCTGGCGATGAAACATTCATCTTTGTCTGTAATCAATTCAAAAGTGCTTTCAAATATTTGTGATGAGCAGAGGTTAAAGTGGTCTACTTATTACTGTCTGTCTGCATGTGTACAACATGCTTCTGGAGGACATTCTTATTCAGCATCGCTGTTTAGAGCAGAGATCAAGTATCTTTATCTCAGCTGTATGTTTGCTTCAGGCCACCATGTTCCTGAGTGACTGACTGATGAACACATGATTCACTTACAGTCAGGTATATGTGTGTGTCTCAGTGTGTGCTCATTGTGCATGAAGGGAAATAACATACATTTTGTCCAAATGTGTGTTATCGTGTTCAACGTGTGTCACTGTGCGATTACCTACGGGTTGGAAGACAGAGCCCAAGAGGGAAATAAGGGGTTAAAAGAGCTTTCAAGAGGGACACAGAAGCACCAAGTCAGTGTTAATAGAGGTTTGCTTGGAGAAGGCCATCGCTGCATTGTATGCTGAACTTTCTGGTTACCATGGCAGCAGTCTAAAAGGCTAGATCTCATCTAGCATACTTTGTACCTCCCTGTACTTAACAAGGCATAAAAAAGAACAATTATTCTGTATGAATAGGAATTCAAACCCTGTGAACGACTATGAACATATACTTGGTATGGTACTAACTCCCTGACAACAGTACATGTACTTGAAAAAAACAGCACGGTCTCTTAGAGTACATTTCTTCAAACTGTATCAGGGTGGGGAAAAAGGGAGTATGCTCGAGTCGGCAGTACCACAATAGAAGAAGACTTTTCTGTGACTGAAGCTGTCAATTGACTGAAGATCTGTTCAGACTGGCTGACTGCTCTGCTACCTGACCCCTGGCCAAAATCAACAGCAGAGGTCAAACAATACCTGCCATTCACCAGGACTGTCAGCAGCACAGTTACACTCACCGTTCACTGTGAGAGCAGTCCTGTTTCAGCAACTTGTCTTTTCTATCACCTTTTAGTGTTTAAAAAGTCTACTCAGATTTTAAGACACATGGTGTAACTCATGGGGAATCAGACTCGAAGCACCCACGCTCTGTGAAACTGAGAAAGAACGTCACTGGGCAAGTGAACGTCACTGCTGCAGTCTCACAACAACCCTGACCTCTGAAGAAAGAGCACGACTGACAAGTTTCCTTTCCTGACAGAGGAGTTTATCAAGAGCTTTAAAACAGCTACTAAATGTTGTTTAATATGTGCATTTCTAACCTGTCTCACCTTATCCAGCTGCAGAAAGCAACTAGAAAATGAATTCTCTAGTTTGGCAATCTCCTCTTCATATTCCGTTATGCAATAGCTCACTTGCTCACACTTCAGAAGTACTGCAGCGGTATGAAGTGGAGTAAAGCGTTTCATTGAAGTGGTCCCAAAGGTGTATTTACATATAAAAAAGGGAAAAAAAGCAAAACTGGTAGGTTGGGCTGCAAAGCCCTCCACAAAAGCAAACATACTCTAAACTACCTATACTGAGGTATCTACTTTAACCGTTGTGCACGACCATTTTTTCTCTCTGCATGGCAAACAACATAGACTAGTAGACCTGCTGTGGTAGACAATGTTTCCGGTGTTACACAGTGTTCAGGCATCCACTGAGTACACACCCATTACATAACGTGGCCACCACCCCCACAATGGTTTTTAAATAGGAAAAGTTCAGTGTATTCTGTCTAAATAATTATCATTCAATACCAAATATTTTAAAGACACGACAACAGGTGTCTATAAAACACGCGCACACACACGCACGCACGCGCGTGCACACACGCACACACACATATATAAAAAACAATGTAGCAGCAGAGTGAAAGTCCTCACAAACATGTGGACTCACCAGTTGGAGGGCAAAGAAGAGAACGAGGAGGACTCCACAGGAGAGCATGGAAAGACACAGCAGGAGCACCAGCGGCTGATACTGGCTGATGCAGGAGAATTTGCGGTACAGAGCCTCATTTTTCAGCTCCTGGTCATTTAACAAGTACTTCCCCTTGGCCGGCATGGTTCACACTTCTCACTGAGACATCGAGGGTGCTGACCAGACGCCCAGAAGAGCAGGCATGTGTGTCTCTGCAACTTTTGCATGCGTGTAATCCTAGTAGATTGCTGGAAGTTCACAATGCGCTATGAGACACCTTGATAGCGCCTCGTAACTTGTGTTTTTCCTCTCGCTGTGTCATCTTGAACATAATTGCTGCTTCTCCCAAAGCAGTTGTAGGCCCCCCCCCCTCCCCTTGCTCTGTCTCTCCTCTTCGCTGGTCCTTTTGTATCTTCTACCGTCTGTATAGTGTTGGCTGGCAGAGGTGTTTCATCCTTTGCCAGCTACTGTGTTGCTCCCCTCAGTGGGCTTGAGTAATAAAAACGGGTCTGGGACACACAGTGGAGGAGAGGAGGTGGGTCCAGAGAGGTGGACGAGTTGAAGACAACAGTAGCTGATGAGGGTATCAAACAGGTCATTGGTGGGCCCACCAGGATTCAGGATGTAGCAGATGGGTGAGGGCAGCAGCTTCGAGGCCACACCTGGATTAGAAAGAGAGTGAAAGAAGGGGAGAGGAGGTACGTCAGTCACATACAGACAATACCTAATTCAAGTACCCAAACCTCCAACTGATTACAGGTGAGTTCAATCCTGGTTTCTGCTGGTCCACAAAGGTTTACTCTGAAGACCTGACTCATTCTGACCAGGGCAGCTGTAAGGTTCAGCACAACGGCACCATATTACTTCTCAAGGGGTGAGGAGAGAAGGGGGCTAGTTCTAGTTGTTAAATGTGATTTTGTTGTTTTAGAACTTAAAATCAATACATAAAACACTGGACATGAGTAAAACCCTAGCATGTGTGAGCTCATACACTCAGTAGCATATGAACGATGCAAACTGCATAAAAGTCACTGACAGTCTCTGTCTGACCATGATTGATTAGTGAGCATTGAAGCTCCTGTGCAAGTTCAGCAATATGAGGCAGTGATCTTCAAGAACTACACACGTCTTTACTACAGGCTTGTAAAAACAACAGGACATGAATTGAGACGATGGTACATCTATGAATAATTGTATCATTTATGTCAGGTTCTAACCTGAATTACTCTGTATTAGTGTGTACATGGATCAGGGATCCACTGCAAGGCCGTCCAACTGAGCTGCCTTAGAGAGTGAAATACACAATGTAATAACTATTTAAAAAGGAATTACACATGCTGACAAAGACTGAACTGAAGTATTCAACAATCATTAAAATCACCCTATGTCAGCCAAAAAAAGTGTTGTTAAGTGGAACAAGGCAATAGTGGAGTTGAGCAAAGGGCTCAACAATAATAAAGCTACTAAATGACATGGGGACCAAGAACGGTCTAGCTACATCTTCGAGTGGGTTCTTGAAGCGATTCAACATATTACTGCAGGATAATCACCCTACAAGCTAATGAGAGCTCTATACATTGGTTCAGGAGGGAGGAGAAGACTCTGACTTCAAGCTCTATAGAAACTGTGTGGACTTTGCACTGCTGTCAATATAAAGCTCATTTCCTGCAGTTGCTAATATCGCTGTTCTGATGTACAGCATGTGTTAAACATTAGTGTGTGCTTGCCCTCGCATAGCAACTGCGACAGATGCTATGTGCCATAAAGAGAGTGTTCAGTGAAGAGCCAAACAGGACAACAGAGACCTGGCAGCTCACATACGACTGCTGCATTGACCGATGAAACGCCACATTCTTCCAGTGATAAAAGACACCGTCACACTGAAGACCCTGATGACTGACCCGCAGGTCGTTTACAACCACTGGGAACTACACCCCTGCACTGCCTCTGCTAGAATAAAAACGGCAAGCAGACAGTTCTCCGCAGCCTCTGATAACACAACACAATCTGAGGGCAGTAAAAGCAAGAGGGAACACAGGGAGGTAAAACAAAGAACCGAGCAGAGACAGGGGATCGGATCCGGCTGTTACACCAACAGCAACCAGCTGGTCTATGAAAGAAGGATCCAGGATGGATACATTTACAATGCAGGAATCATTTACTTTGTGTCACTTTGTGTATCAAAAAACATCTCTGACTTGACCATATGCAACACTAAAGAACATTCTTCACCACCCGGTTTCTGTCATGAATATGTTAAATGCACACACATCACTTACATGTTTGATCCTGAGTACTGGACACATCTGAAAACAGTGGACATTGAACACGTTTGTGGCAAGAGATACTATTTGGTCACCAGGGGGAATGTGGTTCAAGTGAACTTGTGGAGCCAGGTCAGTCTGTCTGTTAGGGTCTCTGCCCCATTTGTCATGAATGAAAGGACGAACCACAGATTGCACAACAAGTACTTTTAATCCTCCATCTCTATCGTTGCCATGGCAAAAAGCAGCGCCATCAGACGTACGCTGGAAGACCAGACAGGGATGTACGGGAGGAGGAGGAGGATGAATAGCTGGAATTGTGATACACTGACTGCTGGGTCACTCACTGTGAAAGCTTTGCAATGGAGGGACTCGCATGGCGGCTTTGACAACTGGCGTCACTGAACCCTAATACAGCAGCCATACAAAAACAATGTATGCTAACAGCTTGAATGTGCTACACGCAACCACGATGTGTGGTTATATTGTAAGATTTTTTAGTAGTATGTCATTTTCTTACAGGTGCACAGGCAGCACTGGACACCTTTACATTTAAATATGCATACCGCAAAAGCCCGCTCCATTAAACACAACTCCACAACTGAACCCATTACACCAAGATCAAATAAATACTCTTGCTTTCCTTAAAAGAACATGACAATATAAAAATCGCTAAGACATTGCACATTCCTTTAAACACGGAATGTTTTACTTTAACCCATTCAAGACGACAGAAGAGTGTCACTAATGAACCTTTGGAGGATTTGAGGTTTGAGACTTCCAGATTTGGTTGAGAAAGGTCTTGAGGTTTTCCCACATGTATTGACGTTTGCCTTCCACGAAGGTCAATAGGCAGTAATCAACATATTTCAAGGGAAGAATAGACAGTTTGTCACTTTGCTTGAACAGTGCAATCAGTGGTCTTTATGGTAAGTATGGTAATAGGAAGTATGGTAAGTAGTAAATCATGACGACATTGTTCATGAAGCACGTTTGTCTAAAGACCTGACCAAATCTTCACCAGCCGCCACCCAAATCAAAGCCAGTTCAATCAGAGCAGACAGCCCCGGCTCTTTCCTAAGCAAATCACCCTGCTTTTATAGCAGTCTTTGTGTTGGGTTTCAATGAGCTCGAACAAAAACGAGACAAAGAGTGACCTCTGTAAAAGAAAGCACAGCGACACATTTCTAAGCACATGGTGTTGAAGATTCAGGGTTTCAGACCATGTTGTTTACGATTCGTGAGATTCACCAGACACTCAAAATCCTCTTCTTAAATAGACCTTGGTCATTGGTTATTTGTTTCAATCCACATATTCACCTCCAGCTGTCAGTCCCTTCTACAGTCTACTTTCATGTGCCGTAATACTGTATCTACATTAAAGCTCTACAGGATATAATTCATTCCTCCTTCACTCAATGTATGAGGGTACAGCAACACCCCACTGAGTTGGTTATCAGCAGAAACTTACTTATTTCATTAGTCTCAGCGAGTAAGTTGCCCTTTCTTTTAAAGTTTAGTTAGTTTCTAAAGTGAGAGAGAGAGATGTGTACATGTCACTAATATCAACTCTCCAGAGTTGCCGTTTGGTGTGATATTTCATATAGACCACACAATTAATCAAGAATATAATCAATAAACGAATCAATGATCACCATTACTGGCAGCCTTTAAGAAGGGCCAAGTAAATACAGCATGTTCTTCTATCGTGGTTAGATATCAGTTCAGTGTAAGCGCCCTTCATATCTTGCAGGAGCTTAACGATAGGCAGAGCACAAGCAGATGACTGATGTATGTACAGCAATGCACCAAGTAGATTAGATTAGGCCTCCTGTCCCTTCCCATCCCCTCTGCTCTTCTCCCAGTACTGTCTACTAGTATTGAATTATCCACATTGACCTGAATGAGCTGATGAAACCTAACAATATTAACAGGATGCTATCTCAACGCTGATTTAGCCTCAAATGCCATTGCTCAAAATAAATAAAGCAAGTGCAGGTACGTGCCCCATGTTACTGCTCAAGTGTTTCACATTTACTTCCACAAATTTCACCCCTGTTGCGCCACCTCAAGAAAAGAAGGGCTTATTGATTTGAAGATGCATTTGAACATGAGTGTGTCAGTCATGAGACAAACGCAGCACTGAAATAGCATTGATCGAATGAGTTCCAGCCATTTCCTTCTCAAATGCTGTTTGTATTTGAAAACACCTGCACACCCACAAAGAAAAAACATCAGTTATCTAAGTGATCCTTGTGTAACCTCAGCTGTCAGCTGCCAATAAGTTGCATTAGTCAATGCAATAGGCCACCGACAACACATGAGTTTACTTCTGCTACTGGGATGTGGTGTTCAGCGGACAGGTTTGTGTTATCTTGTAACTGTCTGAACACAAATGTCTTAATTCTACTCATGTCAACGTGCAGACCCTTCCCTTTCTTTTTCACTTGTCCTGGTCTATAATAAACCTCTTCATTACTTCTACTCTGCTACTGTGACACCTGTACAGCTTGTTTTTGGTGCTTCAAACAGCCACACACACTATGACAGACTTTTATTACACATTGTTCAGTCCTGTAGTCATGTGCATGTAAAGATGAATTTGACATTCCCAGTTTGTGAAAGACAGCAGTACGTTTAGGGGGGAAAAGAAAAAAAAGAAAAACACGGTGGAAAGAATGTGGTACATAGAGAGAGACCAACTCTTTCCAACTGCTGTAGCCAGCCACATCCCCGTTTCAGTTTTCATAACGGCAGTGCCTCACCGTACAACCCAGCTCCTTCTACCGCCAGCACCACCAGTAAGACCCTAATGATCCACTTCATTTGCCAGCTAGATTACAACCCCTACTTTTTAAAAAGAAACCTCAACATCTGCAAGCAGCACTGATGGGACAAATTCATAAAGCTTGACAAATCCTATTGTGGACGTCATGCAGAGCTTCACATCAGACTGATGGTAATATTCCAGGCTACCATAAAACCCCAGCTGCTGACAGGGCCATCTGCTGCATCTTTTCAACAATTCACTGTAACTGGAGTCCCCTTTCTGTTAAGAATATTATAATGCATGGTATGTCGGGACATACTTTTTCACAATAAAAGAGAAACCATAGGAAACTGGAAATTGTTCTAGCCTTATGTGTTTGACGACAATAAGACTTACATTGGGCAACAGTACTGACTGACTATCAGTGACTCAGAGTCGAAATGTGTCTTTTTAATACAGCCATTTTTAAGAAATCCTGTCGTGAGCAGAAGCTTCTTCACGCTGAAACAATAAACCGGAGATAAACCACATGATTAGGTTTCATTCTGCAAGTGAGCAGAGTACTAACTCCATGCTGGTTCTGATGTTTGAATCACCTGTGGATCTGAGCAGGTACCCTGTTGTGGAACATTCTTCAGGTCAATAATCCAACAAAAATGATTCATTCAACCATCATACCACCAGCAACAATCGGGGTAAGAACAGCTCTTGCAATAATGTTATGTTAAGAGTTGTCTGTGTGCCTTGAATCACACTCCATCATCAATGGCTGTGTATAAGACAGAGAGGGACTGAGATCAGTGTTTGTTCATGCAATGGATGGTGTGGTTTGCATCCCAATGAATCTATGTGTATTCAGCTGCCTGATTGATATTGATTCTACCAATGGTATATCTATCTAACCTTATATTTTCCAGACCCTTTTGTCTTTTTCTACATTATTTTGAGGACACTGGCCTTTTGGCCTCAGACTATGTAGAATAAAGCCGATGTTACTCAATAATACATTGAATGTCAATGTAAAATGTAAGAACATAATGTGATGAGAAATCCCATAATATCAATGGAGGACATTATTACTGTAATATATTCAGTGAGGTAGAAATAACCACAAATTCCCACACAGCTTTGAATGGAACACAAATCAGTAACTCATAGCGGTGGATGTAATGTCCGAATGCAGTACTGCATTAGTGTGACATTAGACTAAAGCTTTCTGACTGAGGGGATTAAAATTCTCTGGGAGAGTCCATGCACAGACTCACTTTATCCGCAGCAATATTTCATTTTAGGTTACATATAAACTGATGTTGTCATGACTGGATTAATACTCACTGCTGTATAGGATTGTGTGCTACACACTCCATTGCCTCAAGCAGAAGCTTTGCAGTGAATAAAAAAAGGAAAGCGAATGGGTTGACTCTGGGGTCATTTGTGTCATCTCTAAGGAAAAATAACACACCGACGTACGTTTTCATGTATATCTCTAGTGAATTCAAATCAGAAATCAATCAATCAAATCAATTACCACAAATCTGACTTTGAATAAGCCGGTTGAAATATGAGCTCAGGCAAATATTAGTGTCCTGCTAAAAAAAAAAAAAATGGACATGAGTTATGGTAATTAAAAAAGCCTGCAAAGATTGAGTATCTCATATGACTCAAACATCAGGTTTTTTAATTTTTTTAGGAGAACACACAAACCACAGGACAGAAAGAGGTACTTTAGCTATGAAGTTCAACACGGTACATTCCCCTCATCATTTGGCTGCTCATGCTGTAAACGCTGTGTGGCACCGAACATTCAGTTAAACCTTCAATTAAATCTGTGCAACAGCAGCAGTCAGACGGTGGAAATGACGCAGAAGGAGTGTGTTACCACCAGAGCCTCCTGGAATCTACAGCCGACTGGAGCTGAAACTTAGGATTTTACCTGTTAGCACTTTTTTTCCTCCCAACTGAGTGTCTTAATTAGCACCCTTCATAAAACATACACTCCCATGAGAGCCTTTCGTTCAGCTGAGCTCCTGCTTGCCTTCAACTGACTTTTTACTCCTCGAGCTTCTCCGGTGCTGCTCTACCCCTGACTCTCAATGGGGGCCTTGTCTACATACAGTTGGTGGTGGGGCTAGAGTTACACATTTTGTTAAAAGCCACCTTTATGTATTGCAAGTGTCTGCCAAAGGAATGTGCAGGACAGCATCGCTGTTGAACAGTCAAACAGAGAGGAATGTCTGATCGCGGCGTGCACCTCGTGGAGTTTTTGCAGTTTTTCGCTGAGTTGGGTGAAGGTGAAAACACTCCCACTGAGCATCTGTCTGTTGCATAAGGTTTCGCAAAGTAACTGTTGGAGATGACTGGAGTTTCCTCCTAAAAATGACTCTCAGTGCTTTGTGCCACACGGGGACAAATTCATCCAGGTGGGCGGAACTCACACTGACAGTTCACATTCAGTAGGGCAACCTGATTTTATTTTGTGAGCTGACAATCAATAGAATTAATGCTGAACGATAAATAAATAGAAGGTATCTGTAAGAGGGTTGTTACATTTGTCAAGTCTACATCTCATTGTCACCATTAATAGTCTATAACAACGTAAAGTGGATCAACTAAAAGCACCGATCAGTTGACTTACAATCTGCCAACCAGGCACAGTGGACCACATGACCTGGAGACAGTGGGTGTTCTGTCAGGTGACACTGATGCAAAGAAATCAACAATAACATGAAGAAGAATACAACCGAGGAGCCTCCTTCACAATGACAGAAACAAGACTTCTCAAATTTGTAAAAAAAAAAAAAAAAAAAAACTCAACTAATTTGATCCACACACACATGCACACACACACACACACTTTCTTGCATCATCCAGATTTCTGAAAGAGGACAAAGGCTTTTTGTTCAGTATTCTGTCAGTGGGGAGAGATAATTGCTTAGTACAGTTAATTACAGTGCCGAGCACCAAATTGATGTGAGAATTTCTTGATTGCCACCTTCTACTGAATGTGCCGTTGAACAATATTTACAAGTCAACTTCCGGCCGAGTGCTGAATAGATTAGTTCTGAAGTTTATTTGTTGTACATATGTCAATTCAACAATGTCCACGCCCCCCCCTTAAACTCTTTGTACGATCCTCTCTCTACCTCATTATGTCTCTTAGTCCTAATGACTTTCCACGGCGTCAAACAAGCACACTGGTTTTCAGTGCACTGAGACGTGATACATATATTCGACCACACACCATTTCACTTCCTTGGCAACCATGACTCATTTCCCTAACAACACTGCAAGGCCAGCTTCATAAAAAGGAACCTGACGCGACTGTACATTTAGTCACAGATGAATGCTGAAATGAAAGTGACTACTGAGAAATGTTGGGACAAACCTTCTTCCGATGCGTAAGCACAGATTCAGATACAAATCATTTTGCAGCTCCCGTGTGACTATAACACGTTAACATATTTTGTGCAAAATACACTATGATTATCAGTGAACAAATGCTTTTCTTTTAAAATCACCAGTAAGGAGCATGATTCATACAGCTGATCATTGGCGTGTGTGGACCTGTCAGAAGCTCCCTGCTCTTCGAACAGACCAGTCACAGGAAACATCTCTATGAACACTATGTGTAGTTTGTGAACAAATCGTATCTATCAATCAGACGGTCTCTATCCAGTTACATGTCCTCATTTACCTCACGTCCACTGTTTATGTGATACCAACCCTCCCAGAGGTAGCCAATCCTGGCTCATCACTCATTAAGCAGCTGAGCAACCGGAAAGTGTGCCAGACCTTACTGCAACATGCCAACATCACACATTTCTGAACGGAATTTGTGAAAGAACCAGAGGTCTGTGCACCAACTAAAACATCAATGCTGATGTTTATGGCAATTATTATCAATATCTTTGTGAAAGTTAACAGAAAAGTGTGTTGAGTTTCAGCGGTTACTTTTTTCTTTCACAGGTGAGCCATTCTTACACATCAGTGGCACTTTTCCATACGGGGGGCTCTCATATGCATTACATAATGTCCTTGAAACATGGACATGTACAAGTACAAAAAATACTGGAACTGAAATGGGAAAAAGAACGAGACACCCACTCAGGCATGAATCTGCTCGTACTTACTTTAGGACGTTTCAGAGATTAGATGAAGCATTTTGTCTTTGGGGAAAACACCTTATTCTCTATGGTGACACGATTATTATTCAATGTCTGTCTATTTCTGGGCCAGTTTTCATGAAACTGATAGGAGGGGTTCCAAAGAGACACCTGTAGATTTTGTTATTATTATTCAAAGCTAGCATACATATAATTCATATGCGAATTACAGGTATGCTGTACATGACACAGCAATATCAGGTGTATGAATGCCTTTGTTCATAAATAAATTACTTTTTTGGAGTGTATATCTATATCAGACTGTAATTAGTGTTTTCACAAAGGGGTCTGTGGGCAGGAAGGTGCCCAGGAAATGGACTGATATAAAAGAAAAAGTGAGGATCCGTTTCTAATGGCACTCCAAAGAACATCCTCTCAGCTGCTCCCGCCATCTCCAAACAGCAAAAGTAAAAGAGGGCAAGGCCTTTTAGATTCCCCTAAGCAAGCTACATTAGCAGTCCTCATCAGGGATAACAAAGACACTAAACTCACATTAAAAACAAAGACATCTCTGGAAAGACTTTACATTCAGACTGTCTGCTCCCAACTAAAAAGAACATTCCAGATGGAAAATTCTGAATGATTAAACAACATTTCTATCACCTATTGAAACAGGCTTCTCGTCAATAGGTGTTTGTGCAGCATTTTCAGTGTTGCTCAAAGGTTATAACCTTTATACACAAAGGTGTAGAAAGGTTGTGTTTACGTCCATTTCTCTAAGATGCCTCTGCATCCTACAAAATGTGTTAAACACAATTCAACACACTTCCATGGCAACGCATTCAGTAATAATACGCTAGTTCAGCATTTACGTCAAAGACCTGTGTGTGTGTGTGTGTGTGTGTGTGTGTGTGTGTGTGTGTGTGTGTGTGTGTGTGTGTGTGTGTGTGT
>JBBMJM010067832.1:6420-17243 GCA_037832705.1 Centriscus cristatus
GTGTGTGTGCTGATCAAACAGTGCTGCCCGTCTTTTCACTTCCATTATTGTGTGAGACGCATCTTATCAATGAAACAGATCAGTTTATTTTAAACACAGTGTCAACGCTAGCCTGTGTAGTCAGCACGATTCAACCGTTAAATGGTGTTTGCGGTTCCTAAGAGGGAGCTCATAATTACATCTCACACTGACCTTGTTCAGCGCTTCACCTACAAGATGCCTCATCATCACACACAAGGCTGAGAAAACAACACTCTGAAAGCCAGAGACTCCACTGAGACATAAAAAACCCCAAACCCCACTGTCTTCATAATATACAGTTAGCACATAAAATCTCACCTTTATTTTTCAGCGTGAAAGGACCACCCTTGATCAAAGAGGGCATTAATCATTTCCATATATATTGAATGACCTTTCCTCCCCATGATACACTGCAGTTGTGGGACCAGCGTGTCCTTTGCCCATTTAATTACTGACATTGCCTTATTTCATTGACAGGGTGATCTGTAGATTGGCGCAAATGCCACAAGACAACCTTTATCTTGTGACAGCGAGGCTAATCTGCGCTTACCTCTGGCGGTTATTGTCAACCAGAGCTGATTCACAGTCATCAGGGCTCTCAGGTTACACTGATGAACCATAAGTAATCATGTGAAGGGTGTATGCCGTTTAGCTGCTAAGAGATAAGCATCATCATCATCATCATCATCATCACCAAGGTGTAATTAAACTCTTCTGATCATATTGACACCAACAGGGAAAAAAACCCTAAAACAAACATCCAGCAGTGCTGATTTAATACCTCAGAGACAAAAGCAGACGCAATCCTCTAGACAACAACACAGGCCACTGCTATGAGAGGTGGCTCACAACAAGAACATCAAGTCTTAAAACAATCATTTTGCACAATAAGTCCAACAGAAAGCCAGCGGTGACCCAAGAAGAGCAGCTTGGAAATGTATCCTGGAAAAGCTCTAATGCTCTCTGCTCTTGTCGAGTCGACGTCCTGAGCACAAAAATACAGGGTGACTCCAACCAGACGTTTGGACTTGACGTAGTCTCAAGTAACAAACTGTATGACTTCAAATGAACCTGAGCCTTACGCCTTCAAAGATGTTACCTCGTTTTACCCCGAGACCACAATGAGCAACAAATGCACTCATCAAAAGGGTATTTAGAGAACCAGCGTGTCGTTAAAACCAGGTTAATGAACACGGCTCATTAGGAAGTTTCACATTTCTCTTGACTTGCAAGCCAGCCTCACTCCCCTTTCTGGCCTTTGTTGTCATCATTAAGCTTTCAGGGGAAATCTGAGCGTCACCTGTAATACTGTGAGTTAAACGGTGTAACTGACCGTGTAACTCTCAGGCATGTGGCAGGTGTTAACCAACCACAGCTCTCAGTTCATGAGCCAATATCTCAAAGCCTGAGCACTGCCTGCGCACGTATGCGAGAACATAGCGGGTGGAATTTAATTCATTTATTAGCCGTTCTGTGAAAAAACAAAACAATAAACTCTACAATTCTGAGAAATTGTGGAAATACTGAAACGATTATTTAAAACCTTACCAAATGGTTGCAATTTAAAAGATGAAATCAAATCGTCCAATCACAAACGAGCATATGTTTACAGTACTGTAGATAATAAAACCTTCCCAGTGATGGATGCTGGTATGACTTGTCTACCTGTTACAGGCAGCAAGTTAGCAGTCATCTAAGCCAAAAACCTCACAAAGCACCTGATGAATAAACTAATAATTGAATGAGAATTGGTATGTTTTGGGGCTTGTGAATACTGCCAAGTGCAAATAAAGCCATTACTGGCATTATTCACCATTCCAGTTCAGTCCCCATGGGTGCTCTTTTTCCTAATGGCACAGTCATTCAGTTAAGATCTTGTTTTCTATCAGCGCCGGCTGCTGCAGTTATCAGTAGGAACTTTAATGAAGCAATCTTCTTTCCCCCTGACCGTGAAAGAGCCCTACGACCAATTACTGCGCAGCTCAACCGCTGAGGTGACACCTCCTTCCGCTGTTCTCTTGTCTTCATTGTCTCAAATGACATGGTTTGTTTTTTTAATCAAGCCTTTTATTGTTCATCTCTACAAAGACTGCTGCAATTACGGACCGGACGGTTTATCCAGCAACCAGGGAAGAGGGTGAGGAAGTGGATGTGCGTTTTTCAAGTCAAAGGGAATATTTTTATTCACGGGAAGACAAGCTGGGCTCATTGCGTCTAAAGAACGGACAGGACTGAAGTGAGGATGTATGCCGGCCTTTCACTCGCCAAGTCTGTCCTCTCGGGGGTGGATAGTTAAAAAGCAGTAAATAAAACAGGGGATCTGTTCATTATCCGCTGCCCTTTTTAATTCAGCCAGATGCTTCTTAGGTACAGCAGAGATTTTGGTGCGGTAAGCAGTTTTCTTCCCTGCATCTGGGCTGCTGCATACAGCCGCTGTCTGATGCAGAGCAAATGTTTGCCTCTGGCTAAGAATGAATAATGCAGAGTGTATATCATTACCATTATACACAGGCTTTGCATAAAGGCGCCACATCATGAGTCATAAAAATATCACTCAGACAACACAGCTGTAATGTGTACAGGGTAAAGAACGATGCAGCAGCAACAACAACAACAAAAGCACTTTGTGTCATAAAAGAAACCATCACGACCCTTGAACTGCCGGGTGGCAAATTTGTCAAGATGAAAACCACACGATGTTAAGAAGCTTTTTCATTCAGAAATGTGAGTAGGTTAAGGGGTAATTCTAAACATTTGCTTTGCTTTATTAAAACAAATGGGTTTCCAGGGATTAGAACCATTTCTGAATTAAATTAGGCCAATGTTAATATTCCTAATATCACAACTCTGCACTGAAGTCTATTCACACATAATTACCGAGCCTCTGCAGCCGCTGCTCCTCGATGAAACGCTCTCTGAGCAGCCGTTCGTCTTCGTGGCAGAGGAAATGGACTCGTTACCAGAAAGGTCAGTAATAAGAACAGGCTGAGCCACCAGATCTCCTCAGTGCTTCCATTCACTTGAATCTATATCAGCCAGGGGGATTTTTTTTCAGTTCTCAGTGAAAACAGCATTCCTTTGGGAAGTTATACACGGATTATTCACGTCAGCGTTTTAATAGAATGTTAAGGAGTGTAAAACTCAGACACGTTAAGTGCTTCTGACAGCAGCTGTGATTTGTGACTTCAGAGGGAAATCCATCCTGTTTCGCGATCGCAGTCACTCGGGTAATGGGATCTCAGTATGAGTGTTTACTTGAGATTTGGTTCGCCTGCCAAAAGATTCCTCTGTTTGCCTTTGTGTCAGCCGCAGATTAGCATTCACTGGCGCTCAATGACCTAAACTGCTCCTGTGAAACAAGTGAGAGGAGGCAGCACACCCCACGACAAAATGTCCACACACTGCGCGTCATGCTTGGTTTCCCCGCAAGCTCATTAATAATGTTCTGGACAAATGTTTGCCAGAAAACTACCTCACAAATGAGAACACGGAGAACTCAATGACACACATAAATCAGAGCGGGGTTGCGTTCATTGTCAAACAAGTGCCGCAGTGGAAAACATTAAAGACACATTTAACTCGGAGGTGTCGGAGGACGATCGTATATTATCGCCACGCATCTCTTTTCCACATTCTGTGAGGAGAGAGAGATTAATGCCAGTGCCGATGTATATCTGTAGAACTAAAAACGGACAGTGGATATACATACTGGGTCAGTGCTGTAAGCGTTGTCTGCACAGTGTCTTCGTTTTGGGAACATCACACCACTGTTATGCCTCAGCGTTCTGTGTATGAGGTCCAGAGGTGCAACGGAGGTCCAACTTGTTCCGCCGCTGAGGTAACAGAAGGCGTAACAAGATGTTCCTAGCATTTCAGATTCTTTAGAAATGTCCAATCCAGTAAGGTGCGATAATGTGGAATGTTGTGATGTAATCTTTTTGTCATTAACCAGCTGTGTTAAAGCATATGAAGTTTTTTTTTTTATTAATTGCTATTTTTCAACGTGAAGCTCCCATACGGAGACATTAACGGCTTTGGCAGTTGACTGATCTTACAACAAAGTGCTGCTACGATAAGTAGCAATGTGTGGCTTCATTACGTCTTCAGTATGGATCATATCTTTTATCTTGAACATTTCAATCTAATGAGGATAAGCCACGCTGAACGAGTCCGATTAGAACCGATGAGACATCTCAACAGATAATACGACCGCAAATTTGATTGTTGAAAGCCAAATGTGTCACCTCAGCAACATCTCCACTGGGAGTGTGCTGCTTTGTTCCCTCTTTATACTGTGAAGTAAATATCTTTGGGCCAGCTGGAGATAATTCCTGTTTTCATCGATCAGAGGCTCTCAGCACGTCCCTCAACCGTTTTTAATTCGTTTTAATTTATTTCAAACACATGTCATCAAACTTAAAAAGACGTTCCCATGAAGTCTGTGCTCCAGACTAATATTAATAATAATGCTACATTTTATTTAAAAGTGCCTTTCAGGACACTGAAGGACACAGTAAACAGTAAAAAACAACAATCAAATATCAGCAATGATATAATCAACAAACCCTTGTTGATTTTACTTGTTTTATACTTATCTTATACTTTGATATGTTCTGGCTCACAAATAAGACAGGACGACTTTGGATTTATTTATTGCAGATTCTGAGCAGGTGCCTTCTCTCTGATGTTGCTGTCGATGTCTAAGACCTTCCCTGAAAGGTCAGACAACATGTCAGCACCAAACACTGATCGCTGAATATAATTCATCAATATCTTTAAAATGCCAACAATTATGAAAGAGGACAATGATCTGGGATGATTCATCCAAGGTCAAATTCAGCTGTAGTCCAAAATAATGTAGGTATTTTCTGGCCTTTAGGTCCATGCTAGTTCATCGATGCTGCCAAACACAATGCGCTAAACAACCTGAATACCCAGGAGGCATCTCTGACCTCAACCCCCTTTTCCTCCACCCCATCACCTCATGAATATTGATATCCCCCCCGCAGTGCTTAACGGGAACACTGTGAAAAATGATGCTGGGTGTGCCACTCACATATAATCCCCCCCCCAGGGGCACAGGACTAATATGCAACCATCACAGGCGTGAAGATGATCCCATCAGGCGGGAAGAGAACTGAAGGTCAAACAAATACAAGTCTTGCATCTATGAGAGATTTCTTGATGATACATACTCATGTCGGCCAGAGAGCCCATGATGGACTGACCAGTCGTGGGTCTTGTGAAAAGATTGCATACGTCATCAGGAGGTGACAGCGGCTCATCGCATTGCTGAGATATTACGACACACCAGTAAAATGCATCAACAAAAAGAAGCAAAGTAAGAAGAGGGCTTCTGAAAGGGTAACTGAGGACAAACAATCCAGAACAATTAGAAAATGGATAACTCGCCAAACAATGTTGGCCATTTTGGCAGAGCGACCATCTCTCCTCTCATTCCCTGCCCTGCTTAGATTAGTATCATCTTTGTGATCATCACAGGCACATTCTACACTTAATACACTTAAATTGAACATTTAAAATTGTAAAATCTCAGGCGTATATGTGTAGAATAGCGGGGAAGACTGTTCAAAGACTGTTGAAAGAAATGAAACAAACTTACAATCTACTAAGAGGCAGCACTGATACACCAAATTTGCTGGCTTGAATCTATATCTGTTCCACTGGGGAAAAAAAATATTTAAAAACACTGAAATGTATGACTAACTGAAAAATACTGTGGTGCCTCATCCAAAACAGTATTTTGAGATATTTGTGAGGGATCAACGACCAGCAAACATCACAGACTGGCTGACGCTGCACACTACTGTCCCTACAGGGACATGGGAAACCTTTGCTGAGAGGACGGCGTCGCTCCACAGTGATGTCTCATCAGGTACCCAGCAATTGTCGTTTGCAAAAGAGCTCGTTTTGCTTGCTAGCCACAGCCAATTTGCTAGCAGCATGTCATTTTCAGGGCTTAAAGTAAAAAAAAAAAATCCTGAGCCTGAACCTTTTCCAGAGAGTCGGGTGTAGTGGATCCGACAACTTTTTGGTATTGTGCTTGCCAGGGTACAAGCTAACCTACAGTTTAAATGTGAATTTTAGAAAGGAAAGCTAACAATCCAATAAGGACATATGAAACTCAGTCAGGCTAATTAATTTGAATTATTCATTGAACAGCCTTTTAATTAATCAAAGGGCAATTTATACAAAAACATATAAACAGGGAACTAAAGTTAATATTCTAATTTTAAATTGCTAAATTTCCATTAATCTTATTCATAGAAAACCGACCAAAGAATGTCTGTTTTCTTCTTGTCTTGACAAGAGGTTTCTTGAACTCCGGAGCTATGCCATGGGTGTTCATGTAACTAGCATGCGGCTTGGAAACTGACATTTTTGTCAAAGCATTTTTATCAACCGCTACTTTTTTTTTTTTTTTTTTTTACACAGATCTACGAGTGGTTGTGCAATCATAAAGGACAAATCATGTTCAATGAACGAGCACACACGTATTTTCTAGTTACAAATGCATCAGTTGTCGCTCCCGGTGACTTGGTGCTTTATGGCTGGGGTCTCCTTTGTGGCGTCTGACAACTTTTTAGCCGCTAGATGCATACACCAGCTTCTTCGAACACAGCACACACAAACATGCACCTGGCTCTCTTAGTTTCTAGCATCAGCTCCCAAAAGGCTCGTCGTCTCCAACGCTTTCCTTGAGCCAAGCCCAGCACCATTTATTTTCTAATGTCCTTGTCAATTAGAACGTCCGCCCCCGGCTTCATGGACTTGGTCTCCATTGAAATCACCGCACCGGCACGGCAAAAGATAAAAGGACCACTTGGAGATTCAGGCTACAGGTTAACTCGCAGAAAAACCAAGTGTGGCATATTGTCACCATATGCCGCAGCAATTTATGCAATTTATTTGTAAGATGCTTTTATGTGTCATTTCCGACTATAACGCTGTTATACGCTGTTCAGTTCATCAACTGCTGCTAGATCTAAACCACATAGTTATTGTTGCTAACATACCTTTTTTCAAGGACCCACATGTATTGATGAGCGAATAGCCATTGTCTTTGTATACCCCTTTATACCACGCGTCAGGTGTAGCTATGCTTTTTCCAAGACTTGTTACAGGTTTAATCAATCACACTATGGGTAACTGCTGAAATGCACATAATCTGTTTAAGCCTTGAGTGTCATTGGCATCTCCGCTTCAATAGCTGCCTGGATCACTGAGTATCACAGAACAATAGCAGCGTTAAAAGAAAAAAAAACAAAAACATTCTTGCTCTTTGGATTGGGGTGACTCATACGCGACTATGTTTTAGTCAGATAAACATTGTTTTGCTTTCTGTGCACGGCAGCTGTAATGAAAATGTATGTTTGACCGTGTGTGTGAGAGCACCAGACACAGATGTCTGAACATTCAAAGCTTATCTCCTGTGGCTGTAAATGCAACATCATCAGAGCATGTTTGGATTTCACAGTGAAATGTCGGCATCAGAGGATCAACGGCACAAATAAGGAGGGGGAACAAATCACAATGCTCACAGCCGTCGTGCCCCGATCACAAATGCGGCTTAAGTGATTCAGCGGCAGAAGACGCACAACACACAGACGTGACAGGTGAGGAAATATCCACTGAGGGGAATTTTTTTTTTTAACAAGAGAAAATCTGAACAGGCAGAGGAGGATGTGGGAGAAATGGGACATGACTCAGATTGGAATGTAAAATGCAATGAACAATTCTTCCAGTTTATTTATTCACAGGGTGATACTAGTGTATTTGTGTGTGTGTGCGTGTGGGGGCTGTAATATTTTATATAAAAGCTGGAACGATGACACGCTGAAATTGTTAGTTTAGTTGAATATGTTGGTGTTTAAAAGGTGATCTCGAACCAAAGGTATATTCAAAATGTATAATAAATCAATAATGGAAGGAACAGTCAGTCATGACGATAGTCACGATGGCACCGGGTTGTGAAAGTCGTATTTAGAGAAGTACTATAAAAGAAAATGGAATGAAAACCCATCCTGTTTATTGTAGTTATTCGGCAATGGTTCCTCGTTGAACTTTGAAAACCTCCTCTTCTATGCAGCAGCAAAGAAGAATCTGTAATGTTTCTCCAATTAGGAAACATATCAAGAGGCCACCTTGAACACAATCCTATTTGCAGCATGCTTTTATTTTTCTTGATAAAAAACGGTTTCTACATCTCGCCTCCTGTGGAACACAGACTTATTCTTCCCCTTCTGCTCCTGCAGCTCAACTATCTTTCACCTCCAGGTTTTATTTATACCCCTTTGCCTTTCCCAAACGCGTTTCACTTCTCTTCTAGTTTTGTTCTACTTATTTGCCTAACATGTTTTGTTCATTTGCGTTGCCTCCATGACCTCAGTCAGTAACAAGAACCTGGCTTTTTTTTGAGGAAATACAATATATAGAGCATTAAGATGGGTCGTCTATGTTTCTATGCATCAAAGACTTACTGGAAACAATATGAAGGTACGTGCTGCTGAGATGATGATGATTAATTTTTCAAGTCATTAATCAATAATAGATAACTTTAATAGACACTTCCTGGGGGTGTCATTTAATAAACACGTCCTCTGTTGCACTGGTGTCGTTCCAGTTTAACGTCTTTAAGTGTGATTTGTGGTAAGGTTTTAATACGTGTAGATGTTGCAGACAGGAAAGCTGTTTTGTCTCCATCAATAGGTGTACAAGCACAGCCTTCATGTACAATATACTTGAAGTTTGTGACAGTGAGAATAATTGCCGTGTCAAATCCGCTTGAGCTTCAGCGTGTTCCTGTTTGTTTGATGTGTGACAACTGCCAAGGTGACAGGCATGCTGTCACTGTGGTGGAAGAGAGGTAACGCTCCAGTTCAAACTGGGTTGTCCTACTCGTGACATAGCACCAAACGCATGACGTGTGTTTACACAGCATGGAAACGGATTTCTTGTGGGGCTTTTCCACTGCACGTTTCCAGCATGGCTCGAACCAACTAGACACGGCTCGAACCGGCTTTCTTGAGTTTATACTGGTGATCGGTGACCTGACCGGGTACTTTTTTCGTACTACTGCTGTTGAGGTTCTAGGTGAGCCAAGCTGGTCCTAAACATGTGACGTCGCAGACCGCTGGCCTCTGATTGGTCACTACAGACAGGCTGACCCATCTGTGACACAGGAGTCTACCGGATAGCGATCACTCCTTTCTTCCTTGTCACGTTCTCAATGAACATGTCTGGTGTGGGGAAAACAAAAACTGTTGTCTGGTAATGAAGCACAGACGTTACAATTCCTGGCTAGAACGTTGTACCAGCTCTTTTCTCTTGTTCTGTCTGTCACAAAATCCAATGTTCCACATTGCTTAAGTGTTTCTATCACGGTAACCTGAATTTGAAGAGGGAGTGAATTTTAATGGAAAAGCACTTGACTGGAACTGTGTAGTGGAAAAACACCATTAGACAAAATTTGTATATTGAGTTGAGTTGTGATATCAATAGCAACAGGAAACAATAACCATGGAGATTTCATTGTGAAGTGTTCAGGACTAAACATAAATCCATGTTTCCCTTTGAGGAAACACTTGAGATGTTGGGTGTCACGTTCTGTGACCTGTAAACTGATCCTGCAACTCCTCCACTGAAAAAGTAAATCAGCAGCATATCTGACTAGACCAACAACGAATACATCTGCTGCTGGAGAGAGCACGGGTGTCATGGTGTGCATGTGTGATGTTCTTCTCACTGCTGTCACCTTGCATTACTCAAATTAAATAGTTGTATGTATTTCATTCATGTTTTGCCTGGCACAAAAAGACAGAACAGAGTGATGGACATGGCTGGCAAGCAGGAAGCAGACAGATGAAAAGACGCACTGCAAACTCATCCATCAACTTACTGTTATTCCCTGACATCAGACATGGAATGACCACATGTTTATGTGACTGCTATCCCCCAAATCCTCCGATTTGTTTCTCTTTTCAGAGCTGGAAGGATTGTTCATTAACACATGTGAAATAATGTGAAGTATTTAAGAGGAGCCAGTGGTTTATCACGGCACGTGACAAATGTGTCAATGAATCTGCTGTCTCTATGCACTATGAAATTAATCTACCTGGGAGTGGGCCCAAATACTGCAGGTGTATGGGAAACACGACAGCTGTTTCACTCGATTTGATCCTTTCAGGAAAGTCAGAGAGAATCTGTGCACATAGCACTTGTCTGCCCATATCCACACTGAAAAGCAGGGCTCTCCATTTTGCAGATGGAAACACAGCATGATACCGACCAGACCCCACCAGCAATACTAAAGACATTGTAGGTGATAAGAAGGAGACTGCAGATTTTAACTACATGATACGGATGGCTGTCAGTGACCAGGACACAGTGTTGAGGGAGTCTGAAGGGCTCCTCAGCCAAGAGACAGATGAGATGACATAAATCAACTCGCCCCCCCCAGTGCAGCGTTTGTTGAATGTACCGAAGTGAATCTCTTTAACACAACTCTCTGGCTGCCTCCTGAAGGGGGCCAACAGTCTGTGACTCCATTTGTCGTGGGGAATGAAATGAATAACCTTTCAAGCTAACCTGGCTAGGAGCAGTGTAGCATACAAATGATGACACTGGCTCCTTGTGTGCACTAAATCTGAGCGAGTATTTAAATGGCCCTGTGATGGTTTGCATGAGAAATTATTATCGTCGATGCTAATGGAGGGCTAATTTATTTAGGCACATCATAAAAAACAAACCATTCATTTTTTGTGTGCAAAGAACAGACACAC
>JBBMJM010068048.1:0-17236 GCA_037832705.1 Centriscus cristatus
TGTGTGTGTGTGTGTGTGTGTGTGTGTGTGTGTGTGTGTGTGTGTGTGTGTGTGTGTGTGTGTGTGTGTGTGTCATTGTGCATCTACTGTATTTTTGTTTGTTTGTTGTGTAAGTATAGATAGTTGCACTCCAGAGGTAAATGTGGTGAGAGAAACAAACACTGATGACAGACTTTGTACTTGTGAATTAGTAGCAAATAGTCAGGACTTTATGATTGTCACGATTAAATCAAGGGGTTATTTTTTTTGTTTGTTTCCTGCAAATAAAAGATGTCAATGCCTCATAGGTGAGAGAAAATTTATATATCAGATACATATGTGTTCAATCTGCCCCATTAGGGGGCACAGCTAAGCATTACATGACAAATATCACAGCAAATTACAAAAATAAAAAAAAAACTGTAGGTGCTCAGGGACCGTTCAGCCTGCTTGAGCGTTTGCCGAAACCGTTATGTTGCACTTGGAATCTTTGGTCTGGTCTGAACTTAATGTTTTAAAGTTCAGGCCGTGGATCAATGTGCTGGAGAAGTGAACAGACCATGTGGACCCTGATGATACACAGACAGACTCCAACCACACCCGCAGACATTACATCAATTAAACCAAGAATTCACATGCAGGCAAACATACAAAGCCAAGAGTAAACATCCCAAAGACACCGACGTGTCCGCCAAAAGCCCAACATTCACTGCCAGGCAGACGGGCGAATATTAAAATCCCTCCAATAGCAAACGGGCACTAATCTGCCAATCACAGTCTGAGCTGGTTGAGAGCACAGTGTAGCGCTGATAATGCTGCCCTAATGTGTTTGTCCATTAATTATTCATATTCATTCCTGTGGTCTGAAACGTAATCTACACAACAGCACCTGTCCCAACTCTGAATATCACGGACGTAAAGCGGCAGAGTAAAATATTCATACAGGAGGAAATGAGAGGGTATAAAACACAAATACCGGTTCACCAACAAGAGTCAACATTTATTCCTGTTTGCATCAAATTGCGGCTTGGAAATAATGTGTGTGTCGGGCTCCAAAGTAGTAAATGATGGCCCAGCATCGACAGTTTCAGGGTGTGGATTACAGTTTACTGTCCTTGCTCAGGAATCTCTAAGGGTGCTTTCACACCGACAGGCTTTAAATCAAACTGGAGTTTGTTTTTACGCTGAGTGAGGTTTGTTTTGTCTGGTGTGAACACAAAGACGTGGTCTCCGTCGGAATCATGCGATGAATGCTCCAGGAGAGGAAGCATGTGGGACCAAAACAGACCAACAGAACAGAACACCTTTATAGAAATGCATATCAGTAATTATCTGCATGCATGTTTACTCTGGTGTCATTATGGTTTCTTATTATCGCCTAACACCTGGTGGGCCGTCCATTAACGCAAGTGTAAATCCACAGTCGAGACATGGGGAAGTAGTATCTAACTGTTTATGCTGCTCAAAAATGGATTAGAGTAGCAACAGAACTTAAATCAGTCCTTTGTATGTAAGATTTTTTTCTTTAAAAAAAAAAAATGCATGTTCTTTTTAAGTAATCCAATACAAAAACAATATTTTCTGCACTTTTTATTCATATTTTTGTTTTTCTATTTTTTATTGTACCATTTTTTCATTTTTTTTCTATGGAAAGCTCACTGAGTTGCCTCCGTGAATGAAATAAACCATAAGAATAAAGCTGCCTCGCCATTAAATCAACGACTCTGGATGTAGGATGAGCAGCTCCGGCACGTCGGTATCGAAAGTGAGCATTAGGAAATTCACAAAATTCCAGATCTCGTTTAACGGTTCAAGTGAACCCAGACCTAAACCAGAAACATCTGCCATGTACAATGTTTTGTTCGTCCAGATATTGTTGGAGAAATGTGATCTGAGTGGACCATCTACATTTAATCATAAAAGTGTCTGAGGTGTGACAGCTGCTCTCTTCAGCTGTCGCATTGGATGGAGACGTGGACACGATGGCCATTGTTGTCTATAGTCCCATAGTTTAGGACAAAGTGCCTCTGTACTGACAGACAACCCATGTTTCAGATGCAATTATACTGGCCATTCATCCCCATAAAGTCTCCAGTTGATTGTAGAACCTCCGGCACACAAGCAGTAATTGTTTGAGGAGTTCCGACATCCAGAGACGAGCTCAGAGCCGACACTCCGTCATGAAAGGTGTCAGCTGAGGGGCTTCGGGCATCAGATTAGGACGCCTCCCGGGGGCCTTCCACTGGATGTGCTTCGGTAACTAGTCAGAGGCTCTGTGGTACACTCGGAACATACTGCAGGGATCATAGGCTCAGAAGAACCAGAAAGCAGCTGCCACTGTGATTCAGTCCTGGAAAAACTCCAGAAAATGGAAAGATAGATGGAAGGCTCATGCACACACCTGCTCTGGACTTTGGCAACTCTCATTTACACCTGAAAATTAGATTTTTTTTCCAACCTTAACCCTTTACAGACCACTAATTGAAATACTTTGAAATTCAAAATAAGGGGTGTAATTACTGTGATATACATCAGTCATGTCTATGATTTCTTGCCAATTCAGAAAACATTTTATTCACAGATTGAAACATAGAGTGAACGTACAAACATTTACATTTTTATGGTTTCTCATCAGAGGTATTACTTTTATTCAAATCGCTTCAGATTGGACTGATTTGAAAGCCCCTGCTGTGACTTACTGGGAAAAAACATGCATGTGCTTCAGTAAAATATGTCAGGGGAGTGACAAGTCGCATTGTTTGACGCCAGCAGATATGAACAGACCTCTGCAATTTATGTTATATAATAAATGGATAGCATTTGAATAGTACTGTTTGTACAAATTGCTCAGTAATTTGCCTCTCATTTATCAAGGTTGTTTTTCCCCCGTCACTGGGTGAACACAAGGTTTGTTTTTGGGGTTTTTTAACTTATCAGTTATTATATCACATTATAACGGCTTTCCATATTTCCATGTGCATAAAGTCGACATATCATCAACATCCGTGATGTTTGTATGTCAGGGACATGTGGTCAGGTGAGTGTGCCATCCGTTTGAGATTAAAAAAAAAAAAAATAGAAGATAAAAAAGTAAATAATAGTCTATCGCTGCATCAACTTATCTCCTGCTCAAATACAAGCAGAGCCTCAGCTGGACCGAACAATCCACCACAAGCTGGGCTGAGCACGTACCCCTGACCTGCTGCCATCTCTGTATATTTTGTCTGATGTCTCCATCATACTTGAAGTCCGGTTGTGTCATCATGACGCCCATGTTTGATCCCATTTGCATGTACACAGTGCTGTTAATAAAATACAGTATTCCCTCCGTGGGACAATGAGGTATAATCTAATCTGCCTGGTTCACTTTCCATGGTTGAGAAAAACAGCTTCAAGAACTCGTCTCTACTTGACTTTGCTGGCTTTTGGTACCAGACACATCGTTTAACATTTACAATCCAGTGGGGTGAGTGGGGTGTTCGTGTGTCTTATGAAATACTTACAGAAGGACAGTGAGAGATAGATATTTTTTGTTTTTACAAAGAACTTAATTTGCATATTAATATTTTTATATTTGACTCAATAAAATGCTTTTATTATAAATAATCAATGATAAATGAATTACTTGTAGCTTCTTGTCCTCAACAGAACATCAAATTCTATCCAAACACCAACGAGAGAGAGAGAGAGAGACTTTCTTGCACTTTCTTGCTGCAGTAGTCTAACTCTTGAATAGTGTTCTCACCAACCAACAAACAGGTACATGGTGTAATACGCAGGCGGAATGGAGAATGGTCACGGTATCACTACTGCTGGTAATAAAAAAAATGTAGGTGGATGTTTGTGTTAATGACTGGTCTGTGGACAACTCAGAACCTCCACAGAGCAGGTACCAGGTACGGTCCTGAGTGGACAGGCAAAGATAAAGCAGAGTCAAGTGGAGTAGTGTTTGAACGGTGTACTGGAAACATGTGCATTCGTCCTTCTGGAGAAAAGAAGCTGGACGTGAGCTTCGGAAGTGGTTAGTGTCTCACAACACATCATCCCTGATCCACTTCCATATGTTATGTTTATTAGTGTCTGGACATTGGGATGTTTGATCTCGATCCAGAACATCTATGACATGATGAACCATCTCTACGCCACAACAACCATTCTGATCTTTCACTTCTTTTCAAGCGCAGATGTGTCTTCAGAGATCTGCTCACATAAATCCTTCAGTAAAGTTTTTACATAATTTCACAAAGAGACACTAAGCTGGATCAATGCAGAATTAGGACTTCTTCTACTTCTTCTACTTCTCCAGAGCTACTAAGTCTCTTTTCCAACTTGACTGTGTTACTTTGGAAGACACACTGGCGATATAATGACCATCTACTCAGGGAAAAATGTAATATAAGAGAGTCCCAGCTGAGCGAGTAACAGATTATTGTGTTGTCTTCTTCAGGGGTCACTGAGCTCCACTGTAGATGACATCTTTAAGAAGCTGGCACCTCAGGGAGCTACCAGCCGCTTGACTGAACCCCTTCTTAGCGACACTTGGCAATGTGACAGTCAGGTGATATTCCACGACGGTTTTTCTCCACATTTCCAGGGTCATTTTGCAGATAGGAGCTTTCACACTATGGCCATTGATTACACGTCCGTGTCTGTTTGATTGTGTCGCTGTGCAATGAACCAGCTGTCCACGGTGGGATTTACAGCTGCTGTGTTGATGTCTTTCCCTTTACCGCCGTCGTTCTTCATGTCCTTCAAGCCATAGCGATGGAAAGATTGGAATACTTCCCCGCTGCTCTCCAATACAAAGACGGTTGTATTTCCTGGGCAAACACGGCAGAGCTGAGAAAGCAACAAACTGTCCATTCGGTCACGGTCTTTACCGCAGCCCCGGTGTGTACCATCAGGCAACAGTGGAGGCTCACACCCAAAAGGGCTGATGATCCCTCTTTTGATTTGACGTGTTCCCAATCGGAGGTAGACGCCACTGCGACCTCTGTGGGTGTGTGACTTGAATACAGCGAGGAGACCTAAGACTTGGTCTGCTGCTGCCTCACACACCCAGCTCTTGTTTCCCTTCGGGTGATGTGCAGCACCGGCCACTGCCCTGCCAGAATCTATCTAATAAGTGTTGGTGATACACTGTGTCAGACAACTGAGAACACACACACACACACACACACAATCTGCTGATAAAATAATGCTGTTCTAGAGCTTCTCTCAGGTGACAGGTCACAGTCCAGGAAGGACACAACCTGTGACTTTGTCCAGCGAGATCGCACATGCGCGCGTTCTCAGTTACATCAGAAATAAAACCAAGATGTTTGGTGGCAGATACACATTTGCTGATCGCTAATAATACTCATGCAACCTTGGACTAGCATTGTCAATGACGTCCTGGAGGGGTGGGGGTGAGGGTGGCATCTGTCTGACAGGAGCCTGTTCTTTCCGAGCACCTTCAAATTCAGACTTATCTTGCTTTTGGTAAATTCTTTTTCCATTTTGTTGATTTTTATTCATGATGCCCAGTGTCAACAGGAGCAGCTCTGTGCAGGGGGATAGAGGCATTCATTCACAACGCAGCGTCTGGGATCACTCGGAACCTCCCACACACCACAGCTTCTCCTCCCACTGAAATACCACAATTTCCTGGTCCCTTTTCCAAGTCAGGAAATTAGCATCCAGTGTGCCGGTCGGTGTAAATCTATTCTGTGCTGCTTTATGACATACGTCGCACCAGAGATGACTGAACTGCCCGTTTGTTCAGCACACTCTTCTGTTCTAACCGTGTTCCATCTGATGACAGATAACGCTTCTGTTATTCAGACACATTCACAATCTGATGGTATATCAGGAGAACTTCCACAACACTTGGACATAATCAAAGGCAATATACACGTTCTTCCAACCACCAGAGAAATGACTTTGAATAAAAACTGGACTGGAAACATTGGGTTCACTACTACATCTATAGAATCAGATACAATCAAAACGAATAATCGTCAGACAGGACTACTGGGTAAATGTGCATTTAACAGCTCCTGTGTAAACGACGCAGCCCATTAACCCGACCCGACAAAGTGACCAAAGAGATCAGAGAGCACGAGAGGCAACACAATGTGTCTTTAACCACACTAAAAGCCGAATAAGAGAAAATGTCCTCCTCTTTGAGTGGTTGAGCTACGATTTTCATCAAATATACTGAACACGTATGATTCACTTTCAGTCAAGATAAACTCTTTTTTTTTTTTCATTTTAATGTGGTGAATGATCAAACCAGATTTGAAGTCTTAAGATCACTGACCACTGGTATGAAGAAGTTGATGTAACCCACACGTCCATTTTAATATTAAAGCACCCCAGGCAGGAGCGTTATCACCAGTTGTAATGATTGATTACAATGAATGAGAATTATCTACTGTCTCACAGCCAGTCATGTTACCAGGTACAATATTAGATGCTATTCACCACTGGAAACCAAACAGCCACTGAGGTGCAGAAAGGATGGATAAAAAAAAATCGCAGATGAAAACATCAACACTCTTGAGGTCAAAGGCAGAAAACGGCAGCAATAGGTTCGGTAAATAAAAATGGATTGTGGGCCGTAGCGAGTCAATGCAGCAGGCAGATCTGATAGAGAGAAGGATGCTGCACGCACCAGGTGACCACCACAGTGAAGGTGCAGACGCCCCTGAGCTTTAGATTACAATCGTTTTATAGCGTGGGATCTGACCTCAGGGGGTCCAAATACCTGAGGGTAGAAAAAGGAGCGACACAGGAGCGGGGCAAGTCTGCCGAGGGATCTATAAACAGTTGTGTCTCTGTGCAGGCTGGAATACAAACTATGAAGACTTCTGTTGAATCTGGAGACAGGGTGACTTCATTGTCCTAGAGCGCGCAGGGGACGTGGGGGGGTGGGAGGCGTCACTTCATCTGGGTGAAGTGAAGGCGTGGACGACTATTTTTCTATGAAAGATCATAGAGAGAGAAATAGCAAAGTTGGGAAATGTGACAGCAGAATCAAATATCAGCGGGTCTATTAACATCAAGTTTGACAGGGGGTGGACCGGTTGTTTCACTTTGATTGCGTCGGGGGGCGAAATAGAACAAATGCAAATTTGCCTTCAGCTGCAGGACGTGATGTTCCCTTGTATGTTTCTTATGTCCTCATGGCAGCTTATTCCACTTCTGTAGCTGTTTTTTTTTTGTTTGTTTTTTTAATTGTTAATTTAATTAAATTCATTTCATTTCATTTAATATTATTTTCAGAGTAATATTAGAGAGACATGTGGGACCAACACTCACCACTGCACAGTGGCCCAAGAGCTGCTAAAGACATGATGCAGTTCAATTCAGATGAACAGCAAGGTCATAAATGTCAAAGATTGTTTGTCTGGTATGTGTTTTTTTTTTTTACTTTATTTTTGGGATGTCTGCTTACATGGAGGAAAAAAGGACAACAGTCCTTTGGCAGCACAGGGTGCAGAACAGAAACGGCAGGGTGCAGAACAGAAACGGCAACAATGACAACAATGACATTAATTAAGTCAGACAGCCTCTAAAGGACAGGCTGAGGTGAAGGTGGTGCACAGAGGAACCTGGAAGGGCAGGCAGACTGAAGCGGACTCGAATGGATATTGAAATAAAGTAGGGTACCATGGAGGACAACCATCCCAGCCGATGAGCCGACGGAGGGAGGAACTTATGTGAACTAAAGGTCAGCTGACTTCAGCAGGGTCGAGCTTGACTGTGGCCTCGTTGGACCGATGCACTCCAATGTAAACAGGTGCAATGGTCACTGCATGGAGCTGGTGTTGATTTAATTTAAATTTAAATCAAACTAGGTGGAGATGAGGATAGCTGTTAGTTTACCATTAAAGTTTGCTGAACTTGTAGGTTCTATGTTCCAAAGTTGTTTCATGATATTAATGTCCTCTATAGTTTTAAATCTCCCAAGACCCTAAACGGGTGCCCCTACAGCTACCAATTGTAATTTTAAGTGTCCTAAAGAAGCTTTGATATGCAAACTTTGGTTACATGTCAACAAGCATCTTCCTAAACTTCAGATGATGCAAACTTGATTCAGATTCATAGTTCATGTCTCTGTCATCACGTGTAGGTGCTGCAAGCCAGTTTTATGTTTATATTGGGGCAATTCACCTCTCTCCAAGACATGCATATGAATTGTTGTAATAGAAACCCAGCCTCCATGTGCAGAAAAACATAGTTTTACAGACAAACCCCCACGGTCGCCATTCGCCACCCTAGTTCATCTGTGCCGGCAGCCACAGTCCCATCTCTTTTCACAGCACCCCCAACTGAGCCTCGTCCACTGCGTACATGGTGCAGACTCAAAGTTGGACGCACCACAGCATAATGTGCTTGACTTTCAAAATAATGCATGTAGCCTTCTATTGATTTTTTACAATAAGACCCTGCATGCAGACTCCAGCTGGTACAATTCATCAGAACACTGATGATTTGCACCAGCAACATGGACTATGAACATCTACAGCATCACATAGTTTATCACTGTACTCTATATATTCTATATCAACACCTTAGTTTTGTTTTTGTTTTCTTGTATTCTTTTCTTTCTTAGAAAGAAAGAACGTCACCTTTGAGTCAGACCAGAGAAACTGTTGGGGGTTTTGACCGTCATGAACAAACATCATTCTGACACATACCGTCCATGATCTATTGTGTCCTGCTGAACCCATTCAGATTGTGTTTTCAAAGGCTTCCTGCACTCTCATTGGAAGATAATGGGTGTTTTGACACATGCCTTCCTCCGTCGGAGGTGGAGCTGCTCTCCATTAGCAGAGGAGCACAGCCCCTGGGAGAGCTGACAGTTGGGCTGCCGGGTTATCAGCCGACAAGACCGGCATGGTCCCTCCATATAGATACTCCGCTTATTACGCAGGAAAAAGCAGGAGAGGGGATAATGACAGAGACTGTGTTCCACAGGGTTGACACTGATGAAAGGAAACGAATAGAACAAAATACAATGAAATAAATCGGGAGGTGCATTTCTATTCTAGATCAAAAAAGAAATACTCAGAAGTAATAAATACTTTTCAAAAATCTAATCGTTATGCTGTCAGTATTTCAGGCTCTCTGCACCATGTAACATTTGCATGCATCCCGAATCCCGACAAAGAGAAAAACCCAAGGCGATCACAAGGAGCAGGAGCCATGATGGGCACTGCCAGTGTGTTAGATGAAGGACATGTGAAAGGAACAGTAATGACAGCGGTGTGCGTCTTGTCCTTGTTTTTTCTGGGCTGGTCGACCATCGCTCCATTCGCAGCGGGGTTTTCAGAATCCTCTTGAGATGTACTGAGCAGTACATCTGTTTCTGCTCTTGAGGATGAAAAATTCTGAGAACTGTTGCATATGAATAACGTCATAACATTTATTTGAATTTAATTTCATATGTGAAGGCCCAATAAGTGACGCAGAAAACTCTGATGCTTTCGGTTTTTTGTTTTTTGTTTTCTTTCATCTCAATGACTTGTTTTCTACTTCAGTTTATGGTAAAGGTTAGAATAAGAATGATTCACAGCCTTTACTGGGAAACACAGCAGAGTCTGGAACGACCATATCGAATTCACCCACCATGCTGACTGACAGGCAGCAACAACAACAACACGGCATCCTACAGTGTGCTCACTACTTTTTTTATTTCACTTTTTGTTTTAAAAGTCTAGCCCACACAATGTGTGCTGGGAAAAAATCTGGCCCTTCGGAAATTCCAACGCACAAATACGACCCAGGTTAGTGCCTGAGTGTGCACATATTTAATATTCTGAAAAGAAGGGAGCGTGACAACAGGACACATTATCTAGTACTCTAGATGAAGTGACATTTTGTGAGGAAACGGCACAGTGAAGGACAATGTCTCCAGTGCTATCACAAGTGTGTATTCAGACAACTGCAACTATTTAAATGTCATTCTGTTGTTTCTAGCTGACCCTCCCCTCCCCCGCTCCCCCACCTGGTGCCGGGTCATCGTTCATCTCCCACAAGTTGATTGTACTGCAATCAGTCTTGACAGTGACAGGCTGAGTATGCGGGGCTGAGAAAACACGCACACGCACACACACTCTACCCATCACTTCATATTTAGCCATGTGACATCTGAGCCCGTCCCACCCGTGACACAGTGTGGATTGATCGTAGCCCCGTGGCCCCTCTGTTCCGCTGCTGTGTCTGTGTCGCTCAGCAGATTCTCATCTTCTAGTCCCTCGCTCCCTCAGGCTCCCCTTGCTCTCCCGCTGGCTGCGGCTCAGGCGACGTCCATGACAACATGGTGCTAACTGATGCCAGGCTAATCACCAGACAAGCAGCCAGCCTTCACAACTTATCATCCCAGCACTCGCTGCGACTCAACACTTGAACTGCAGCTGACTGATGCGAGTCTGCAGCCAAAATGTGTCTTTGTGTGTGTGCTACATCGGCTTCCCGACACTGTCAATCGTGATACAAAAAAAGCTTTCACAAAAGCAATCTGTGGCAGGAACAACAGGCCATTCACTGACTGCATCTATTGTTTTTTGCAGCTCTGCATTTCTCAGATTTCCCCGATTCATGAGTCTTTCATTGTATTCTGTGCTTTTTTTTTTTTTTTTGCCAGTGTTTCTACCTCTGTCTGTTGGTTTATTGTTGTTGTTTTTTTTTCCTTTTTGACTTTCAAACTTGGTGCAGGGAGTTGAACATAGGCCATGAAGCTATGTCGGTGGCCTATGATGTTGATAAAACAATGACATGTTTCATTGACTAATCTAAAAATGGACATACTGATGGTTGAAGAGACACTGATGTCAACTCAGAATGGATGTTCTTTTGTCACAGCAATTTGCTTCATTTCATAAATATCTATCTCACTGTTAATAAATACACATGACCAACATCGACATTACACAAGTCAGAAAATCACCTAAAAGTCACAGTCTTCCCTTCTGTGCGGAGTGCGAAACACCTCTTTGTGATATTGTTAAATATCTTTAGGCGGACGCCGGAGAAGGTAATTAACTTGTCAAAACGTAACATTTGGCATTTGGAGCGTACGTCCAAGCGCTGGCACTGATGTGCTTTTCCTATCAGAGGCCTTCAGGGCTTCAGTGTCCATAAAGTCATGTCACTGACTTTAGGACAGTTTTAATCGCCAGACACCAACATGATATATGGCACTAGATGTAGAATGTTATCAGGCACTGCGAAAGGATGTTATATTACATTTTAAAAAATGACATTGTTTCATAATTGTTTCTTAAAAGTCAAGGTGAGGTCCATGGTGACCCTGAGGTATTTAAACTCATTTAGAACACAATTACTGTGTCCTCTGTTCAGATTAAGACCTGATCTGACATGACAGAGCCACTGTGATTTGATCCACAGATGATATAATAATATAATATAGTCATGACGCGAGTAACAGGACGGATGAGCACAGGGCAGGAGGGTGGAGTTCCAACAAACATGGAAGCAGTAGAAGCTGACCAAACGATATCTGCAGATCAAATGCTAACTTTCCCACACACTCAATGCTCAACTTATCCCAAAATTGATTTGTTATTGTTTCCAATAAGCCCCCAAAAAATCCCCAATAATCTCTGACAAGCGGTAAACAGGCTTTGTGCAGCTTATTCACGACAGCATCTTTGTCTTATTCCAGCCAGTTTGTCTGACTTGTGCTAACCGACACATTGTGTGGCTATTTGGGTAAGTGCAAAGTTTGTTAATTAAATTGTTAATAGGATCATTTGAGCATACTTCAGGCATTTTATGCACTGGTCATTGTGCCCAGTGCTGCTGGGTGGCAATAACTTCCACAGGCTGTTCTTCTGGATCTCTGTGCGGCACGGGGCCCAGAATGTCTCTCTGCCAGTTCTGTCTACAATGGAATGTCTGGCTACTGGAACGTTCCAGCGGGAAATGGGCACTAATGGTGAGTGTACTGCAATGAATGTTTAATAACAACATTGCTTTAAATCTATTGAAGGAATGCTTCGCTTACTTCTCTTAGTCGGAACGGCCAGTTGAAAAAAAAAAAAAAAAGAACATGAAACAAATGTCTAGGAGGGAACATCAAGTACAAGCCTCATCCACAACCACGGCAGGAACGTTCTAACGACCAGGAGACGTTGAAAAATCTGCCTCGAGATCCTGTCAGTTTGAAGAAGCACCGGCGAGGGCAGCATCAGTCTATTGATGCAGAGAAACAGCCCAGGCACCTTGAATTCCAATGTCGAATGACTGCGGAGGGCTGGGGGGGGGCTGACTGACACACACACACACACACACACACACACACACACACACACTCTTATGTGACACATTCATTCACAAAAGATACTTCATTTTAACTCGGCTAAACAAGTCAGTCAGTGTAATTAAGAGACACTTTTACTCCACTGACAGACCAATATATTCTTGTTGTCTACTTGTATCATCATGAAAAATATGAAAGTATTAGAAGGAATTAGACCAGAGATGAGCAAATAATATTAACAATTTGTGCCGATGTAAGAAATATATATGAAACGTCGTCATAAATAAGAATACAGCAAAATAAAGGGGAACCGATATGAGGGATGGTCGCTGTCTTGTGACCCCAGATGAATGAAATTAATCAGCATATGATGATACCGAGGCTACTGAGGGAGATTTAACGGGCTTGGATAGAAGGCTGACCCTAACCGCAGTGGATCATCTGTTCCTGCTCAGTCTCAAAGTGCGACTGTAAAACGGGCTATTTCGTAACATCCCCACTAACTGAGTCACACAACGCTGACTGTCAATCACCTGTCACCCGGGAGACAGATAAGAGTTCTCTCCAGGAAGTAATGCCTGAAAAGCCTGTCGCCTTCCTGTCTGCATTGTCACTGACACATTCTTTTCACTCATCTTCGTTACTTGTTCATTCAAACCAGCTTTAATACCATAAACTTGCAATGATAAATAAGTGTCAATAAGATTACAGGTGATAAAAGGTGCATGTGGTTCAAATAAGGTTTTCTGGCTAAAACCAGATGATGATACTGCAGAAATTGGCTTCAATTTGATGTTTCAAACACACACACACAAGAGTGACTGGGCCTTTAATTAAAAATCACAGACTCCCCTACAAAGGACACAGCGATGCCAGTCAGTGGTGAAATCTCTTTTCACATTAATATACAAATGACACTCACAGTTGTTGGATACGTTTTAGACCCACTGGCTCAGTTTAAAAATAAACTCACATAAGACGACATCATATATCAGGTTTACGCTATGTGCAATCATATAATTTATAAAAATCATAATGTTTGGTATGATCTTGGACAATAAAAGAAATGGACACAGCTCGAGTTGAGCGCATTATGACACTTCTCCTCTTGGGTTTATATTTTCTCTGGTCTATTGCTGGAACTGTTTTGGAGCTCTTCAATATGATTTCACCACTTCAGTGTGCACGGTTCATCGTGTGACTGGGCTGAAACGGAGGAAGGAAAGAAGGAGGAAAAGAACTCTGTGCTTTTGGCAGGTTTCAATAAAGCCCTGCTGTGTATTGCTGCGTATTGCACTAGATATTGCAGTCAAATCACTGGCGGCCAGAAGCTCTTTGAGGCTCAACTTGGTGCAAATGTGAGTGTAAATACAAGTGCATGTCGTCTAATTCCTCCCTTGGCTTTGTCTTTCTACGTCTTGGAACGGCAGCGAGTACTGTGACATGTAACCAGAAGAAGATGGTGCGAGGCTCAACTGGAAATGTCCACTCAAAAGGACATTTGGGATTGTTAAGTATGATGTCGGGTCACTGCACTCAGCTAAGGGTTTTGTGTGTGATGCTCAAGATAAAAAACCCTACGTTTGATGTTCAGCATCATATACAGACCCTTCATTTGGAAGAACGGGCTGCAGCAAGAGCTTAGATGAATCTTTTAGAAAAATAAAAAATAAAATCTTGGATGCAGTCGTGGCCTTTAGTTCTCTGTATTATCATTAAATTGAATTTACTGTCCTGTAAATGTTGAAGTCAGTCAACCTGCTCTGTTTCTACACTGGTGTTGTGCACAAGTCAGTGTTCGTTCCATTGATCAAAGAGCGTGAGAATTAGTACACATGAATGTTTAGTAGATGCACGTCCGCTTCAAGCGAACATGAGGAAGCTTTCGCACCTTTTATTGCACTTTGAGTTTGTAGTCTGAATTATTTGGCTCAAGTGATAAATATATGAATGATGATGAAAACCTGTGGGACACAGGAGTTTCTTTTTCTGCAATCGACACACAGAAATAATACACAAGAGAGCGCTGAAGGTTGCGCAGATTGATGTGACACATTTCAATGTGCAGTTGCTCATCAAATGATTCGGATCAAAGCAAACAATTCAACGCACCCCAAGAACGGGGTCCGTTCCAAAATGAATGAATGCCCGTGGAAGGATTCACACAAAGCACATGACAAATGGAAATACACACAGGACTCACAAATGGCCTCGGACACACACACACACACACACACACACCTGCATGCACTGAAGAAATATCTGTGTAAAAACATTGAAGGTGCATTTAGAAATTGCTTGCTGTGTGTGTGTCAAACTTTGAGCAGGGGATGAGGGGGAAAAAAGGATGATGGAACTGATGTGGAGAAGTTCCGACTGACCAGTGATCCAAACTCCGTCGGTCCCCTCCTGGGGATCGTTCTGATTCCGATTGGCTGTAGATGCCATGTTCACCACTTTATTATCTCCTGGAAAACACCTTACATGATTATTTCACACCTCACAGTACTGACACGGGAGCACTATGTGTGTCTCATCGTCAGTGAAATATCTGGCACATCTGCTCCTCTTTGTGAATTCCTGTGCTTAAAAATACGACTGCGGATATTTTTACAATAATAATCCCATCAGAACGAGGTGAGAACTTAATTACTGTGTATTTTTAGACTGCTCCTGGGATGTCCCGCTGCGGTGGCGGGGCAGTTTGAGACACCGTCACCAGCTTCTCACCAGAAACACTTTACGGTCTTTGTCATTTGGTATTATAAATCTGCTGCCCGAGTCTGTGATCAAATTTAAACGTGAAGACAAGGTGGACCTGGGCTGAGTTAAATTGGGGAGGTGATATAATTCTGCTTTTGCTTTAGGTGTTTTTTTTTTTTGAGGGTGGGGGTTACAGATTTTGGATTGGTTTTCTAAACAGGTGCGTTTAATGTGAGTGCAGCAACAGACAAGCTTTGCGGATTGTCCTCGGGTGAGACAGGACAGACGAAAACAAAGCAGGCAGAGGTTTCACTCTGGTGTGAGCCACTCCGTGCACACATACTGATGGCTGGAATATGATTAAGCACACTCATCACTAAAAATGGCTGGAAGCAGTGACTCAGAAAATGATATTATGGAGGACCAGGGGTGGGGTGCGCGTGGAGAGGGGGTGCAGCAGGTGGAGTTCGTCACAGTGCAGGGGGTTCTGAACCAGAGGTCAATTAGCTATGCTAAATCGTCTGGGCATCAGTTCGCCCTGCTGCTGATCTATATTCTGCTCCTGACTCTTCAGCTGATCTCCGAGTCTCCCTGCGTTCTCCCTTCTGGGGATAACATGGAGTGAGTGGGAGGGAGGGATGGGGGGGTGAAGGAGGAGAGTGTTCTTTATAGTATAGTGCGCTGCGGTTTAATGGGGGAAATGGGGGAAAAGGACAATATTCCCCTCCCATGTTAGCTCGTCTCAATGAGCCACACATTAAGTACGTGTTAAAGGTGCACAGGGAGAGGCTGGCCGCCGGAACGGGATTGGGTGGGGGGGGTCAGCAGCGTGTCACACAGTCCGTATATCAGGCAAACCGCCATTAACCTCTCCGTCCCACAGCTGCTGAATGCTTGGAGTTGGGCTTCAGCGTCAGTGGGGTTGACGTACCGACGGACTAGGATGTCTATCGACATACGTCCTAGCCTGACGTGCACCTCCAACGAATGGCAACAACTAGGGTTGGACTGCTCACGTCACATGACTTCATCAGTTGTCGGAGCGGCACTTTGTGTTTGCCAAGGATGTATAACCATCCAAAAAACAAAGAAAAAACACAGACTAACCAATCACGGAGAGGTTCTCTGTTTGGGAATCACTTTCAGTCTTAATAAGTAAAGTAATGAAAAACCTGAATTACCAGACTAAAATGCAACACATTGCACGAACTCAACGTTCATAGCGGCACAGGATCTATGCCTGAAGCATAAATCCAGTTTACAGCAACAGAGGGAATGTGAAGCACGTACTGGACCGACCATGATTCACTTTTTATGCAGGCAGGCGTTCTCAAATGTGAAGTATTTTGTGACCCAAAGAGGAAATGGATATTGCTCCCAACCAAAACAAATCTAAACCGTATGAGATGCAAACATACAATGGAATTAGTGACAATGTTTTGCCACTAATAAAATACAGTGTTCAATTCAGCTCGACTCTTCCAACAACTTGGTATAAATGTATTCCACATCAATCCGTCATACTGTCTCACAGTCACTATCTAGGCTGTGTCACATCATTATTTTTGCTTTGTTTGGACAAAAGCCCGTCTCAAAGACATTCTTCTCACAAAATGTCACCATTTCCAGTGGGTAAATGAACCTTCTGGTAAACAGACAAACAAGATCCAACAATGCAACACAAAGTTAGTTTGTTGTTTTTTGTACTAAAAACTGCCCAAATGATTCCTCCTTTGTTCGCCTACGATGTGAAATAAGGACCGTCCATCTACCAAATACTGATGTAAGCTCCTCTTACTGTCCAAGTTGTTAACCATAATGTTAATATGCTCAGCGCGTCGCCATGTTGCTCTTTTCATCAGTGAGCTCAGTTGTTGTGTCCTTGCCAATCCACGTCCATCCTTGTAAGGACAAGAAGCTCTGCGGGGACTATTTGTCAGCTGGTGAGCTGGAATATAAAAGAAGCTTTCAGCTGGATGGCTGATTCACACCATAATTCCCCGAGGTCTTGCTAACTGTGGGAGTTGAAATTAGTTAGCACATATTGTGTGCAGTCTCCCACATTTTCATAAACTAGAGGTGCAATATGCCCAGATAGGGGGACTCATCTTCAATTTTGAGCAATTTAGCAAAGCGACAAGTGTAATTTGTTTCCCCTGTCAAGCTGCCATCTGCATTCTAAGTCATCATTACCGGACACGTTATGTGGGTTGTATATGTCAGGACACGAACTCAACTGGAGTCGCATTCTCAATGCCCCCCCCCCCCACACACACACACACA
>JBBMJM010068375.1:0-17227 GCA_037832705.1 Centriscus cristatus
TGCTGTGAATACCCATAAACATACTTATGAATATTGAACAACAGACGGCATTGATGAAACACCTTCTGATTCCTGGACTGTTTGTTCTGTTCTGTTTTTAACAGAACAGATGTCGTAAAGCTACCGGTAGGTGAATCTGGATAGAAGTGTTGAGGAAGACGTGAAAGACTTGTTGTGGATCATCTTTGCCTTGGTTGAAGAAAATATCTCAAATTTCAGTTTTTATATATATTTTTGTATCCAACCCAGATTTTTAATTCATTGTGGAGCATCGGGATGTCAACCACATGTCATCGCAGAGAGTTAGTGGTTTCACCAAGGTGTTTGGTGTCAGTTTATTACCTCCGCCAAGGATCTTCTGGTTTTACCAGCGTTTGTCTGTCTGTTTGCAAAATAACTCAAAAAGTTATGAAGAGATTTTCATGAAATGTTCAGTAAATGCTGCTAATGGATCAGGACCAGATGATTAACTGTTGGTGGTGTTCTGGAACCTTCTCGGTCCAGGAATCTGTTGAAGGATTCTTCCTCATTGTCAGATAGGGACATTTTCAGCATCTGTGTCTAGAACTCCACAACAGCAGCAGTGGAAATGAGCTGATTGGATTGGTGCGCTCTCTGAACTTTATCTCTCTCTCAAAACCCCATCGTTGTACAACTTCCTGTTTGAATTAGAGATGGAGGAGACCACGTGGCTCACAAACGTTGCTGTTTGATGTGTGGTCCTGGTGTGGAGCTTTATCATGGGCATCCACTTTTCTACTGGTGAGTCCTGGCTGATTCCAGGCTTTGTCCTCCCAGTGTAACATCCGTCCCAACTGTCCCGGTTCCAGAAACATCCCTTCATGCCTGGTTCTGCTCCAAAACATCACAGGAGGAGCACACCTTCCTTTATTTTCTGCAAAATTTGGATTCCCCATAGTCATTGTTATCCTGGGCTGATTTTGCATGCTAACCACTTCCAAATGCATCCTCCATTTATTCTGAGTGGAACATGGGAAAGCACATTTTATTCTTGGTTCTCCGTCTGGTTTAGTGTTCAAGGATTTCTCTTGTGTTTTTAGAGAGCTGCAGAAGAATATTAAGGCAGTTGTACGGTTGTCTGCTGTGATGCCTCTGCGGACATCTCTCTCTGTCCTAATTATGTTGGTAACTTTTCCTGTTTAATTTGCACTTGAGATAATAAAAAAAACATCCCTCCAGTTCATGTTGAGCGACAAGTGAACACAAGTTTAATCTGTTGTTTCTACCTTGGGCTGTAAAGCTGGATTCATCATTGATCCATTTTCTCCATGCTGGACCGCTGTTGTTGGGCAAACTGTACTTTTGCTGCACAAATTTGCCACATCAGCATCAATATCATTTGCTTTGCAGACATTTCTGTTTTGAGAGCGTTTTAAACTCCCTCTGAAGTTTAATCGAACTTATAGCTACTTTGTGCCGCCACATTAAGAAGGTAAAGCACTTCCAGTTGCTTTGTGCTTTTCCCAAATCACTGCTCAGCCATTTAAGAAGATTTAGTAAATAAAGTTAATAAAGCTTAAGAACAGCTCTCCCTCCTGCATCCTCAACCTTTTATCTGTCTGCTATTAGACCTTAAATCGTTTCATGTTCACTGTCTCATGGTCCTGTTAAGTTAGACAGGATGTTGTTGAGCTTCGGCACAAACTTGCAAACATCATCTTCCTCAGAGGAGGAACAGTCCCTTGTTCTGCACCTCGTCAATTCTCAATTGTATATATAACTTAACTTTACTTAATTTTCAGCGCAAATGATGCCTCGCAGAAAGTCAGAAGCCACAGCTGCCCTGAACGTTGCCTTTGGAAAATCACTAGGGTTTGTCCAGAAAGTCACTCAGCTTGGCAGTGACGTTCGAGCGCCTGGAGGAGCTGTGGCAGCTTTTACAGTCAACCTCCGTGGCGAGTTGTGCACATTTTTTTGTAATATTGCTGACAGATGGCCACTCAGAGAGGGCAAACTGCTTTTGCTTTGTTAAAGGAATCTGCCCTTTTGGCCCATGCTGCACTTGACACATGAGTTTGGGGAAGTTAGACTGATAGAAAAAATACAAACCAAACAGGGCTTCTTGGTCTGTCATTGCCAGGGTTATAATAATGAAAGGTTGAGACTGACCTGTATAAGCAACACAAGTTTTGAACGACTTGTCAGGTGACTGTATACATGGCAAAGCTTGCACTTGTCCTCATTGAGGCGAGCGAACGTTTATATGTCTACATCTAGTCAGTTTGTCACTTATCCATCGACTGTATCTAAGTGTCTCATCATGTCCTCATCAACTGCTGCTTTCTCCTCATTATATCCAGACTTTCTCCCTCTCCCCATCTCACCACCGTCTCCATCTAATGACACGGTCAAGGCAGAGCTGGTCTCACTCATCTCAGCATCGGAGGTGTTTCATGTGGTCTTGAACAGAAATGCTGGCGAAAGCTCAAACGTGAGATCGTCAGCTGTCGTTCTCCAACTCCTGACTTTAGATTGATGAATCTATTGCTCCAGTTTTTCCACATTTGCGAATGTTGACAAACGTGAATGCACAAGAGTAAAAAATATATTCAGAACACTATGGCAGACAAGTCTAGACAAGCACTCCCGGACCTCCGCCCAGTATTATCCATTCATTTTATTTCCTCTAATAAATTCACCTATGATCAAAACATGACTTTGTCACTAATAGTCAAACAGTTATCTCACAATGAGGAAGAATCCTTCAACCGATTCCTGGAAATCCAGACAGTTCCAGAACACTACCAACATTTAATCCTCTGCTCCTGGTCCCATTATCAGCATTTCTTGAAGATGTATTTAATATCTGTTCACAAACAGAAACGAGAGATAAACACCAGCAAAAACATCACCTCATTGGTTCTTGCTTCTACATTCTACTGATAGATCAGTTTGTCTGATTCTTTGGTTAATGAGCGTATACCTCAACTATTATTATACGTATGACATAAATGGAAATGGGAACCTGGTTAAACATAACTGCTGATAACATTTCCACTTGCCATTTTGTGATAGTGGTATTCATGAACCCAGCATGCTATGTATTAAAAAACAACAACACATGACAGTAAGCAAGGCTTCTAATAAAAAGGGTGTCTATGCCAAAGAGTGAGCCGCCACTGTGCTACACTGCTAATGAAACCAAGCAGCAGAGGCTAATCCAATAATGAACCATTTACTAGCAGCTCATGTTACTAATGGGGTTGGCAATGGAGATCATTGAATTTCAGTGTACAGATGCTGGCAGGGGTGCCTCAATTATTGTTCCCACAAATATGTTGAAGACATCATCCGGTCTCATCACAACCATTGTTTGCACTTAGTAAAAGACATTAGATTACACATTACCACCACAAAGCTCTTGTGGCATCTGGACCGACGTAACAGGGCAAACAGCCTGAGGAGAAGACAAGAAGACTTCGTTCTCATCAACACACCAGATATGATATATATATATTTATAAATAGATATATATTTCTTTTCTTTTTATCTCTTTGCAAAACTTCTCCATCCTGCAGATTTGTAATTGCACAGGTGAGAAGGGACTCAGTAATCAGATTCAGTCAACCAAATCTTCATGTGACGCTTTGTGATAGAATCGTTCTTCTTTTCTTTTTTTTTATAAAACATGGAAATTGTGGCCACTGCAGATGCTTTTCGACATCAACTGACTGAGCACAAACCTTAAGCTATTCTCCACTGCAAAATTAATGAACTGAAATTACTTTGGATAAGCGCCTGCTGCTTTTGTTATTGATGCTACATCTTGAAGCTACAATGGGAAGGAAATAAGCAGCAGCTCTGGTCTGGTTCTGGTTTTGGTCCGGTCAGCAATTATGCAATAGATCTTTGCAAGTGTGTGTGTTGTCTGTGTAAGTTGCCTCTGAAGATGCAAGCCACTAAGCTTGGCCAGGACTGAACCCTAATTCTGTCTCTTCATCGGTCGATCCAACGTGGGATTGAGTGATGAAGAGATGGAATCAGATATGTGCTGTTGAGGTGACAGAGTTTCAGAGAGGACAGATACGAGACTGTCTTATATCGACAAGAAGTCGAGCCACAAGAGGTGGCTGAGGATCAGCGGTGGAGCGTTTTATCTGAAGGATACCTGTTTGCATCCTCCAACTCCCTGGAGTCAAAGCGTCCTTGAGCGAGACACAGATGCTTAGGCATCGGTGTGTTACCAAAGGTTACCAGCTAGAATCCTGACTCCCCAGTAACGCCAGTATTTGTGTGTGTTGTAATGTGCTGGGTTGCTTCGAAAGGAAGCAGTCTCTATTGTTACATCCCAGCCGGTAGCATCCACTCATTTGCTCCTACCACTAAAAGCTCCAGTGTGTTCGCCAACTTGCTAACTGGTATTTTCAGTTGGTAGCACACGGTGCTTTTAGGGGACTGTCCTCCATGAGTAACGACAGGGTAGGTGCAGGGCCTAAATAATGGCCGACCTCTCCCAACCCAGACATAATTCATCCTACCACAACAACAGTTTCTTCCCAACTGCAATCGGCTTCAACAAGCAACAAAGGCACAGACTCCAGTCCTGCCTCAGGACAGCACATTGGACAATTTTCTTCAAAATACCACATATAGGGTGCCTTTTGTAAAAAAATAACCCAAATCACCCATCCCACTTTGTCAAATGCCTGTCAGTGTTATTCCTTGGGCTGATCAGACTGCTCGGCCTTTTTTGTTTGGGCGTTACCGTCTCTGCTGCACGGTACAGACCTTACGTCCATGATCTTTGATTGATTGATTGTGAATGTGGTTGATGCTTGACAAATGGGGAAAAAAAGAGAGAATGCAACTTGTTGGCATGCACTTAGTTAAAAGTTTGTAAAATAAGTCAAAACATCATGAACAGATTTTAAAGAAACGTTGATGATGGGACCAGGAGCAACAGTTGTTATTCTGGAACCGTCTGGATCCAGGAATCTGTTGAAGGATTCTTCTTCATTGTCATATAGGGACATTGTCAGCATCCGAGTCTGTGTTACATGTTGATGATGTTATGGACAGACGCCTGCAGCTGCAGTTCTGCACACAGTTACATCACACAAGTCCAAAACAGGGGCCACGTTTCAACTTTAGCTCTCTGCATGAACGTGCTCCATTTGCCCACTCATGTGCTCTTCCTCTCTTTCTTTGTCATGTGAGTAGGAGGGTAGGTTAAATCTATTTTAAACATGAATACCATCGAATTAGAGCCATATCCGTAAGACAAATACCTGTTCACGAAATGAATCACATTCAAACGCGGTTTGCGAGGAAGGTCACAAAAATGTTCAGACTCATCTATTCACACTGCCAACACTTGTTTAATACATCAGACTGTGTGGGTGTTACACAAGCTTTCCTTAATTATTAACTATGAGCCATATTAGAGGGAGAACTCCTGGCACAGCATTGAAAACCCTTCAGCAGCCTTGAGAGCAGAATAGTTCTAATTGTGTGCTATGACTTTTATTATATCCCACTCAGTTTGAAATGCCTCTTTCTTTCTTCCCAGTCAATATTTTCCCCTTGAAGAATTTAACACAAAGGAAGGATTTATGACTGACTTGAATTTTCATAAATAGCGAGGTTGCGACACGCTCCATTGGTTCCACGGTGAAACAAATCACCTTATTAGAAAGAAATGAGCAGATAGAATCAGCGCTGATCTCTCAGTGTGGTGACGGTTATCTCCAACGAGGACAACAACAGCAACCAGCGAGGCTGCAAACAAAGCTGCTGCATAGTTAAACACCTCTGGCTTTTTCTGGAGAATATTAGAGTGAGGAGCATTAGGTCTGTTAAGACTGTCCACGTCCCGTCAACAAATACTGACATGTGGAGTGTAAACTGCAAAATTCATCATCACCGCCAGCGACTTGTATTTTAACATCTCCTGGAGGAGGGAGACATTAATGTGTGCAGATAACAACATCAAAACCAGAACGCCCCTCCACACAAATACCAATGATCAACCACAAGCGTCTTTAAATGACAAAAACCCAGTAAACACTGTCAAAACAGACATCAAATGATGTATGCGTCAGGAGTAATGCGTTATATCCCAAAAGGCTTCGCGTTGCGCATCCTGATTATGGTCACTGGAGAATTGTCAGGTGCGCTGGAAAGATGGACAGCTGTTCATCAGCCGCTCTATGGTTCGGCTAATTAGAGCAATTAAAATGTAATCCCACCCTGCCCGTTTTTAGAAGTGATAGTGTTGAATTAATGCGGAGCGCTCATCGCGTTTATTGAAGGTAAATTCTGGTATCTTTATTGATTTATTGCAAGACTGAAAATAACCGAGTCTTTAATTACCATCTATAATTAACACACGGCGCAATCGTTGCTCTGCAGACTAGGCAGAGGTCAGCGGGATGTACAGTCGGGTGGGAACAGATGGATTAGAGACCGGCTACTCAGCAGAGACGCTTTAATCTGCTGTATGATGTCTTCGGATGTGGTTTATTCAGTGTAATGTTACAGAAGAATTACTGATAAGAATGACATGCTCGCTGTGTGAAGTTCATTTCTCAGCTGATGCTTTAGTGCTGTGAGATTTAATATTAAAAATGCTGCTGAGCAAAATGCATTGACGTTTATCCATACTGATGAGGTGACCCTATATATTAAAACTCTGTTAGTCTGGACAGCAGATTTTATTCCTTAGAATGAGTGCAAAACATTCAAAACCAAAAATTCACAGAGCCTGTTTGATTGTGTTTCAAATATTAAAATGTCACGTGTTTGCATTTTCAGATTAAAATATCCTTGTTTTACTTTTTAAATTGGATATCATAATCAGTGCTCTATTTTCTCTGTGCTTTATTTTGAAAATCGACTGTATTCCCTGTGTTGTATTGTGTGTAAATTCTGGTTAGAGCGTTCTACTTTGTGGCTACGGTGGTGCAGTACAATAGTCCCAGTCCAAATGTGAGTTGTTTTTATGTAATTGTCACTAAGGATGAAAACAAAACAAACAAAGAATCTAGAAAATAAATAAATTTTAGAATGAGCTACCTGAAATGTGAATGATAACTTTTTTTTGGTCCATATAATTATAACTATCTTCAAACTAGTTTGACTCGATGTCAACCACTCCTCGGAATACACATGCAAATGAATCTAGAGTCCTTTATGTGACATAAAGCAGCGTGCCACCAAAGTCCCTCACTCGCGTCATGGATAAATGGTGAAGTCTGTGTCAATGCCAAGTGGTTTCCTTTCTGTCATAGGGTGGAATTTATTTAATGAGCAGGTGTGATTCCTTGCAAGTGCACTTGTGCAAAGAAGGGGTGTTGTGGAGGGAAAGAAATCAATGCTATCGTGGGTGCAGCCTCCAGGTTTAAAGGATTTCCCTCTCTTTGGTTGGATTAGTTTTCAACTCCCCAATATCTTGTCTTCTCTAGTCAGTGGAGCAGGCACATGATGTCGGTCTGAATGGATGCCACAGGAATCAAGATGAATATCTTAACTTCAAGTATGTGTCAGCGCTCTCACAATTCCTCTCTGAGCCCTTCAGCTGAAGCCTCTCGGGCTGTCGAGAGAACTGGTATAATCCGTCTGTAGTTGACTGCTTGTAAATAAAGGCAACATAGCTGTATGTTATAAAAAGTAACGGTCTATTACGACAGCAACTGTACTGAACACCATCATTTACACAAATCTGTGTACCTGCCTGTGCTGAGCACAAGTCATCCTTCACTTTAACATCACGGGCCAAGCTGATGGCTTTCAGACTGTTAGACCCTAAGCTAATCGAACACCTTTCCTTCTATAATTAAGTGTGAAATGTCAGAGCCAAACGATATGGAACTGGTCTTCAGTCTCCACCGTGGGCAGAATTATCCAACTGACTAGAGCTCTGATGAGGACAGAATGAATGCTGCCCCAGGATTAATGTCAGAAGTGCAACGTTGTCAAAATCAAAAGCCCCTGGGTGTGAACACTGTTTTTGGATTTATTGTAAAAACACAGAAATGCACTGCAACATAAACCTGATCCGTCCTTATTTAATGCTGCATGCACACGTGGTGAAGCTGATATTAATGTTTAAATAACAAATGAAACAATGAAAAATCTTAATAAATGACGGCGAAACAGCATCATCGCCCCCTGGTGGCTGGTTCCATAACATATCCGTAATCCTGCCCCCTTTCCTTCAAGCAAACAGAGTTTGAGTACCGTTTTCCATTTGGGTGTTCTTAAAACACTGGATGTGTCCATTGACTCGTTCTGACAGAATGAAAAGGCGACGGTTGCCGGGACACAAATAGACTGTTTGGGAATGGCAAGGATGTGCAACGCCTTCCACAAGCATTTCTGTTGCAAACCATGAAGATTTGTTGATTTGCACTTGGGTGTAAACTGTTGGTAGAAGCACAACAGTGCAGATGTGAGTCTGACCATTTGCGTGTGTTTTTCCTCTGAGGGATTCCGGTCTGTCCTGCTCATCCAATCTGTTCACTGGCATTCACCAAATGAATCATCGTATGCACTGCACATCCTTTCATAGTATAAATGTATATGCCGGCAGACTGAGGAGCCCAGGCTGGCAGCAGCTACACATCTTCTACTAGAAATTAAATTAAAAGGACGAAACCTGTCATATTCATGCATTTTTCATGCTTTTGCAGGAGAGAGAAGACGACAAGTTATCATTACGAGCAGTGTATTTTTAAATGTCTCACATATCTGAGGGGAGTTTTAGGGGTCAATAGCTGTGAGGAGTTTCTTTTGTGATTCTTTGCTTTTGTTGAAAGATGTGTTGCTGTTATTGTGAAAAGTGATTATTAGGATTTTTTTCTGATAAGTTCTGGTGTTGGAAAATGTGTACAAATGAGCAATGAACAAAGGTTTCAATTATGATAAAACACTTTAATCGGCTGCCAGCAGCTGGTTAATTTATGTTGTGATCAGGTTTATAGTTCTGTGGTTTCACAAGCAAACTGTGGTCAACGAGCGCACTGAAAATTCCAGCTGCATTGGGGTTTAACTTTTTCGACATCTGCGTTTGTCTGCTTTTGAATCTTGCATCAACACAAACCACAGACATGTGGTTAAATGCAGTTAATTTGTACTACACCAAGAACTATTTACATTTACATGTGACCACAAATTGTTTATTTCAGCAGAGACATAGATTCATTTCGCTTGAGTAAGCATTACGACCCGAATAATCCATTTTTAAAGCCCATTAAGTTATTAAATCTCTTTCTATATATAGATAGAAAGCCTTAACGTCACAATACACAAAGTTAGCCTGCGAAGGCCAAAAGTAACACTGAATACAAAGAAAAAACACATAGAAAAGGCACAATTGAATATTGATTGTGAAACCAAAGAATGGAGATTGATGGTTTTAGAAGTAAATAACTACCACACCACTTCAAGGACTCATCATCATCGTCATTAGTCACTTTTTCTTCTAATGTGATTCAATTTTGTTTCTGTTTCAGAAAAAAACGTCAACACCAACTGGTAACTGCCCGAAGCATTAACTTTTTCATGAGCACATAAATTTACAAAGCTACGTTCGTCACACAAAAAACGGTCTCAAAATCAACAAACAGTAAATATTGCTTCACTTGCGGGGTGATGGGTGGGGGGTGGGTCGGGGGTGGGTGCTTGAACTAAGCTGCAGGCTGCTGTTAAGATGCAACGTCAGCAGGGAGCCTAAACACAACTATTGCTAAAACTGGTACAACAATAAACAGCAAAGGAGCTGTTTCAGAGAAAAGCCCCTGAGTTTGAAATGAAATGAAACGAAATGAGGAAAACATGAGTTTTCTATTCTATTCTCAAATCACCTAACAACTTTAAAACGGTCAATTCAGTTTATCAGTGGCGTGAGGAACAATCTGCAGGATTTTCCTCGTTTCAGGATGAACACGCTCACACCCCAGGTAAACCGCTGGGAACCCGTGCAGAGACTTACCGATGTATTGGTTCCACTCTGAATCCAGATCAGCCTGATTGCCCAGGCACCCCTTCATAACGTTCAGGCAGTAGTTCTTACAGGGTTTGACCGATGGCACGCCCTGACAGAAGGGGCAGTACAGCATCTTTGTCAGCGCACGCATACATGCTGGACTGCTGCTTACCTGCAAGAACACAAAGGTTGATCAGCATCCGGGCAGGAAATGAGTCCACGATCACCACGAATTTCACATGAAACATGTTTTTTAATTGACATAAAGTAAACCCAGCAATGGCCAGTAATACATGTCATTTAATTTTCTATCTTGTTGTAAGAGAAAGTTGTACACTATTGTACACACACTGACAATAAAAGGGATTCCGATTCTTCTATTTTAATTTGGTGGGGAAGTCGGGGCCCGTGCTGGAACTGGACCTGGGTAGTCGTGAGCAGGAGCCTGTTACTGTTCTTCTGTACTGACTTTGGATCCTATTACTGGAGAAGACACTGGTGCTGTACATTCGTCCTCATTATCCATAATCATTTCCCGCCAGCGAGTGTGAGCAAAAGGTTTGTAGCCGGGCTTTGCTGGAAATGGGCTGATGAAAAGAAAACAACTTCCTATATTTATCGTAAAGGTCTCGTCTCTCCGTGAGCTGATCGCCAACTCGTTCCGTGCGCGGGCTACAATGAGCCATCGCGCGTTCGTCTGCAAATCATTTGATCAACTAGTGGAGAAGCTGAGCAGAGCTTTAGATCTGATGCAGTTTGAGCCACCAGCATCTAATTGCAGATAATGATGTTGCTCGGAGGCAAGAAAAATAGCCAGATGACCACTGTCACAACGTCCAGTCAGTTATGTAACACTGATCCAGGGGGATCTGCAGAAATCCTGTTTACAGGTCCACATGAAAGCAAGAAACCACGGTCACGTCGTAGCTCTGCCATTCTGACTCATGTTGTCACTGAATCAATAGGAACAGTTGACGGAGCACCGAAGGTTACTAAAACGTGTTTTTCTTACACAATAATTGGAACATTGGAACAATTTTTGCGTCTATAACCACTCCGAGGGTGCAGCACTGTCGTCATCCTGTGAAGACCCACCCACAGACCATGGATGTCCACTGGATGGACGTGATTGGCAGCCCACCAAAGGAAAATACAAGTTCATGTCACATGAAAAGAAGATTATTCCAATTTATAGTTACTGAAAAATAAATATCAGGATCGTACACAGTGATGCTCATATGCTAGTTTTGTGTTGAATTTCGATGTTCGACTCAGCCGTGAACTCTAAACCACAAATAATTTTGTTTAAAAATAGACAGAATATAAAATCAGAGGTGACGTGAATATTAGCGGAGACTTTCCTCAGCAGTGTCACATTGTCTTTGTCTTTGCTGGTGCAAATGAGATGCTTTTCAACAGCAAGCAAAGGATGTTATTTATACTGTGGCAGCTTTAAAAACCTGCACTCCAAAGTACAGAAACACCAAGTAGGTCACAACGCGAGTAAATTGACTTTCAGATATCAAGCTTGAAGAAACTAGAAAACGGTCACAAAGTGACTGACTAGTCACAATTCCAATGACTCTCAAAAACACCTGAACAGAAATGGACAACAACATTACACAGAAGTTGTATTTTTGATGTCGGGGAGTGGGTCTGACCTGAATTAAGCAGCTCAGAGCTACTGAAGAATTCCACGAGAGCCGACAGTTTCTAGTTTTGCATCTCAAACCCAATTTTTTTCCCTCTCGTTTTCATATTTATTATATTATTTAACATGTTTAAAATATTAACCACTGACAACTTTATCACCTCCACCAACTGGGCTGCACTTAAAGGATCATCTGTGAGCACCAAAAGAAGTTAGTACTGACTTTTAGTAATTGTTTCAGAAACGATAATCACAGAATGTAATGACAGATTAGATTTACTCTATATACACTTGTTTTCTGGTTATTATTTAATGGGGGGAGGTGCGGGGGAAGCCCTGTGCAGACATCACCTGGGCTCATTGCCTCTCACAAAATGTGTATTTCATGTAAATGTTTCATAAATCACCTCCTTTCGTTTAGTTTGCCCTGAATCTAAGGTAGCAGCACAAAAAAACGCCACACGCAAACGCTTGCATTCTTTAGCCCTGTCAAGATGTTTGAAGTCAAAGATCCTGGTTTGCAGCTATTGTGTTTCCTCCTGCATTCTGAGCAGCAGCACAAACATCTTATAAAGCTTCTCTCAGGCGGAAAGCCCATCTTTTCAGATGACACTACTGTACTGGATTCACCAGCATCTAATTTGCTTCAAAGAAATAAAGACAAACCACTAAGAAGTGAAGAAGAAAGCCTTCCTTGTCAGAATACAAAGAAAGGAACTCTGTGTATTGACCCACCAACTGAGTGCAGCGCCTGAGACCACCTACTGTTCTCTCTATCAGCACCTTGGTCCGTGGGACTGACTGACATCTGAGCATACATGCAGGTTTGTGATGGAAAGGAGGAGAGCGACGAAGACATCCACTTCCCACTGATTCTTTTTCAATTCACACCAGTTAGAAAGCAGCAGGTGTCTCAAATATCAATATCACATTAACAGCATCTACCGCAGACACCATGTTTGTTGAGTCCTTCTGTCACTGGTAGGAACAAAAAAAAAAAAAAAAAAAAAAGTAGTTCACTAAACTGTCAGCTACACAAAATGGTTTTAAATGGACTTTGAATTGTGGATTTATAGCATTTGGCAGCCGCACTGACCTGCGTGTCCTCTGTGCTGTCGATAGGCGCACCGAGCGTCATGAAAGGGTTTTTACGGGGAATAAACGGCTGCATAATGTGAAAAAAAAGTCATGCAACATCGGACGCACGGACACAACCTCATGCATTTTGATGGGCTGAACAAAAGTGTGCTAACTATTTTCACACCTTGATGCTATTTTCATCACTAAACCACGTCGCGAGACGTCTGTTTCTTCTCTTTGTGGAGATTTGCCCATTAGTTGTAACTTTCTGCAAACTGAAGGGTAAAAGAGGTTGAAGAGCTGCAGTCGCTCTGACTGATTGTTTATTCTCCAGCTTTTCTTTTCACCCTTAAGGCTTATTCTACTCTCTCTACTGCTACTGTTCTACTCACCATCAGGCCACGACATGTCAGCACCTCCTTGGACCGATGAACTAAATATAACTGAGCTTTAACATCGCAACTTTAACAATGGTCTGGGTGAATACTCTTTTCTGATTGGCTGGCAGGTGTGCGTCAACACCGTTTAATGCATGCGTAGTTTGGCTCCAGGTTAACTTTTCTAATATCCATCCACGGCACAACGTGTTACGTTGGCAACAGCACACACACACACAGGGAAGATAATAATAGTAATAATAAGTAATAAGATAGTATTAGTATTTATTCCAGTGAAACCGACCATTGTTTTGTCCACCGCTGCTTTATGCTGAAACCGGACCGAACGTGTTCCAACTTGTCAGCACAGAGGAGGTGGACAACATCCAATTTGTACTTTGACCAACAGATTTTCAAAAAGCGCCGCAGGAAACCAAACAGATCCTTGAAACAGGTCAGAAGAGTTCTTTTCCACGGTTATTGACATAAAACAAACATGATCCAAAATACCTATCTTTCTTCAACCACTGACAAACTCTTCAGCCACCCACTCATTTGACTGCAAAAAGCAGTCTAACAAATACATTTGCCAGGTTAAGTAAAGGAATTGAGAAGTCAAATATAGATATAAAGTCAGTTAAAAAAAAAGGATTTTGTTATATATATTGTATCTAGTATATATATGTTGGTAACTGGTTTTAGTTACATCGCATAAGAGAATTCCAACATTAAGAATCCATAATCATGTAAATGATCATATTTGTACACATGTACAGTGTGATTAATTATCTGGAATACATTTAAGCTGGGTGTGTGAGGTGTGACTCCAGTGTGATCCGTTGCTTCCTCAAGCTGTGAAAAGACATTAAGTGCCACTGTATTTCAAAAGAAACTCCGGCAGGAATAAACAAGAATATCACATTTGCAAAGGCACTTTTCCCCAGACACCTCTGCACGGTGTCTTATTATAATCACACTTCCACCCGATCCCTCCTGACGAGTTTCTACCCTGAAGATCAAAGAGCTGCAGGCCCACACATATGACCTGGACCCCAGGACCTGGATCCTGTTAAAAGGTCACGAGGTGAAGACTGGCTTACAAGAAATGTAGACGCCGTAAACACATACAGCACGTCGTCTGCGGTCACCTATAAATGATCTCACTAGTAATATCAGGAACATGTCAAAAGTTTATCGAGTGCACTGAGGGAAACAGAGAGAAGATGAATATTTTAACATATACATCATCCCTTTACCAACTCTGCCTCTAATGATTGAGCGTCCGTCGCTATGTGTTTATATACTGTTGAGCAGGTCTATAAATATTCATTAGTGTTGATAATCATATATCAATACAGAAATGAACGGAAGCTGGAGTTCTTAGGGAATTGCAGCACTTATCAGTGCTTCTCTAAGTGGAAAAACCTCCCCGTTGCTGTTGTGCGACTAAATCCAAGCCTTAGCCTCTTGCTTTTTTTTGCTTTAATCTTACTTTGCATGTGATCAAAACTACACACACTCCCATAGGCAGTTTGGTATAATGCAGAAGCAGCATTACGATTGCATTACATCAAACAGAATATTAAGGCTACAACATGATTAGTGGCCCCTGCATGCTGGGTGAACAAATATCAGGCAATTGAGCCATAAACATGGACAATTTCTCTTTTTTCATTGTGTTTCAAAAATCCAACTCCACTGGCTTCTTACTAAAGCCCCAACTGTTTGAATAGCTAGGGTGAGGAGGAACTTGTTCTTCCTCAGACAACTCGGCCATCGGAGATTCCCCAGGCCTCATGGTCCTCCGCTCCTGCACCCACTGTCTTTCTAGCTGGTAGTTCCTGATCCATCTGTTCATCACCTGCTCATCCTCCTGGATGCCACCGTGTCCCTCAGACGCCCGGACAGATGTTTGCATTCCATCATCAACCAGAATACACAGGCTACGGCATGATTAACGGCCTGCGCATGCTGGGTGAACAAATATGAGGCAATGGAGCAATAAACATTGGACAATTTCTCTATTTCATCATGTTTCAACCATTTGCAAACAGCCTTGACCACTTTCTTACGAAAGCCCCGACTATTTGAAGTGCTTGAGAGCACACAGTGTGAGGGAGGAGGAACTTGTTTGCCGTGCAAATGCATCGACATAAGACATTAGAAAAGACCTTGGGCTCACCGCGATACGTGTGATTCTAATTCCACAGGTCAAACACTGATATTTGCAGCAACTTAGAGATTAGAGATACAGCGAAGTCACTGTTTCGGATGTTCACGAGAGATAGGTTCACTTCATACTCGAATCAAAGGGGTGATCAGATTTACCTTTGACACTCTCTGAGCCACCTCCCGGCCAACAGAGAGCCCCTGGACAAAAGTGCGTGCAGCGATGAACGCTCGTGTAACCTGAGCCTTGAGCTTCCTGGGCACATCTCCAAAGGGCTTGAGCTGGTCCATGTACTTACTGATACACTCCAGATATTCCTCAGTGATGACATACTGGGAGTTCAGCAGTGTGAACATGCGCTCCAGCAGCCGTGTCCAAAAGTCATTCAGCATTTCCTCCAGGTTTACGTTTCCTCCTGTGTAGTAGCGCTTCAACTCGGAAAAAAGGTTCTCAAAGACCTCCGAGTTCTGCATGTACGGTTTGCCGTACGTCCTGACAAACATTTCGTTCAGGGATCGCTCTGTGTTGTCCAGCAGCTCCAGGAAGAATTCTGGATCAAGAAAAAGAGAGAAAGTCATACTTATTGTCTGACATGTAAATGCACAGCATCCAGTCATGTGACTTGATAATAAATGGTCATCGTCATTTACAGCATTCTTCACGCACGAAATGTGGATTTAAGTGTGTTACCGTAACAACAGATTGAAAGTCAAATGGAAACAAATTTCAGTAGATAACATAATATATATGTATTTTAAATAGAAACAGTCAGAGATGAAGAGAGAATATTAGTAATGATTAATACAAATTGTCTCCTTTTTAGCTGCCAGTTAAGATTAAAACATAAAGTAGGGCACCACAGAATGTCTTACGACTGTAATGCAGCAAATGAATCTCCTACACCTATAGACAGATTTTGTTGCTTTATATTTTGAGTGAGGTTGCAGAAGAAGCCCTTCACATCCTCCCTGTTCTTAGAGAACAATAAGTTTTATATGGGAATAGGTTTATGGGTGTTTGCAGAGCCGTGTTGTTCCATATCTCACTCGAGTGTACGTCGGCAGCAGAGACAACAAATTACAGCTCCATATAGATACACCGCAAGTCCACAATATATTTTGTCTGCAGGCATCCAGACATTCTGCCTGTCAGCCAGCAGTCGCAGTTTGACAATGACTCATCAGAAGATAATATTTCTGACAATCTGCTATTCATGAAAAAAAAAAAAAAAAAGACAGCTGGCTTTGAAAGAGCAAGATTAATATTTAAATAGGCTTCCAGATTCACACTGAAAGCAAAGTGCAACAGTTCAAGACGTGTCATAGGGAACGCCAGCCCAGGAAAAATTGATGGAAATATAAAGTTAGTCGATTTATATATTTATACGTTTTATATTGTACAGGGCGACACATGACTGGTATTACAATAGATTCTGATGTCATCACTCAGCAGCAAAATGTTACATCACATTTACCAGGACCACTTATTATGATCAACACATTGAAGAGGAATAACTGAACAGCCTCAGAATATCAGGACTTAGGATCTTCTTTAGGGTGTAAAATTAATAATATAGCAGTTGTGTGTAAGTTAATTGCAACAGCGTGCAATGCTGATACTCAGCAGCTATGAACCAATTCATGGACGGCAATAAGTCCCATGACTTATTCACACCGGCAAATATTTACAGAAATACTTTCATGTCATAGACAAGGCACATTTCAGTCATGAGACGGAATCCGAGGGAAACTAAATCCATCTGAAGAAGCAGCACTCAGCATCTCCTATTCTCGAAAATGGGGCTTTCCTGAAGGAAATTGAGTACCTGACGGACAATGTATGTGCAGCACCTGTTGCTGTTTCATTCTTTCTTTCCCCCAGTCAATTTTTCTTTATTACAAAAAATAAAATAATGATAATAACACAAAACATATGCTAACTATTTTAGTATTAGTGTTCTTAGTTTTAGTATTTGATATTTTAAAACTACATATTGAGTAAGA
>JBBMJM010068485.1:0-17225 GCA_037832705.1 Centriscus cristatus
ACTCAAATCAACACAATACATAAACACTTAGTTTAAGGATTTCGATCAGTATAGAACAACAATTATAAATGTTTTATTTATTTATTTATTGTTTAATGAATACACAGTAGCATAATGCTATTGTACTGTGTGTGGACAGATTCTTATCCAGGAGCATCACTTCACACTAAAGTTTTATGTATTGTGTTGATTTGAGTCATGGTGACACCTATGAAACATTTATTACTCCACATTCCCACCAGCTCTTTGCCTTTTTGCGGTGAAATCATTATTTTCCCTGAATATTTTTCTCTGTTCTCTGTTACGTAAAAGTGCAGACAGAGGGAAATGAATGAAATCGTGTTCATTCAGTGATTCCTGCTGAGAAATAATTAAAAAAAAAAACTTTCACAAGAACAAAATTCCGCAGCTTATGTAAATTAGAGGCAGCACCAAAACCGAGTGTGTGAAAATGTCAACACCTTCCTATTGCCCTTTTTGTTTTTTTGTTTTGTGTCTTGTTCTACCTTTAAACACCATCTGTCATTGATAGATAATGTTTTACCACCCGGCGTCAGGATGAAGATTGGCAGCAGCAACACCAGAGACTAGATTCCTCCTCCCTTTCTCCTCCTCTAGCGGCACATTTCTTCACAGATGGAATTAAATTATGCAGCACAAACTGTCTGGATCTAACACTCACAGTGAGGGGGTGTACAGAGCTCCCTCCCCCTCCTTCCTTCATCCTGTGATGGGAGAGCAAAGTCACACTCGGAAATCACCCCAGAAATGTATTTGACACAGTGCAGTAAATTGACTGCAGCATCTACTGTAAACGGGGAAAAAAAAAAGAGCATCTGAGCCGACAGGAGAGTCGGAGACGTGACCTCTGCACATATTAAAACGATAGCACTTTAAAAAGTACTGACACTGAAGGAACATGTGGTTCTTCGCTAAGTTCTCCTCTTCCATCAGTAATGGTTTGCCTGAGGATGGGACGAGGCACCTCTGAATCTCCACAAAGTTGGAAAAGAATTTCATGCCGCGCAGAAAAGTGAGAAGACAATTGGCAGAGGGCAGGTGGGTCATTTCCTAAATGCCATCTTCCCCCGACTACGTCACAGCAGTGACTCTTCACGCCCACGTCGGCAGCAGATAACGGAGCATATTTGCATTCTAATGAGCCGCCACATTCTTCCTCGCCATTCTGCTCTTTGGAGACAGAAAACAAATGGCATCTCGGTGCGGACAGAGAGGTGAGAATCGGAATATTCAGCTTCATCCGGAGAAATAGGACTTTTTATTTTAATTTCACACTTCACTGCTGAGTCAGAGACACACGTACACCAGCTCTACATTTTCAATCAATCTGACCTGAAATTGACCAGGTACCACATTCACCCCTGCCACACCCCTCCACCTAAATGGGTTAAAAACAGCTTTTTTTAAAAAGAAATAATAATAATCCTGTTTCCTTTCATACAAAGTGAAGGTAGGAATGCCTTGACCTTTCATAGCAGAGTATGGTTCGGTATATTACACTAGACAGGTGTGTTGTGCTGGGTACTTTAACATGAGACACTTGGAGACACCTGGTGACAAAAAAAAAATACAAGTGGGCATGTGTGAGTGTTGATGCATCCTGAGATGTGTTATATTTCAGGAGCAAAGTTTCTAAAAGAAAATCCAGGTGGATTTTATCAACGGTAACTCCAGGAAAGCTACGTTACAAAACATTCAACATTTAGCTAGTTTAATGTCTATAAGTCTCTGCAACCGTTCAGAGAAGACAAGATAAGGTGGAATGTTTCGTCAGATGTGAAAGCCCAGGGGCTGTCGGTCCGCGGCATCTGTTAACTGCACTGAAAACATGCAGCAGGTGGATTAGAGCTTTTCCCAGCACCGGTTGGATGTCCACAGATTGTAGCTTGATTGACATCACGCTCACTCTCCTGTAGATCCCGTTTGTTTAAACCTTTAATGCTACACATTGATTTCGATGACCTCATCTAGCCCCGCTTCGCTGGGCGCTGGCCGAATCACACGGGTCTGACAGCGCAACTCAAATCACATTTAATTACCGTCTCCGCTCTTTGCAGTGAAATCTTTTTTTTTATTTATTTCAAGATTTTAGTTTACTTTTCTGAAGTTCCTGAGGCACCTCGTGCCTCTGCAGAGGCTTTCTGCTCATCCTCAGAAACTTATTGACATGTGCGAGGTTTGATTTGCTGTCTAAGGGGGAAAAAAAAAAGGTCTGAATTTACAAAAGCCGGATGAGAGAACTTCATCTAATGAATTCCAAACGTCAAACAGGATTTCCTTTTGTACTTTTGGCTTAGGAACATGCAGTGTAAATTGATTTCACTCACTTCAGATGATCAGAACGGAACAGTAATTTCTTAACTCTGACTGTTAAGTGACTGGAACTGCAGAAAAACGAGAGCTGCTGGCAGCACATCCCCGAACCTCATGGAACATTTCCAGATACACGGGCAAATTAGTTGTGCATACGTATCTCAAATCAACATTTCCATGGATTTTAAAGAACTGCAGTCCCTCCTTTCCTCCACTGCAAGAAAGTTTCAAACTTTAATTTAAAACCCTGTCTCGACCAGAGACAACAGACTTGAGACCGTTGACGTTTCCACAGCTGCGGGTGTGTTGACGCACCATAAAACGGAACAACACCATAACCCCACCAGGGTCCTCAACCCTTCTGGGTCTAAATACAACCGCTCTGCATGTTAGCGTAGCATTTCAAGCCACTGTCGTAAAGCATACTTTCATTAGTACACTTCTTTGTAAAACACTATGCACTAACTCGTGAAGTTTGCAAATTTCGACAGGATGGTACCGTCTCAAATCAAGCAGTTCCATCGCACACTTACAGGAAATGATGTGAAAATGAAACTTACTGCCAATACATTAGCATATTTCGCTAAGACCTCAGTCTTGTGCAGTGAAGACGACAATTTATCACACACAAACACCAAACGTACCCCACAACATCAACACCTCAAAGTTTTTTAGCCAAAAAAGCAAATTTCAGACGTCATGTCTAAAGCCGATTCCCCTCCAACAGTCCCTTGTTGTTGCACCGCGCACGCTCCCACCACAGCACCCACTCCGGACTCCGAGCCTTGTGGGTAATTAGCATTGATCACTCCCTGTGCGCTCATTTCCTGCCTTGTGAGCTTTACAAGGTGTAATGAGCCGCAGAGATTTGATCAACATAAACTGTACGTCAGTCATTGTTATATGCAAGAGGGGAATCGTGTGATGATGTGACCAACACATGTGATCATAAATACGTTGACTCGTCCTCCCTGGGGTGGGGGTGGGGGTGTGTGATTAATAAGCAGCAGGTGCTGACAAAGCAAACAGACACGCTCTCATTGCTAAATTCAAATGAAGCTCTTGTTCTGAAGTAATTTATGTGGGGAAATAATCAAATGTATTCTTTTTTTCCCTCCAGATTTTCTCCCGCTAATGTACTTAAGACGTTTTGCATTGCAAGTGGCTGAATAATTACAGCACAAAACCATTATTGATGCTTCATTCACTGGGCTTGTTTGCAGGATGAGGAAGAGTGTAAATACACCCCAGCAGTGCTGCGTCTGTGTAAATTTATTGAAGAACTACAGGTCATTTTTTCTCTGTTTGTGACACCAAGTGTTAGTTTATTAGCGATCCATTATGTAATTACCGATGCGACGGTGCTTTTATACACTCACATGAGGTGCTTTGAAACTGCAACAGACCAAAATCGTGTGATCACATCTGAGGCCAAATAATCAGGAAGGCAGGTTTGTTACGACAATTCTGTGCGTATTAATTATTAATAAAGCAAGCAGAAAATTGCCAACAATTCAGTCCAATGGAAGGATTTTATTATTGATAGAGAATGTTTGTTGCTGTAGTTGTACTGTTGTCAGCATTGGGAACAATGAAGATACACTATTTAGGAGTAAAAACTGCAAAGTGACCAGTGCAGTAACAAATACCCTTCAAGAGATGTCGTGAATGCCCTTCTGAGTAAAAACATTATTTTGTACAGGTTCATTGCACATCATCACACTATAAACACACTGCGGCAATGTAGAAAACAGAACTGTACAGTTTGGAGAAATGAGCCAATATTGTGGAACGCGGCTGACAGGCGGAGGAAATGTCATCTGTAACCGAATCACATGAAATCGGAGGCGTCATTTTCACTTGTTTGTCACATTATTCAAAGCTAAGTGTGACATATGTGTTGGAAAGTTCGAGGTGCGCTGGCCGTGACAGTCTGGGCTCAAGCAGGTTTCCTCTTACACCAAAGTAGGTGCATGTTCTGGTTGAGCAAATACTAAATCAGACTTTTCAATCTTCAAACAGTCCCAATGTCAGCACCGTGTTTCACACGCCACTACAGCCGTAAGCATGTGATTATATTAGTTGTCACTGGAAAATAATAGTTGCCGGGAGGTGAATGACCTCTTGTGTGCAAGCCTGTGCTCTTACAAAGGGGCTCCTCTCCATTGTTAATCCTGGCTGCAGGTGTATGTTCCCATTCAACCACCAGAGCGTTAATGAGGTCAACTGCTGGGTCGGCGATGGAATTCATTCCAGCGGTGATGGATGCGGCTGCAGCCCGATTTCAAACCAGTGAGACACTGTCGTGTTGCGACAGAGATTTACTGAAATATCACGCAGCAGTTTATTCACTGAAATTGGACCTAAAAGCATGTTCAACACACCTGGAATGTGTTAAATGACCACAAACTCAAATATCATCTACAATAACATCATAAAGCTGTGGCAGCTGACGGTTGGCGTCTCAATAAAATAAAAAAAAATCACTTACTATCTCTATATTGTTCGTAGCGCTGCACCTTTGCTGCTGTCTATTCCCCGTGTGGGACAGTAAAGGATTATCTCATCTTAAATCACTGAGTGTTGTTTTACAGCGTGCCACTGGGTCAAACTGCAGTCAGATGGAACGCCTGCTGTTTGTTGGACACGTCGTTACGCTGCGCTGAGCGACCCCGTGGCGGCGGCAGAGAGTCCGCCCCGTTCGACCTCTCGAGCTGCTGCGGCGGTAAATGAGGTGACACGTCTCTTAATTAATAATCCCCCCTCTCAGTAAATGACTTTATCGTCCAAATGACCATCTGAACTGCCGGATCTCTGCGGCGTAATCCCACCCCTGGCGCCGAGACGCGTTTGTACAGTCCAGTAATTCAAATCTCCTTCATTCAGCTCTGTGTGTCCCTGCTGCTGCTGCAACAACACTCAGAACTTCACTTAAAAGCGACGCTCCGATTTTTCAAATGTGCCAGAATTTAAAAGATAGCGTTCCGGCTGCATGGATAATGTGATTATATTCTGCTTGGTGCGCAGGATGATATTTTCATCTGACAAAGCCTGTCTGTTGCTTTAGTTTCGCAGGCTCCTCTGAAGCATTGACAAAGCAGATGATACAAAAAGAAAAACAAAAAACAGAAAAATCAATGAGCCACATCTAGACAGACGCTGCCAGATTGTTATTCTCACTCGGTATTTACAAAGCATGCCAAGGCCTCAGTGGCTCTAAACTATGAGCCCAATTATGGTTAGCCTGTTAAACCCTTTGCCATTGATTTCTTTTCAGGGTCCGGTCCTGATGTGAGTGTGCACAGCCCAAATCAGTTCCCTCGAAAGACTCTGAAATCGAAAGACGTGTTCCATCCTCTCTGCACCAAATTAGATTGCGTCCTTGTGTCAAGGGGAGTTGTTTGTTTCCGCAGGTTCTCTCTTTGTCCAGAGGTGAAACGCGCCGGCCCTCGGAGCATCCCAAGCAGCCTTTTGTCACACGTTATTTATGGGTATTCCACGCCGCTCGGCTCTCGCTTCACCGAGATACGTTCAGAAAGAGGAAAAACTACTGCGAGATCGTTAGCCCGGAGATAAGCAGTGGTGTTTGTGCGAGGTCGGACAGCGAGCGGAAACTTGGTAATTGAGGTCACACCGAGCGGGCGCAGAGTCTTCATACAATGTGTTCTGTCAAAGCTTCCTCATCTTTCCTGAGATCGCTCCTGATAGTATCTAAAATCCATACCGGTAAATTTGCTGTCAAATGCCAAGACAGGAAGTTCCTTGAGGCGTTTTTTTGATGCCAGCAGACTGTTCAAATAATCAAGGTCCCAGTGGGCTTTGGAATATAGTCAACCCTTTCCCGCCATCATGAGATGCTCTCTCCGATTTTTTTTTGACAACAAACTGAGAAGGAGGCGGCAGTCCAGGGGTTGGATGGGTCATTTGTGCTAGAAATTGTTGTTAAATTGTTAAAGCTTTTGGTGAGTTTGCGAGATCTTACACCAAACTAGAGACAACTATCTGTTACCAGTATAAGGGATGCAGATGCTGAACGTATTGTTTTTTTTTTTTCTTCCTCTCTGCTGCTGAGAAGGCGGTGGAATAAATCAGTGTCAAACACTGAACTGATTTAACACACGTGACGATGGTCAGTGCCAGGATGAGCGATGACTGCATTATTACGATATAAACCGCAGCCCCCAGTTTGACAACAGTAATGGTACGCGTCCGCGGGACAGATTTTTGTCAGGTGTGGCAGGAAGCTATAAGTCAAACATATCTACAGAAAACAAACACCTCCGTTATTATTCACACCGTTTAAGAGCAAAATGTGTAAATGAAATCATTGAAAAGTTTCAAGTGTCTCTTCAATGTTTTGCACCTTGAAAACCAATTCATATCTGTGCGGCAAACAATTAGATATCACATATAAGAAGTTAAGGACTTTATTAGTTGGTCTATATAATGTTGTTCTACTTCATATTTCTATTTGTGGTACAGCACTGCACTATATTAATATTTATTCGGTTGGCAGAATTGTTTTACTGTTTTAAGTGGCATCAGGATGGGAAACATGTGATAGGGACAAAAGAGACAATCTGACATCATGAATTAATTTATACCCAAATGGTTGGTGTTTATATTACCTGAATGGAAATAGGCAGCACATCAGCTATGCTGAGGGGGTGTGCACACCGGGTAAATACAGTTTATCTCTGTCCCTGGCATGAAAGAGACAGATATTGCGCTTTTATTTTGTAAAGATAGGTGGAGAGTAGCGCAGGAGACACCTTGCTTTGCTTCTTAGCATTTCAACTGCAACCGCAGTGGACGGCCGTCGCTATCTGAAGAGGGGTCTGGGGGCTCGATAATGGAGGCGGCGCTCACAAGGGCGAAAAGTGATTGAGAAATAAGCCATACTGGGCTGCATGTTCGAAGAGCGATAAATGACATGAATCCTGCGTGTCAGTCAACATGAGATAACAGCTTGTAAGAACTGTAGATATATATTTTTTGCTAAAAAAAAAAGGCCCAGAGAATTCAGGTTACTATTTCTGATAAGGTCGAAATGGGAAAGGTGTACGCTGATAAGCTTGGCCAGGGTGAGTGAACACTGCCGGGGCTGATATTCTGCTGCAGCCTGAAAAGGAGACGTTGCCGCTGTGCAGCCTCAGCGCCAACTGTAATTATTCACCTTGTTCTTTCTTGTTGTAAATAATTGTGAATTTTCAAAAGCTCCCTCTTCACCTTCTATTAAGTCTCACGCCGTCTCAGCACGCAAGTGGACGAGTCACTGTGGATGTTGGGCATTCTGTTAAAATGCTGTTGTGTCATTATGATAAAGAATAAATACATAGTCAGGAATGGATGTTAGAAAATGAAACTGGGGGATTTGTGGCAAATACTCAACATTCCACTGCATTTTCTTCATAATTTAAAGTCAAAATAACTTCAACCATTACAGAAAATGGTGTCTTTGTTGTCATGGTTACAAAGAAAAGGAATGTTTCCCTGTTACAAACACGTGTCAGGTTGAAAATCCTTTGACTGCATTCTGAAACACACAGTCTGTTAACAACCATTAGATCAATAGTGAGTTTTCATGGGAAAATGAACCAGAAATGAACAACTTTAGGTTTAAAAAGAATCAGCTTGGACTTAGTGTCAAAAACAAAAGTTCAATTTCTACTTTAAAGGCAGTAACAAAAAAAGAGAGAGAGACAGAGGGTGCGCACAGCTTCATTTTTCAGATCTGCCTTTACTGACAAATGACTCGCTAACATGTGATAACTTAATGGATTGTGACACCTTAAATAAATGATCTCACTTTTTGCCTCGCCAATAATTCATCCCTGCCTCTCCATTTCCTTCATCTCCTGCTGAACACCGTCTGTCCTGTAGGATCTAAAGTGACATTTATTTAATCCAGACTTTTTTTTTTTTTTTTTTTAATCACATGACACATGAGTCTGCCTGATTGCCACTTCTAGTCACAAGAAAATTCACAAAACGCCCTCAGGCACAATCAGAGACATCTTGGCGACCGGCAATTCTACAGATTCTGTAAAATCAGCTCTCAGTCTGGATCCCACAGACCATGAATTGCTTGTAATCAGACTTTTCTCATACAATGGAATCAGGCGTGTGGGACATCTACATCATGCAGTGCCGAGGGTTTGGAGCCACTGCTGCAAATCTACCTCCATAAAAATAAAACTTCTTCGTTCCACATAGGAATGCAGAAGTCATCTGCTGAAAGAAAAAAAAAAAGAATCTGGCATTGACATTTTGCCAAGATTAGTTTGTTGGAGCTCTCAGTTTGAAAAAGTAAGCTGTGAACCTACCGGAGGATTCAATTACTAAATGTCAGTCTGTTTCTTTGGTGAGTTGTACGGATTCTCCTACCTAATCACCTTGAGAGTCGGCGTGATGCGTTCAAGTCGGCGGCCGGGCTTCATCCATCATAAACGCACTTGTAATCAAAAGGCGAAATTATGAAAAATGGCGCCTGTCAACACGGTGCCACGACGTGCTGAATGCCGCTGTGTCAGAGCAGGAGAGGACTTTATCAGACGTTCTCCTCAGATTTTAGGACTCTGATTAAATTACTGCATCCTCGATACATCCTCATCACAGATGAACTGTAGGAGAGGAGAATCAGATGGAGAGCAGATGGAGTGGGGTAAACAACTGTACCTCCATCCTGGCCTGCTGGAGACCACAACTATAAATCATTGATGCTTTTTTTTTTTTTTTTTGTCTTTCCTCCATAGCATCTGTGATCTGCCGCTTGCTGAGCTCAGCTTATTTGTGAGTTAAAACCGGCCCCTCGGAATGAAATTAGCCGGGCATAATCTCATAAACGTAATGATTTTCAGAACCCTCCGAACGGACAAATGAAGCTTGACTTTCTCTTGATTAAGTAGTTTTAATGTTTCTAATTTCTAATCAATACGATGTTTCGACCTTATCCGAAGCTGAAACGGGGAAGTGAGTCCAAGCTTCATTTGAATCAGCTCAATGGACTCAAAACTTTATTCACACACACGTTGAACGCGGGACTGACGGTTTAATGAGCCACTGAATGCTGCGTGTGCATGTGTATTAAAGTCTGTCTAGCAACAGCATGTGTTAACTGGACACTGGTCTGAGTACCGCACTACTTGCAGCGTTAGTGACTTCCTGTTTCTAGTATTACATGACTAAAGCAATGCAACTGTTTAACTTTTAGGGTTGTTGTTTTTTTTGAAGGTCACAATGTCCTTTCACCACCAAAATTTGAAATCAGTTCATGGTTCAGTTCACATTTTTGGTGTTGGGGAGTTAGGAAGGTGTCAGTTGATCAGCTACGGTCAGTGAGTCCTCAGATTAGCCAATAACAGCATCTGCCCTCCCCCCCGCCACCCACACACACACACACAGCAACTAAAGCCGGTCGGCGATTCCACTGGCAGATTCTTTGTGCATAATCATGTTGGCTCTGTGAAAACCCGGTGGCAGAGTCTCACCAGAGAGACGTCCTGCTGGTCCAATCTCAGGTCCAATTACCACAGATCAACAAGCTCTCAACAGGACAGCACATGCGAGGAGGACGCTCTGTCTCAGGGAAGTGATTTTATTTGCGCTTTCTTTTGTTCTGTTGTTTACTGAGCTCTCTGCCCGTCCCTTTTCAGATGTTTCCAGTAGCATCTTTAGAAACGGGAAAGGACGGGTTGAATGTGGGAACCAACACACAACAAAAGAATCAATTTTTTACATCATCAGCGATATTTCCAGATGCGTCTGCAGTGAAGAGCACTTTGTGAAAATGTCTCCCGTGCCTACGACCGCAACAATAAAAATCAAAATAAGATGTTTGGTTTGACGGGCCAGTGTTTTAATCGCCTCTGGCTCTACACTCAATTGAAGCCACTAAATGGACAAGAATTTGGGAAAGCACTATTTTTATATGGGTCTGAATCCGAGTGTTTGTCAGCGGGGCTTCAAAGGGCTCCAGATCCCTCTTTTTCACCACCATTCCTCACAGTAAAACACGCTTTGCTAAAAATCAGCACAGATTAGAGAGGCTTTCACACAGTCGACTTCAAAGGCAGCATGGGCAAGAGAAATATGACTAGAATGGTGCAAATACACTTAAGCTGGTATAAATGTACAAGTCGTGCCACAGAAAGTATATTTAGGACTGATTAAATTCCTCACACTCTTTTGACACAGACATCCGAACTCTCATTTTGTGTCCAGTTACAAAACCTTTGCTGCAGAAATGTGGGAGGTGTCTGCACCCCGGCAGCTGAGAATTTGTTGTCCATCTTAATTTGAAAGGCCAAAAACCTGATCAGGTTTGTGATCAAAGGTCCATTCTGTGCAACATAAACTCACATACAGGGTCAGAAATGAGACCAGAAGAGCCAGAAGATGAGTCAGTGAGACGGGGCCATGAGACCATTTCTTTACTAAGGGTTTGATTGATTGATGAGATGGTTCAGCTGTGACTAAATTCACATTCATGTTCCAACTTGCAGGTGAATTACTCTGTATTAGCATGTGTATGTAGGTAGGTAGTAGGTGGACACACGGTAACCCCATCCAATCAGTGTGGAATACATCAGGGACATATCAGACCTGTCAACGTTTGCCAACAGTGAGTGAGAATTATTGCAGATCATCCTTTTCTGACGTCGTTCTGAGCCTTGCTGCATGAGGGGGGAAAAAATGGGTTTGTTTACATCCAGAGTGAGAAATAAGTGAAATTTGTACACGATGCATGTTGGCAACTTTTAAGAAGAGGGGAAAGAAAAATAAAAGTTTCCAAACTGAGCCAATTTGGGCGAGAGCAAAGGAAGGATGTGAAAACACCGTCTGTCCCGTCGGAGTGCTGATTAACTGATTGAGATCAGCTGGACAGGAGTGGAATGGAGGCAGCTGGGCTTTGAGACGGTCAGAGAGGGGAAAACGTGTTTTGCCTCATCAGGCACGAAGAGGAGACTATGTTGATGTGAACACCTTGTGCCAACCTGGTCCGAGTCTAAGAGGCTGGGAGAGAGTCCAGAAAGATGGCAGCGATGAAGCCAAACCAGCTGGTCACACCTGCAGAAATTCATGCCGACACTTAGCAGAGGAGTTTCATTCCCGAGGCCGTTGACAAGGCACAAACACACATTTATTTGAATGAATTTGTGTCGTTTTTCATGTGCCGTATGTGTAGGAGCAGTTAGCTGGCAAACGTTACTCCATCCTGACGGCTGCAAACTAAATTGACGCTCTGGGACAATAAAGCTTAGTACTCTAATCAAATAACTGTCAGAGGGTGGGTGGGGTCTGACCTCAGACTGGACGACTGGACTGAGGCAATTCCACAAGGAATTCCTACAGTTCTCTCACAAACAGAAAACATTACAGTTCAAGGTGCTTCCTGTCCGATCTGATGACCGGAGCGTGTCGGACAGCTGCTAAAGTTGGCTTGACGAAGCAGATAAAGTACATCATTTCGTTTGCAAATCCCAAGGGCCGATCTTTAGAAAACATACATAAATTCAAACCAACCTGTTCTCACACAACTAAATGTTTTCCATATCTGGTCGATAGAACCATGTGTGTCACACGTGTTCCTGTCTGACTCCCACACATTAATGACTGAGACAACGACCTCACCGGCTTGAGCTCTGTCTCATTCCTTCATGGAAATATATTAACATGATCATACAAGACAGTACAATATTAACATGTTAACAAGAAACATGCGCGACAGCTTGTGACAAAATCAGTTTTTTTTTTTCTAGTTTTTACTACTCATGCTTTCATTTATTTAGGTTTTCATCATCCCATCATTTGCCCATCACATTTTATGGTCCATGTCGCAGTAATGTCTGACCTCTATCGCTGATAGTTCTGTGTGTGTCTGTGTGTGTTTGTCTCACAATTCAAATAAGTGTGGGCTCAGTATCTTCATTTTGTCATTTTCGCTTCGGGAACCCATTCTGAAAGACCAATGTGATGATGTAACTGTAACCATTTTTAACACAGATCATCACAAATGTATCTCAAGTCCTGATTTTTTTTTTACTCTTAAATACATTATAGGTTTTAATGTTAGTTTAACTTTATGTATGTATTTGCTTCACCCATTGTCATCCTGCTAGCATGAGCTTTGCATACTAGAGCATGCAAACAAAACAAAAAAATATTTTCATTACAACTTGTATTGTGACATTAACACACACACACACACTATAGGACTGTGAATCTGTTTGCGTTTTGTGGGAATAGCTCCGTCAGCTTGTTCACTTCTGAAACTAAGTTTTGAGTAGAACCTCTCGAGCTGGGCAAAGATCAACTCGAACCTCTGAAATGATCAAACTGAGAATTTCTCTTGGGAGATCAATAAGGCATCTATCCATCTGTCCATCGATCGATCTATCTATCTATCATCCATCCATCTATCTGGAACTCTCCTGGGAGGAAGCTGGTAATAATTCCACCTTTCAAGTGTGCTTCCTTTTGTGTGCTCGCATACATTACAATTCAACATCCATCTCCACTGGCAATACTTGTGCAGCGCAGGGGAACGCCAGCTGTGCCCCCCCATCTGCTGTCTCGATGGTTCGGGCATCTAGCCCCCCACCAACTAAACAAAAGTAGGAGAAAACAACAGCAGGCAGAGTTTACATCTTGTGCCTGTCTGTTTGAAGGTTGTGTGCAGGGCTTTGAAACGTACACACGTGTGTGTAAGTGTGTGGGTTTCTCTGTCTTTATTATTAGTTTGGACATGTTGCCAGGGGCGTCGAGCGGTACACCACTCAAACTCCATCTGTAGCCATCGGTAGAGTGCAAGTGCAACCCACTTTGATGGCAGACATTTTAATGAGGAGTGTCTCAGCGTCCTCGAGGCGCTGCACTGCTTCCACGTTTGTTCTTTTATGTCAATAACACCTAAATGGTATTTACGCCAGTCTTGATTTCCCTTCACAACAAATTAACCCAAAACGAACAACGTTCACGTGGGAACCAAACGGATCTTGACAAAGAAAGGCAGCAGCACTCCTGTTCGAGAGCACGGAGAACGTTCCCCGCCCATCCAACGTCCACAATTAACCGCCAAGCTGCTGTGATTCGAGCCCAACGATCACTCCGACATGTCAGCCACCATGAAAACCAACAAAATAAAACACCCACTAATTCACTTTAAACTACTGGAGATGCATAGTCTTCTCCAGAAGTTCCACGCAGAGACGGCTAGTTCTTGTGTCATTCTGTTGACGGACAAACACTCAGCCAATGACAACGTAAATAATTATGTTTCCTTTTTGGAGACATCCTCAAAATGTAATGACCCGTGTAATTTACCCCTGATTACAGTCACACATGACCCCCACTGGCCGTTGGAGAAGTGCAGAGGTCATGTGCATATTCCATGACGATGATTTCGCCCTGTTTGATGGCTGAATATCGTATTTACTTGCATGTAGCAGTCCCCCCCTTTGTTGTGCAAACGCTGACATATTCCGTCTGATTGCATTTAAATCAACAGAGCATGTAAAATTCAAATTTCTTCAAAGAGACTCGGGGAAACATTCCAAAGGCTTTGAACTTTGACAGCTGACACAGAAGAATAACAGGAGGAAACACCGAACATTTATGACTATGGATGAGATGAATGAGCTCACAAGAACATCAATTACAATACTATTTTTCGCTGTCATCCCAGTGTTGATAGCACTAATACATAGTCTTTCCTCCACCTTTATTTGGCATCAAATTATTTCATTTTCACCTCAAAGGACACTGTGGCCCAAACTACTTGGTATAGTGATGATGTACTTGATGTTTGTCAAACAACAGCACATACTTGAAAGCCTGCGTGCTGACCGACAGTCTTATCTCTGGTGTGTCTTTGTGCGTGTGCGTGCATGCGTGCGTGCTCTGATTAAACAGATCATGCATTTTACATGTGCTGTCCTCACTATCTGTATGTGTCTGCAGCCGCATCAGCTCCGAGGCATTTGAATGCAGCCTCGGCTATCAAAAGTCAAACATGTGCATGCATCTGTTTGATACATTATGAGGGCCGTACCAGATGGGATTTTTGAGAGCCTACTTGAACTTGGTTTCACAGTGGGGGGTGGGGGTGGGGGGGTTGTGTCGAGAGTCGTGTTTGCATTCAGAGAGCTTTGTCCAGTTTGGCTCTCGATGATGGAACAGCATAAATGATTAGGAAAGCTCACTAATCTCTGATGCCACCTGTTCTTATTACCATTTTTTTGTGGGATGAGACGAAAACAAGCAATAGATTTGTCAAGCTCCTGCATAGTTTAGACATTCTATGGTTAAACATCTTGTAGCCGTCACTGAATGAGACTAAATGAGTTTGGTCTAAAAGCCTGTGACCAATTACACTCCAAAATTATTTTATTAGTTAGTTCAGTGGTTCTTAACCTTTTTGGACGTACCGAACCCCACCGGTTTCATAAGCGCATTCACCGAACCCTACTATAGTGAAAAATAAAATGTTGATTGTTGGTTTTTTTTTCAAATTCAAGACATATGTATTTTGTTTGTTTACTGGAGCACAAAATGAACCGTGCATGAATATCACCTTGTTTAAAGAACAAAAACATTAGTATGGATAAAATGACGCGATGAGTCGGATGTGTCTTCACCCTTGGGGCAGAGGCTCCACCGAACCCCTGAGACCGACTCACCAAACCCCTAGGGTTCGATCGAACCCAGGTTAACAAACACTGGGTTAGTTGAAGTAGCGGTTCTCACAGTGGGGTCCAGAATGTTCAAGTGGGTCTGTACTACTTGAATTTAGTATAATTACATCCATTTATGTTCTAAAATACTTTGTATTGTGCTGTTTTTCCTTCTTCTCAGCATGACCTATTCCATAGCTTTTAAATTGACCTGTTTCTCACTGTTGGTGAACATTAGCACAGTGGAAGTTGCTTATGTGGGGGTGATGTCCTTCAAGTGCCCCCAAAGATAGAAATCAAGGGGGGGCACAAAAATATACATAATACATTTTCCTGTGGATGAAAACCTATGTCCCATCCTGTATAATAACATTATCTCTCCTGACATGTGTTACAAGAGGCACTTTTGTTGTGGACTTTTTTAGTTGTAAATGAGTTGCTGCAAATACCCGTTGAAGATTTCTGCACAGGCTAAACTGAACATACAATTCACTGTGGTTGCGGCTGGTTAATGTGCTGTAGCTGCTCCGCTTCGGAGATTAAAAGAGACGTTCACTGACGCTGATTATTTCCCTCCTCTCAAACACATAAAAGGAAGAGAACAATGTTGTGCTTATTGTTCACACAGATATTAAAAGTTAATTATAACTCAACAAAGTAGCCGGGGTTTAACATACACAAAAAAATGCACTTCAGTGCAGATTCACAAAGGATTTGAAATTAAACATTGTGTCGTTTATTCAAATTCATGGTCATAAGATGCCGTGTTAGTGGGAAACTGCTGCTATTTCAGAGCACCATGCTCATGTTTTCACACACAATAAACAGCAAAATCAGAAAAAATGCCATGTTCCAACAGTTCATTGAGGCACTAGAACAGAAAATGATTCCCATTTTACTACACTTTCCTCTTATATATCAGCAGAACATAAGTGGTTTGTGAGCACAGTAAAGTAGGAGAAAATATTATACCGCTCTTTGTAGGTCAATTAGCAGTGTAGTGTTGCGATTCGTCGACCTGTGGGAGTTTATTCCAAAGCTACATCCTCACACACAATAAAAGCCACTTAGAAGAAGAGAAGTGGTGAGGAAGCAGGTGACCAAGACGACCAAACCAACTGTCAGAGGCAAAGTGACAGGGCATGTCCAAAGCAATGCATCCTCACTGGTCATGAGTCTGTTCAGTGTCAATACTTTTTGCATCTAAAGAGCGGTGGAGCATAAATGTTCCTACCTTTCGATTGAGATCATCGAGGCTTCGCAAAGCTCTCAGTTGATGGTACTCGGAGACGTGGTAGGACAGGCTCTTGTGGACTTGTCCTGTCGTCATCGATAGTAATGGCGTCGATGGATAACATAGCGCCTGTGAAGCAAGCAGCACGGGATAAGCAACAATGTTCTCTTCAAACCAAAACCCAGATTAACCCACTGACAACGATGTGTTTGCACAAAAAGGAAAAAGAAGCTTGAGTTTCCCAAACCAGACACTGTAAGCCGCTCGCCCTGCAAGGTTCAAGGTAACCTCCTTACCCCAGAGGGGCGATTGGTGATCCCCCAACAGCCAGGAGAGTCTGCTGCAACACACCTTGGTCCAACAAGAGCTCTTTGTTGACCTGCAGAAGATAATGGGGTTGTTTATTTGAATCAGGTGTGTTGGAGCAGAGACATCAAAACATATAGGGCAGCGGGTTGAGACCATTCACTAATTTTTCGATTAAGAACATTTATATAATAATAAAGGCATTTTAATCTTGTAAGAAGATGTCAAATGTTAATGTCTTTTACAAGCCGGATTTATAATCCTAGTGTAATTAAATCACATCATTATCTTGTAATTTAAGTTCACACTGTGTTTCCGTGACCGACCTCGGCGCACCAAACATCGGCATTATGATAAACGCCCTGGTGCTTTAACCAATTATAGTCAAAAGCCATTGAGCTGTCAGTCAAAATCCACTACTTGTCATTTCCTTTCCATTACTGTGTGTGAGACCGAAAGGGAAAATATTGGTCTACTGCATTATCTCCTCTCAACAGAGAGCTCATTATCTTACAACCAACACTATAGTCATAATCATCCAGTGACTCAAAATTGTCGTGTTTCTCTGCTGAAAAGAAAAGCATTATTTAAAAATATAAATGAAATACAATTTGATCAAGATGCACATTACCACCATTCAAGTATAATGTACCTTGAACAGTGGCGACAGACACTTT
>JBBMJM010068595.1:0-13090 GCA_037832705.1 Centriscus cristatus
TGTGTGTGTGTGTGTGTGTGTGTGTGTCGACAGCCTGATGCTCATGAAAACTGCATTAATGCCAGTGATTCTAATTAACTGTGAGCATCTCAGTATGGTAATCACAGGATGTCCATTACCTTTACACCAGATACTCATTGAGTTCTATGTACAATGTTAAAGCTGATCAAATTGTGATATAATTTCTGTTGTATTTCTCGTATTCCCAATATTTGCAGTCAGTGGTCAAACACATTTTTTCCCCCTTACAGCTGCTTATTCCTCACACTCGCTACACCCTCCAAATCAACTACTTAGCACGGCTTCTGCTCATATCAAACGACGGGGTCTTCACACAGGTTTGCTGACAAACGCATCACCCACCCAACGACATTTGAATCATTGAACTCCATTGTTTGGAACATGTTTGAACAGTTTGCAGCTTCTGGTGGCGAAGGCATGATCGCGATCCTAAAGAGATCGCTGTCCTCCATGACCTACACGTCCCTCTGCATCCCCGATGACATCGCTGAGCGTGGGATGGATGCTGTGCCACACTACTACTACAGAGATGATGGCCTCAAGCTTTGGGAAATCATCCACAGGTTTCTAAACATGAAGACACTTTCGCCAGCATAAACCATCGCTTGCTTTGTATCACTTCACGTGACATATGGATTTATTTATAGATACCACAAGCATTCACCAGTAAAATCAAACATCACCATTTCTAATGAACACTCCCGGGTTTGTCTAATTCTGTCCCTTGTATTGGACATGGGCAGTGTCACAGACACACTTCTGTGTCCTGGTATCCAGAACATAATATCTTTTACATATTTGGGAGACGCAGAAAAGGCACCGAGCTAAGCAGCAGCCTGGTTTGTCCTGTACTAGGTCAGGTGCCCTTCAGGGACTGAGTGCATCGCCTTCACTTCACCGGGATAAGAATACTTCCCCTACTTCCAAAGGGGGGAAAAACTACAATGATAAGCAAAACAAAGTCCAGAAAGAGACAAAGAAAACATGTATCATCATCACACTGAACCAACCATGAGCACACACGAAGGGTTCATGTCAAATCGTCCATCGTCTGAACCCTTATTTGAATCAGTCATGGTGTTTTGTTTTTGTTGTTGTTGTTTTTTAAATAATGCCTGTCATGTACTCATTATATAGGTTTGTGAACGGAGTGCTCGGTCACTATTACAAAAATGATGATGAAGTCTGCCAAGACACAGAATTGCAGACGTGGATTCAGGACATTTTTGAACATGGATTTCTTTCCCAAACCTGCACAGGTGAGCTCACTGAGAAGTAAACAAAGATGAATGAAGATACTGGTAGTGTTAGTAGCAATGTAATCTGCTATCTATACGATGACCGTATTGTTATTTTAATGTACCCGCAGGAATCCCTGAACGTTTTTGCAGTGTGGCTGAGATGGTCAAGTTTGTTACCATGGTAATTTTCACCTGCTCAGGCCAGCACTCGGCTGTCAACTCTGGACAGGTGCGTCACGCTAACCAATGAGTATGAACTAAATCTATTTCTCTATTATTAACACCCCCCATCCCCATCCACAGCGAGTGCATCAGTGTTTTTGCTGGTTAAATGCAAAGATGTGTAGAAACTGAATGAATGGATGCAATTAAGACTCATGAAATAAGATAAGATTTACAATCAAGAGTCAATGTTTTCAAGTTTACAGGAAATACGTTCACGAGTTACTGGAGCACTCAGATTGCCAGCTGATGCTGATCAGCTTGTATTCTTCAACAGCCCCTTTTAGAAATGGGAGGCATCACCGGCAAATATCCTGACAGTGAGGAACATTCATACAGTCATGGAAAAAAAATGATTAGAGCACCCACCCGTGGCTGCAGTCATTAAATACAAAGGTGGAATCAAGTGCTAATGCCTGCGTGTATCATGTGACTGCTCTGACAGACAGAAAAGAAAACATGGAATGCCCTAAAGCACTGTTTGTGTCATAGCATTTTGTTTTTATCAAGAATGTCTATTTTTGTGGCTAGATATGGCTATTTTTGTTTGTTACCATTATGTTTGTCCAAACAAATGTACCTTTTGTGGTACCAGGAATTAGAATGAAGAAAGAAACTGGAGACAACAAGTGGTCTAATCCTTTTTTCCATGACTGTCAACAGGGGCCGCTTGATGTATTCGATTATTGTCAGATTTTCTCATTTCATCACGCTGAAACGTGTGGTTAGAGTGAAAGTGTCTAACCTTGGAACATATAAGATAACTGCCATCCTCATCACATCATTGAGATTCCCGATCAATTAATAATTCTGCTGTTGTAGTTTGACTATGGTGGCTGGATGCCCAACACCCCCATCTCCATGCAACGCGCTCCACCAACCAAGAAGGGGAAATCGAGTGAGGCCACGCTGCTGCAAACGCTGCCTGATGTCAACACGACGGTTCAGGGAATGTCGACCATGTGGCTGCTCAGCAAGCAGTCGTCTGATTTCGTAAGTTCCTAAAGCTTGTAAATGACACTTGTCTCTGCGATGTTTGGATACTTAGCATTGTTTGTTTCTTTTCCTGGTCACAATGTTCCAATTCATCAGGTGGCATTTGGTCACTACCCAGAGGAGCATTTCTGTGAGGAGGTCCCCCACATGCTGATAAGAGACTTCCAAGGAGAGCTGGATGTTTTGAGCACTGTGATCAAAACCAGAAACAAGAAACTGGACATCGCGTACACCTATATGGACCCACCACTGGTGGAAAATAGTGTGGCTATCTGAGTTTGTGGAACACTTTCTCTTTCTTGTGTTGTTTTCAATGATTCCTTTTTTTTTTTTTTTTTTAAATCAAACTGTTTGAAATCTCATCTACTGAACAGAACTCTCAAAATCAAACTCTTGTGTTTGAATGTCCTGACAAAACAGATACTCATTCGCAGTATTTCAAACTAAAGGAGGAAACGTTTGTATTCACAAACACACATCGGTTCTCTGACAGCGAATGCCGCCTTCAATGTCATTTGCCCGTTTGAGTCTTCACAAAATATAACTCCGTCTTCAAGTTAATTAAGATTGCCTGATCTTATAAACCTTTTAATTTGCATCCAATTTTACAAGGTGGCAGGAGCACAGTATAAGATGATGATGGCCTTTTTATATGATTATTATCATAATTCAGAAATGTGAATAATCAAATGATAAAAATCAAGTGATTATTTTTGCAGTGGAAACAACAGACATATTAACTAACATACCGGTAGCAGTGGAATTTAGAAATTTCTATTCCACTATATATACTGTTTAAAGGAGGTATAATATTCAACAATGCTTGCTCTAAATCCATGTTCCTTACTATACTTGTGAAATTAGAATCAAATATCGTTAATCAATGTTGTTTCTTACAGCATGTGAAATCAGCTGTGTTTAGTTTGTGATTATTTCAAGATAACGAATTCATTACATTTTGGGTTATTTTACTTCTGTTATTAAAGATTAAAGAAAAGCTGTCGGTGTGCCTGTGTGGGTTTTCCCAGAATACTCCAGTTTCATCCCACAGACTAAACATTCACATGTAATGTGTGTTCGGTTAACTGGGGATTGTGATTGTCTGTCTCTCCACGCCAGCCCTGTAATTGACCCCCCTCTCGGCTGGTGTCAGCTGGGATTGGCCCCCGTGACCCTGCTCAAAAGTACTACGTAAGAATAGAAAATCACACTGGTCTTTACGAAAAAATAAATTATACTGGTACTTTTAGTTTTGGAGTTATAAAATTAAGCACTTAAGTGTGGTTTGCAATGATCGCTGTTGTGGTCTTTTTCGTTTGCGTACTGAAAAAGGTAACTAGTCTGATTATAAACAATTTATAGATCATTTCTGTTGTGGCAAAAGAAAAAGTTATGTCTTGTGTCATCAATTTCAGTCAATTGTTTTTATTTACATTCTGAATGAATCTGAATATTGTGAATGAATCCCATGCACAGAGGCAACCTACAAGCCACAGCCCTTCATTATTACATTATACAATACACAACTAATTCACAAGGTATACAATGGTAGATTGTTGCACATATTTTAAGCACAGGCTCTTGTGTGAAACAAGGTTTTAACCTGTTCAAATATAGTTGAAGTGACAACCAATTCCTAAACATACATGAATAGACATAACGTAGAAAGTATGTACACACCACTGCATTTACAATAATACATTTTGGGAAAGCATAAAAAGTTGTTGGTGTTTTTATAAGAAACTGTACTTGAGGTCGGAAATTACACAACTTATAAGTGTTTGGCACATTTCAATAACTGAAACAAAAATACAATTGGGAGTTTTTTTTGTTTTTGTTTTAAACAGCTCTTAAATAATCACAGTAGAAAAGACTTTTTACTTTTAATCCTCCTCTACCATGCTGCGACAGCTGTGGTGTTTCAAACAGAACTTTTGCGACCAAACGGTAACACTATATAAAATGCAGACGAGTCCAACAATGCTGGACTAAACTGAATCATGAAAGTTTCTTTCTTAATTATCCTACATCAGATTTTGTCTTTTGTATGTTTCTTTTAGTCTTGGATCCCAAAACAACAACAAAAAAATCTTCTTAAGTAATCAAAAGAACAACAACCTTGGGAACATGACGTCTCATCAAGCAAATAAAAAGCTTTGGCTTGAGACTGGATTCTCCTCGGCCACATGTCGGGCTGTGAACTGCAGCTGGTGCTGGTGGGTTTGGTGGAGGACGTTTCCATGGTAAGCAGGTACATGCAGGTTTAACCAGGGTAACACAGTGATGGAGTGTGCTGCTAGGATACGCCCATGATATTTGATCTAGTCTTTTTATTCATGGAACAGTGAAGAGAGAGAAACCCACTGTTCCTTAGATCCACAATTTTTCATATATTGTTCACAGGATAGCTGGGGGGCACACGGGAGGATGAGCGAGAGCCGAGGCAGAGTGAGAGAGGGTCACTAAAGAGTCACTTCTCTTTGAGATGATTTTCCTTCTCTTTTTTCTGCCTTTCTCTCCTCTGGGAGTCAGAGTCTCCTCACATTGTGCTCCTCTGTGCAGGAGCCTTTCCTCAAAGTGATGTCGTCCACAGCCATCTCACCGCTTCTGCCCCGCCCACGCTCCCCCTTCAGGATCACCTGTCGGACAGTAATAGGGCATGCATTGAGCAACAGCGTCGGGGTTTTCTTGCTCTACTTTCATGACAAGTCATAATAACCCACTGAATCCACAGATGAATGATTTGAGATTAAAAAACAACAACAAAACAAACAAAAGAGTGACAGGGTGGTGCAGTGGTTAGCTCAGTCAGCCTCATAGTGAGAGGGTCTCTGGTTCGATTCTTGGCCTGGGGATCTTTCTTCTTTGGTAAGTGATGGAAAATGAACCTTATTATAATTATACAAAAATGTACACAAAATACAGTGTTCGTAAAAGATGATATTACACAAAGTTTGGTTGATGCACTTACACTTTCCAGGCCCGTTCCCCATAATGTAATCTGGGTGTGCCTCCAGCCACTTCCACCTGTTCTCCCCCACACTGCTGGACTGTACTGCTTTCCCTTCTTCACAAACACCTGCAGCATGCCCACATGGTGGCCTGCCAGCTTGTGTCGGAACGACAGGCACAGATTGCCATCGTTCCAGGGTGGAGTCAACGGGAGGACCAGTCTTGCCCCTCGTCCATTCCTCTTGTTTCCTACATAAGGAATGGTGAGGTAGCGGCCACCTGGGGAGTGAAATTAATCAAGCTTTTAATACCAATATACACTTTGTCACAGCAAATTTAACAATGCCGATTCATGGACATGATGCAGTGTACTTCAACCAAACGTAACATACAACATCTGAATGTAGCAAAAAACACACTGAACACGATATTGAATCCAAAACTGTAAATTATAAAATGTATGCAATAAGAAATTGTCCCACTTGAATTTGATCATACATTTTAAACTTAAGTTTCCAGCAGAGATTTGCTTCTAAATTTATTCATGCTTTAGGGCGGTATTTAAAAATTCAAAAGAGCAAGTGCTTGTGGGTAATGTCTGATAAAAGTGGATGTATTTTAGCTTATCTAGCGGATCTGTGTGGGCTGAATTACTTCGCGTACATATCTTAGCCTCCCCACATAAATTATCAGCCCCTTCAAACCTGCTCGGAGATCCTCACAACCCTGAGGACCATAGCTGTTAATAGATGATGTGCTCAAAGATTAGATGTGTTCAAAGCATTGTATCAGTGCATCGCATTTCCATAAATGAGACATTATGAAAATGTGCTGAACTACTGTGACATCGAATGTTGCATTTTAAGTGGAATTATTCTTTATATTCTAGGGCTTGACTTATATATCACTGTAATAAATGCATCAGAGACAGCCTGGACAGTCCAGGCTAAAGTACTTCTTTGCAGTCATGAGGGTCTGGAAACACAACCCAAGACTCAACCCAATCACAGAGGAAACCAGCTACATAAGTGTTGCTTCTACAGCCAAGGTGTGTTTAGTCTTGATACGCCGTCTAAATCCGGCTAAACCAATTCACCGCTCCTCGTCGTAATCTCAAGAAAAACAGTATTATATTTCTATTTAACAGCAGCTAGAGGTATCACTGACTCTTCATCGAATGCATTATCAAATTCTAATTTGCATCACTTTGTACAGCTCTGCAGAAAAACAATACTTCCTTTATGTGTTGTCTGTAATTGAGTGGAACAAAAAGGAGCATGTGGAGATGCCTTTCTCATTTCCATTTAACGAAAGTATAAACACCTCTTCTAAACAGTATAAGTAGGGTTCAGGGCTGTTATTTACCTGATGGATCAGGCGTCGTCTCCCAGTGCAAGTCTCCATCTTTGTCTCTCATCCACCCACACAGGCCGTCATCAAAGGAACAGCTCAGATAACCAGACGCTAAAAGAATGAATGAAACACTCCTTTCAGTGGATGACACAGACACACAAACACGCATATGAAATTCACTCCGCTCTCTGTTAGGCTTCACCTCACCCCTGTTGTGCTGATGAGGAGCGTGATGGTTGAATGAAAAGTGTTTGAATATAATATGTGACAAGGATATGCATTAGTGAAAATGAGCCTCCTTGACGAACGGAATGTAATGCACTTTTACATCCATTACCTCCAAATATTTGCCAGACTGGAGTGGCTTTTATGTGAGTGCATGTTGATACTATATACAATGTGTTAAAGCTATATATATTCACAGCAGTCACAGCAGCTTCCTAGTATTCAATGCCTGGGGATTCTTTGCAAGTGAAGGACAAAAATATTTACAGACTGGAGGCAAAACCAGTGTCAGCCAGAACATTGTTGTTGTTGTTCGGAACATTCCATCATTTGGGCCATGAAACTTGAAGAAGTGTTCCCAAAAAGGTTTAATACACAATATCCATAGTCCATCCATCATGTTTACTTTCCTTCAAATATGTAAAGGATTATGCACTGATGGTGACTGGTTGCACTTCAGTCCGTCATTGAAGATGTCAGACAGCTGTAAATTCTAGAAAGGCTATGTCAAGGCTATGATTTTTCAGCAGTGCCATACAGACGTCACGTGTCGGCTCCTGTCCAAACACGTCTGCCCCCCGCCAATGTGACGTGTCAGTCATCATACAGGTCTCTGCAGACAGATTTTCCCTGTCAAATGCAATTTGTTTACCTGGATCATCCTTGGCTTCATCTGCCGTGTTGCCGAGCTCAATGTCAAAGTCGATCCCAAGTATCGTGTTCCGGTCATGATTCCGAGGGACTGAGAAGACAAGTGGTAAACAAAGGTTTAGATAAACACACACAGAGTTACTGGCACCTCTGATTGTGGCTACTGTTTATTTTCACCACGACAAACCGATGTCTGGACGCAACAAGGACAAATCAATAGCATGGTTTAGTGCCTGCATATCAAGAGCTTCTAAGCACATTGAACAACACTGCAGAGAGGGAACTAAGAAGCCCTGCGGACACACACAAAGACAGCTGTGAATCATGTGGAGGACGTTTGATGATTCATTTTGTGCAACGGCAGCTTCACAAACTATCTCTCTCTCTCTCTCTCTCTCTCTATCTCAGACACACACACATGCACACATGCACACACGCACACACACACAGTCCTGAAATAGAAGTATGGGGGGGTCACAGTACTCGACAAACTAAAGGTCAAACTGTTTCATTAAAGCTCGACCAAATGTCCTTTCATTTCTCTGATGATAAACCCTTTTCACCCTTTAGATTGACATTTGATTTGTTGATACTGAACGTCATCATGACACCATTAAAAATGCATCAGAAACTGATACACAACATTTCAGTATGTAGTGCCACATGCCGATGATGAAAGTAAAACTCGAGACAAGCTATGAAAAAAATGACAAACGACGACGCCCAGTCGCTCGTGTTCCCCAGCACCTCATGAATATGCTATCAGCCTCCCTTGACCCCGCAGCCCCTGAAAGTACCCGACATGTGCCCCCTCCAATCAACTGGAAGGAAAGGGCAGATCATCACAGTGACAGACAGAACCTGGCAGGCTGCGAAATCATCTGACAGTCAAAGGAATCTGAGTGAGGAGGTCACACTCTCACCAGGCTCTCCAGTAACCCCAGGCATCCAGGTCTCTGGGTCTAAATGTGTGTCTGGGGATGTACTTATGGATGTGAGTCTCTGTGCTTTTAGTTAGTTACATCAAGACAGCAGGGTATTAGATTATACATTATGTGTGTTAAGTGAACTGTATTTTCTGTAATAATGTATATTACAGTTGGTGTGTGAAAATCTTAAATCAACTTTATTTAAATCTAGAGAGGACAGAAAGAGACACATTAGCTTCAACCTTTGCATGTTTACCCAGCCCAAAGAGAGGCCATTAAGGTATCACATTTGGATTTCAGAAAGATTATGTGCCTAGTTACTGGGTTTAGACAGGAAGATCAATTCCACTGTGTTTATGTGTTCAGTATAGGGCAGAGCCCAGAGGCGGCTTAGCTTAGCTTAGCATAGCATAGCAAAAAGACTGGAGACAAATCAGGTGGTGCGGCAAAAGCCCTCTTAGCTAGTAAGTAATTTGTTCTAATTTGTTGCGATAAATTGTCTATAAAGATGTAAAAATATAGTTTATTTAGAGCAGGTTGCTGTGTGGAATATAGAATTTATTTAAGCATTTCTTCAAATTACATTTCCTGGGCAGGGCTGAAAGAGCCTCATCGCTTAAATGTTTATCATAAAAATACCTGCTAACCTGCAGCAGGAAGCATACGTAGTTATTCATGACACTCGGCTTTGATTCAAATTTGTCATTATTTATCAGGGGACTCTGTCCCTCATCCTGCTCACATCTTAGAGCTCTAGAAAACCCTGCTCTCTAGATCTTCTAGAGAGCATCTATTGGACTGGTGTCTCCCTCAAGCAGTGCAGACAGGTGTTTGTGCAATATAATAATTTATGTAATATTACTCTTCCCCTTTTCTAATTATGTGATGCCATCTGGTAAGGGAAGTCTGAGCCAGATTAAAGCACCTCTTCTGCTGATATTTGTGCTGTTGCATCTCACCAGACATTTCTAAATTGAAAAAGCTTCACGCAGAGTATTGGGGGAACATGTACTCTTTTATGCATGGCATCAAGCATTGTAAAGAATCACTCCCCTGCAGCAATTTCCTGTCTACACCAGTCACAACAGTAACAAAATATAATGTGAGGAATTCCTTTAAGTTCCAGAAAACGGTGAGCTGATTTGTTGTGTGTAAACTTTGTGTAAACCAGATCAAGTCGCTATGACAGAGAACATTAACTTCCACCGTTTCCCAAAACATTCCGTGCTTCTAAAACCCCGAGGACAGTTTCACACTCAGCATACAAAGGTGTACAAGAAACAGTCATTTGCTCTTCTTGTGGCTATTTGAATTAAATCCAATTAGACTATTTGGTTGTGACAATGCCAGACTAAAACAAAGACTAATGATTCTGTTTGAATGTAATTTGTGTCAAGGATAAAAACTTGGCAGAGAACGTGGTGTAACATGTGGATACAACTGGAACAACTATCTGGCCGAGCACCAGTTTCTGTTTGTTAACAGAAGCCAGTAAATAAATTAGAATGATCCTTGTTTAATATTCAACTGGCATTTCTGAGCAGCGTTTAGCTGCTGAATAGAAATTATAATTTAAGGACGAATAAAACATTGGTTTGACACAGCACGAAGTCTCTCTTGAACAACAAATGGAGTATTCTCATGTGTTTAACAGCATGAGGTTTCAATCATGTGACTCTGGAAGGTTGTGTGTCTGGAATAGACAAAATGAAACACCTACTGTGGACGTCCCCTCTTTTTTTGGTGACCTCCTTGTCTATGCTGTTGTCCACGTGGGTGACCGGCGGTGGTGTTGGCCTTCTAGTGGGAGCCGGTGGCGTCTGTGGAATGTAGGGCTTGCGGGTAGGTGTTGGTGGCTTCCTGGTTGGAACAAAGGGCTTACGAGTGGGAAGTGTCGGCTTGCTTGGACGTGGGGTTACCCTCTTTGGTGGAAGAGGCGCTTTGGTTGTTGTAGTGGTGGTGGTGGTGATGATGGTGGTGGTGGTGGTGGTGGCGGCAGTGGTTGTTGACTTGGGGATGGGAAAGACTCTCTTTTGAGTCACAGGTGGGCGGATGGTGGTGGTCCTTTTCTGATTGTAGTCAGGAAGGTGGTTGTGATGATTTGGAGGTTTGTCTGGTCTCGGGGGTTCAATGGTCACTTTTGGAATGGCTGAAATAAAACAAAACAAACTGAGGAAATGAGGCGTGGACAACTGGTCTGGTCTGATGAGCCACAGTTTGGTTTCATCTGAGACTTGAATTTCACATACAAAGTCACCAAGTTAGCATTTTCCACAGGGCTCACACCACAGGACAAAAAAATCAAAAAGACATTTAATAGACAATGGATCTTCAGTATTAGACACTGATTCTACCAGCATACTTGAATCAAGCAGGAGCTCCTACGGCAACACAGCATGGTCAAACATAGTGCCTGTTGTTTTCATTGGTAAATAATTGATTGATAATTTTAGATTTGTAGTATTTTTAAATCAATATATCGCTGGACATTCTTCAGCCTGTGTCTCATAATATGGCAGTTGGACATTCATGTTCACCTGCTGACAGTTCTGGCAAAAACAAAACAAAACAATGTTACTGTATTAATGTGCATATATTTCACACAGTGACTTTTAATGTTTTTGTGTGTCTTGTTCATGTATTCAATGTGTGTTCATGGCCTGAGGCCTTCTAGCATCAGGCTGCTCTGTGGGCAATGATCTGTGCTCTACACCAGGCTCCTGTGGCCCAGAGACCACCATCGTTTGTCCTGATGTCATCAGAAAGTCACCCCTCCTTTTCCTTTGTTCCACCACACATTCTTTATGTCAGGAGCAGAGATGGAGCCGAAGAAGGGGGATGGTGTTCGGCTTTATACGGGTTTCAAGGAAGTGGACAAAGGCAAGATTTTTGAACTTAGTTATTGGCTTCTCAGGTCGCAGTAGACTTTGATATTTGCACAACCTGATTTTTGCAACTCCCTGAGCTCCCACACCCCTTTGGGCAGGCGTAAGGATGAGGTACTCTTCTCTGCTCTATGTACTGTTAATTATTTGTGGAAAACAATCACATCCATTATTGATGCAGATGTACAGACTAATGAAGGAGAATGGAATAACCTGCCCAGAAGAGAACCCCCCCCACACCCCGCCTTTTTTTTTCCCTGATTGAAATGGCCAAATGGAGAACGTGCTGAGGGAGCACTGTGATTAAAGTCAAGACTGACAGCCATCACAAAGACAAGAATTTGCAAGGGTATCCCTCCCTTTCTCTTGCTTTTCAACATCAACACAGAGCAAAGAAAACAAATTGTGAGCACCCCCACCCCTCCTTTTTTTAACATTTGGGAGCTCAGGTTTGTGTTCTTGAGTCTTACGTTTGCAGTCATGGCCCAGCCCCCTGTAGCCGTCCTTGCATTTGCACTTGTATGAGCCTGGCGTGTTGTAGCAGGTGGCAAACTTGCTGCAGTGACTCTGACCGAGAGAGCATTCATCCACATCTGAAATATGATGGAAACATAACAACATTCAGCTGTTGGAAGCATGTGGGAAACGTTAAATACTTCACATCGACTGAGACAAACTGTTGGTGAGAGTAGACGATATGAATACATAGATGTAAAAACTCGGTGAATGTCAGGGCAAAATCATCACAGAGCTACAAGGTCATTGGAACCTCTCTACTGCTTATAAATATCTTTACAAAGCTAAAAACTGAAGGGATAAAAATGTTACAAGGTACAAACAAAAGCTCAAATAAAAAACGAAACTCGAAAGCAAAGGAGGGGTAAATTACTTTAAGAGTGGTTTGGGGATCATTCCACACACTAACTGAACCCATAAAGTAGTTTTTAATTTGTTACAAATTATTAAAGTTAAACAGAATGAAATGAACTTCATGATATTATAGGTTGAATACATTTTTCTTTCATTTGTTTAATTTACTCAGACTCTGTTAAAATGAAATGCTTCGTATCAAGTTGGAACAGTAACATTCATTCTCAGAACTTAGTATTCTCAGTAACTTGTGTCATGCTTTGTTTCCCTGTGGCTCTGATGACAGTCTGACAGTACCTATGCACTGGTATTTCCCGTTGATGTACTGCAGGTCAAAGCCCTCGTGGCACTTGCAGATGTAGCTACCAAAGGTGTTGATGCATTTCCTGAACCGGGGACACATGGCTATTCCTGCAGCACACTCATCCACGTCTGCAAGAGAAATATCACACCAGGATAGGGGGGATACTCAGAGGAGCACATAGATACTTTTCAGGGGATACGATGCTGTAAAAACAACAAACGCAGTCAACTTTAGACATTGAGCTTTTCCACCACTAACTGTAGTACTATACATTCTGTTCAATAATCGGCACAATGCAATGCAAGATGCCGCTGTCGATCACCTTTGCAGGCATGAAGGACTTATTTACATACAGAGCAGCCTCAAAGCCTTGAACTCATCCCTGTTGCAACAGGAAGTGTTGATCGAAAGGACTCCGGCGCCAGCTGGGGATATAAGCAA
>JBBMJM010068703.1:0-14762 GCA_037832705.1 Centriscus cristatus
GAAAAGACGCTACCTTCTACTAAGGTAGCGCTACTAATTCTGTGATATTATCTCGGAATTCTGTGATACGTATCTCGAAATTCTGTGATATTATCTCGGAATTCTGTTCGGTTCGGTCTGATCGGTTTTTTTATTTTTTAGAGGTGGCAGCAGGACGCTTTATTTTTCAGAGGTGGCAGCAGGACGCTTCCGTACCCGTATTTCTTATACTTTATCTTGTAACAAAAAGCATTTTTTAAAAAAAAATTGCAGGCACTGAGATCTCGCGACAGTACCGTATGAAATGTCATTTCCGGTGCGCGCTGTGTGTTTTTTTGAACAGTCCAATGAACGCCGACGGTTGGATGCGCTTGCTCGAACCAGCCAATCAGGAGGCTTTGTCATAGGACTTTAAAGTCTGTGCGGCTTTTTCCACGTAGTCCAAGCTCAGCCACAGAGTCAGGTGAGCATGTGCTGTTCTTTCATGTCATGTTTGTCCCCACTAAAAATACTTTTAGTCGTCTTCTGTGCTCGTTGGTGTACGTTGAACCTGTCGTAGTTAGCTTACTCTGTATCTGACTTGTTTTCCTATCGTGTTGCTACTTTTAGCAGCACGAGGGGCCTGACTAGCTAACGCCTCACTTTGCTTGACAGGAAGAAAAGAAATCACACATTGTCATTAAGTCGCCCCCTGTCAACTTGGAAAGATGTCCGTGAATGAGAATGTCGCCCGTTTGAGCAAGTTCAAGAACAAAGGCAAAGATGCCAGCGTGAGTTTATTCCCCGCTGTCTGTTGTCTCGTGGCATCTTTCGAATGTGTAGTAACGCTAACGCGCTAATCAACGCAGGAGCTCCGGCGCAGGCGGGTGGAGGTGAACGTGGAACTCCGCAAGGCGAAGAAAGACGATCAAATGTTCAAGAGGAGAAATGTGGCCGCGTTTCCCGACGAGGCCACTTCTCCTCTGCAAGAGAAGAGTCAGAACTGTCAGGTAAAAAAAAAAGCCTTCGTTAATAGCCGGCAAATGACCGTTACATGTGTTTTTGAATACCCCTTTAAACCGTATTAGCTCTTATATGGTACAGAAATAGAAAGTTGTCAAAATAGTGTGTCCAGTCATACATGGGTGAATTAAAGGTTAGATTTCATGGGGAGGGATTGTAGGTGATTTTTAGACCCTCTTTTGGAAACTTGTAGTGAATGTATATAAGGTAAATGTAAACATTTTGCGTAATAAATGGAATATGAAATAACGTTTCTTTAGGAAGATACCGCAAGAAAATGAGATTAACTTGAATTCTTTGATGTGACAACTTGCAGGCGTCCAGACAGTGGACAGTTGAGGAGATTCTCACTGGTGTGAACAGTAACAATGTTGAGGCACAGCTCCAGGCGACACAGGCTGCACGGTAAACTTAAAGTTCCCTCGTGTTCCCTGAAACATGTTTACTGGCACCAGACGCTCACTGTTTCTGTTTGGCCTTGAATGCAGGAAACTGCTGTCACGCGAGAGGCATCCTCCCATTCACCAGATCATCAACGCTGGGCTCATCCCCAAGTTTGTCGCCTTCCTGGGGCTGACTGACTGCCCACCCATCCAGTTTGAGGCTTCCTGGGCTCTGACCAACATCGCCTCTGGGACGTCCGATCAGACAGCTGCTGTGGTAGAGGGTGGAGCCATTCCTGCCTTTATCAGTCTGGTCACATCCCCTCACCAGCACATCAGCGAGCAGGCGGTCTGGGCTCTTGGAAACATTGCTGGTAATTGGCAGAATGTCTGACTAACCAGCTTTCTGTTTTGATTGGGAGCAAGGTTATATTATAATTTTTTTTTTTTTTTAATTTTGTTATGTAGGTGATGGCTCTCCTCTCAGGGACAAAGTCATCAAGCATGGCGCTGTGGCACCTCTCCTCAGTCTGTTGGCAGCTCCTGACCTCTCTCAATTAAATGTGAGTACTTTGAATACTTCAACAATTAAAGTCAGTGTTTTGGTGATTTAAAATTTGAATAGAAGTAACTTAGCTTTGAAAAATTTTTGCAATTTGAATAGGCTTTGAAGTGTTGGCACAATAGATTGATTAAAAGATACTTGTAAATATGAACAAAACCAAAGCACACTGTCTTCACATTTACAAAATCTGCCATGTTTATAAATATGTATACAGACTATTTAATATACTGTATCACTCTGTACCATTTTATGTGAGCAGAATGATGCAAATTGGAATACACAGAAAACATCACATTAAACAATGTAACAGTCCCCTACTGCACATGATAAACTGCAGTTATTCACCTCAATGGCCACTAGGTGGCTTCCGAACTTCAATGGAAACAACCATTTTAAACCTTGTCTCTGTTTGCAGCCTGGTTACCTGAGAAATGTGACCTGGACGGTGTCTAACCTCTGCCGCAACAAAAACCCGTCCCCTCCCTTAACCGCAGTTCAGGAGATTCTACCTGCACTTATACGCCTCCTGCACCATGACGACAAGGAAGTGTTGGCTGACGCCTGCTGGGCTGTGTCATACCTGACCGATGGCTCTAACGACCGCATTGAAGTGGTTGTTCAAACTGGCCTGGTTCCTCGTCTGGTGCAGCTGCTTGGCTCTGGAGAGCTCTCTGTCGTGGTATGGGTTCTCTCACATCAGCCCATTAACCTGAGACCTGTTTGTTTGGTTTTTTTTGTTTTTAATGCCCCCTCTCTTTCATAGACGCCCTCTCTGCGCGCCATCGGGAACATTGTGACCGGCACCGACGAGCAGACCCAGGTGGTGCTCGACTCCGGTGTCCTGACGATGTTCCCTCAGCTCCTTTGCCACAACAAAGCTAACGTTCAGAAGGAGGCTGCTTGGACTCTGTCCAACATCACTGCAGGGAGGGACACGCAAATCCAGGAGGTCATCAACGCCGGTCTTGTTCCACACTTGGTTAACGTTCTTGTGCGGGTATGTGAGTTTGCTTTTATACCCAAACTAGACATCTAAGTAGTAGCTGAAGTTGAATTGCTGTCTTATTTTTCGTGCAGGGTGACTACAAAACTCAGAAAGAGGCTGTGTGGGCTGTTACAAACTTCACCAGTGGGGGCACTGTGGAGCAGGTGGTCTGCCTTGTGCAAAGTAATGTGCTGGAGCCTCTGCTCAACCTGCTCTCCTCCAAGGACAGCAAGACCATCTTGGTCATCTTAGATGCCATCACCAACATTTTCTTGGTGAGTGTGATATGCTGTTATAAACTCTGCTGTGTGCAAGGCTTTTGTTTTTGTTTTTTTTCCCTCCAGTCAGGCGAGACCTGATGAGACGTATTGTATGTGTTTCCCTGTCAGGCTGGGGATAAAATCGGTGAGTCCGACAAACTGTGTCTGATGATGGAGGAGTGTGGAGGTCTGGATCGTATCGAGGCTCTGCAGTCTCATGAGAACGAGATGGTCTACAAAGCTGCACTCAACCTTATTGAGAAGTACTTCTCTGGGGAGGTGAGAGACTGCGTTTTGTTTTCACTTGTCATTGTTTTCAACTCATCACTGATCTGACTGGTTGACATGTTTCAGGAGGAAGAGCTGGAGTCTGTGGCCCCGGAGGTGACAACAGATGGTTACGCTTTCCAAGTTAATGACAATTCCAGTGGCTTCAATTTCTAGACTGTCTTCTCAAACTGTACCTGTGTCTTCTATACTTGTCTTTTCATGTGAATGTCTTGTTAGTGTACATACGGTTTTACAACTGATAACAGAAATATGACTGTAAATAAAGATGACTGATCCTTGTGAAGTGTTTTGTTTGAAAGACAATGAATTAGAACTGCAGATGAGCAAATCATTTGATGGTGTGCCTGTTTTGTTGGAAAAGTGCATTCATTTATCCCTTTAAAAAAACAACAAAAAACAGCTCCAGCCAAGAGTGGCAATGTAATTTTAAAAAAAAAAAAAAAGCAGATTCCAGCCAATATGTACAAAATCATAGTGTGGATATCTCACAACCAAACAACGCACTCTGTTGAATTCAGGTTACAGATGTTGAAGAATCCCCCTTACAGTATACGATACAGTCGCTATGGTGTGAGAGAGAGGGGGAGCTCTGTGCCACATGTTTCCGACATGCTCGGCTCTCCCCGGGCCGTGCTGTCGTCACTGCTCTGCCCCCGGCAGCAGCAGCCGCCTCCTCCTGAAGGGGAAACACACCGGAGCGCTCGCACAGTTCGACTCCCGACGAGCGGGGAGGAGGAGGAGGAGGAGAAGGACCAGGACCCAGCGTGAGGCAGCGGCTCCCTCCGAAGATGTGAACACTCGCCCCCGGTTGTCGCGCCGCGTCTCCCGCTTGCCCCATTTTTTTTTTGCGCTACATCCGTACACTCGTTAAATTACTCCCTTCTCCATATTTTTTTTGTTAATTTTCTTTTTTTTTTTTTTTGCATGTGTTGGCTGTCGCTATGGCAGTTTACTCCACATTTGGGCGACAATGTCTTGACTCCACGATCGTCTAAAACCGGCGGAGGGTGTTGATAACGCGTATTGTTTCTGCAGATAACACACTTCAATAACACACACACACACACACACACTGGGACCAAGAGGAGATGTCTAACCAAGGAGTTCGGCGGAATGGCCCTGTGAAGCTGCGATTAACAGGTAGCTAGCTCTGCTTTTTAAACCCCCCTCAAGTAACACTGTTTCCTCCGCACACAGCAGCCAGGAAGGCTCGGTGTATTTGCTGGATGGGAACAGCTCCCATGGGCCATGGAGTTGGCTTCCCGCCGGTTCGCTCCCTCTCTCTGTCGCTCTCTTCCCCTCTGGTTTCCCTTCTGTGCTAACTGCTTTATTGACACATGCATCGCCTTTACATTGTTACGTCAGAATACCATACCCAGCTGCTCTTGCATTGCCGCAGTATATTTGAACACAAACGTGGGAATTACTATTGTTGGGGATTGTGTCAACCTTGTGATTGTCGCCTGTATCCACCAGTACCAGCCATAAGTCGGGTCCCACAAGTACTTAGCAGTCACACTAGCTAGCGATCAAGTTGGCCGTTGCTTAATTTATATATACATGTAAAACAGTAAGGTTGTATCCTGTGTTTCTGCGATTGTATGTAGTTCTGGTGATGACAGTGTTTGTTCTTTCACCAGTACATTATTGCTGTTGTACTGTCAGACGGGCTCACACAAAGTTGGCTAGCTGACGTTAGCTTAGCTGGTTAGCAAGAGCCAACCTGTGAGCCCGAACTTGCTTCGGTTGAGGTGAAATCCTCCAGATCACACGCGTTTGTAACTGCTGCGAAGGAAATAATGTCTGCTGTGGTCAGACACCGCCCCCATGATCGTCAGGTCTCCAGATTATGTTCTATTCATTAGCACAGAGTCCCATATGAACCAGTAACATTAACAGCATTGAATGTCTGTCCCGAAGCTGTTTGTTTTGTGCCTTTTTTAACACACACACAAACACACACGCACACAAATCGACATAGGAATTTTGTGTTTTGACTGCAAAGAAAGGGGCTGCCCTGCTTTTTTGATGCACGTCCAGCATCTGACCTAAATCAAAGTTCCCGGCCAGTTCGTCCTGTCTGCAAGCGCCAAATTAAATATTTAAGCTGGTGCAGTTTCTGATAGAAGTAAGTGGAGAAAACAAGGAGGGATCTTAATGAGGTGGATGTAATGAGCTGCAGATGCTCCGTGGGCAAGGACCTGCAAACCCTCCAAAATGTTTATGGCTGATGGAATTCATCCAGGGGTCACTGCAGGATGTGGAGGTTTAGCACAGAGCTGATGTACGGCATGTGAAAAACATGACAAGCACTTGTTGGTGTCTTTGCATCAGTTGTGTCCCCATAACTAGTATGTGATTTGGATTGTTGTGCCTGTTGGAATTGTGTTCTGCCATATCTATACACAGTGTTTGTTGTGAGTTGTTGTCATCTCCTGACACACGTTTGTGGCACAATGTTTTTTCACAGACTTCAACCACAACTTGCTGGGTTCAATCATAGGTAACTGGACTCTCAGAGAGCAGGTTCTCCTGATGCTGAGTGTCGGTGAAGGTCCCTGTACACTTAATATTTCCACAACATTCGTTCTGAATGTCGTTGTCTTGCCGCGTCACCTCGTCTCCTCCTTTGTTCTCCAGCTTGGGAGAGATGTGCCAAAGAAAGGCACCGGAGCAGGAGCGGAAGCTGTATAGGAAGGAAACTGTCTGGTGGTGAAGCCCATGTGTTGACTTTTAACCGAACCTTTACTACACACACACACACACACACACACACACACACACTACATCCATTCTATTTCTTTGTATAGTACTGCACAGCTGTGTGCCCTGGGTTGATCGGAAAGCTGCACAGAGCACAACAGAACATAAGAAGAACGCTGTAGCTGCACGTTATCGTCTGAAGTCCCGTTAGTTATCGACACAGAGCTGCTGATGGGTTTGTTTGGAGGCAGGTTGTAAATGATGACTTGCTGCATTTAAACAAGCCCGTAGCTGTTTGTGCTGTAGGCGTCGCTCCTTGCTCACAACTCCCCCGTCCCATTTGAACCAGATGTTGCAGATGTTTGCCAGCTATTAAACTCAGAGAAATATGGCAAGCAAGCTGCTAAAACTAACACTTGGGGTGAGAATTGCCCCTTGACTCGGGACAGGTTCCCATCATAATCTGCACCTGATCACTCTTGAATTACGTGATTTTAAAGGCAGCAGATGGCGTGCGCCCAGTCAGACATTCATACTTACGTCATGGCTCTGTGCTTTTGTCTGATCATTCTTAAAATCCTGACATCCACCGTGGAATTTCCACCACTTATTATGCAACGATTTGACAAGGGCACAGAATAACAAGGCCAACGTTGCCTTGTGTAGAAGACAATGCTTTTCTCCAATATGTATTTAAGTGTGCCCTGCACGCACACACACACCTGAAATCTGAATCAATCTGTCCTGAAAGTCGATCGTACAGGTCGAACCAAAAAAAAAAAACGTGACTTGGTCCGCATATGGTTTCCTCGTCTGAATTCTTTGGCGTGGTATGGACGAGTGAAGAGCTCTATCTCAGTGGGATTCCCTAGAATTCTCCATTCACATTACAGTACCACCTCCTCCGTTCTGAGTCATTCCTGTTCTTTTCCGATTGTAAGCTTCTTTCCCCTCTGAAACAGTCCAAAGCACATTTCACACCCACCCTGACTAACTGGGCTTCCTCCACATGATGCTTTTCTTTCTGTCTGACACACTCGCCACAGGTTGTCGTCCTTTCTTCCACTGTAATCACCTGCTTTTGCGCGTGAACAGGACGCAACTTGTCCTGCAGGCCAATCTACAGAACACATCGCTGCGCTGGAAATGAAACGGTCGCAAAGTTGGTGTGACATTACTGATCTGAATCTGAACACTTTAAATGAAACAATCCACAAATCTCTTTGTGGGGCATCTTGGTCCGTAGACCGATGTCCCTGGATGTTGCAGGACCCACTGCGTCTTGGTGCCGATGGGACTGGAGGCTCAGAACCTGATGAGCCACAGTATTTGAATGTGGCGTGAGCTGGCACTCAGTTTGTTCATGTGGTCTCAGTCGGAGGCGCGTGGAAGTGATTTGGATTCATCGGGGTATTCAGACGCCATGATGAGCTGCATGTGGTGGACTGTACTCACAGATCAGCAGCACGCACGTCACCAAATATTTACATGTTCCGCTTCATCGATTGGTGAAAGGGAAGTAAATGATCAGAGAGGAGTGGGCCAATCAAAGGGGAATGGGCTCGTTGGAATGGTTGCACATCATTTGTAAACCTTTTCCTTCCCCCTGCTTAGCGTTGTTCCATCAGTGGAGGCGCTGGCTGCTGCTGTTGGTTCAGCTGCTCCGTAATGAGGACGAAGCCTCGTACAGTTGCTCCAGCGAAGGTCCAGTAGAAACCAGATGTAGCAGGCGGGAGACGGAGCAGTCGGCAGTGTCCCCCCTTAACAGGTGGAGATCAGAGCGGTCCAGACCGCCCCCCCCCACACGCTGATAACATAGTGATGAATTGCAGAATTCATGACTTGAGTGTTGCTGATGTCTCTGGGTGGCGTGCAGCTCTGACGCACACTGTGGGTTTGCACCAGTGGGTTTGTAGGCAGAGCACCGGAGCAGTAGAACAAAATCAAGTCAGTTACACGTCGATCATCGTTGTAAGAAGTGGCACAGGATAAAGATGGAGGACGGCATCGCTTCGGGGAAATTAAAGACAGATTGGAAGTGATATGAGGAAGACAAACCGATGTCTAGGGACCCTCGACTTACACGGCCCTGCGTTCTGCTGTGGCGTGTCGTTTGCACTTTCCCAGTCTCCTGACAAATAATAAAAGTCAGTAATTCATGTGGACGGTCTGGTGTAAACCTGGCTCTGTTTATTGACAGTTGTTGAAGAATTGAAATTAGTGCAGTATGTGGAGTCAGCAAGAGTCCCACCGACCTGACCTCTGTGTGTCCCCGTGTGTTTCCTACACATATCTGTTCTCAGTCCAGTGATGTCCAGAATTGATCCAATGTGAAACTAAGTGACCCCGGCTCCTTTCTCCTCTTTTATTACTACTGTCTTTCATGTTGGCTCACACCAGCCACTGAATTTCTTTATTAGGTTTCAAACTTCACTGTTTGTCTCGTCTCATCCAGTGTATTTTTTAGTTGGTTAAAATACCTGACTGAAGACGCGTCCGTCCCCTCTGTGGAGAGTCAAACACGTCACGATCAGTCGTTCAGCTAATATCACTGGGACGAATCACATCATGTGATAACATGGTTGGAAAATGATGATGCAACTTTCAAAACCGTCTCAATTGCCATGACTGTCATGTTCTCAACCCTCTCACCGAAGGTTAATTTATTGTGGAAATGTATTTTATTCAGTGGAAAGTCGTAATTCATTCGGGATTAATGCAACACGTGCTGATCTAGCGAAGCTCGGCTCTTTCCATTCTAAAACTCCTGTGTTTTCCCCGTCATTAGAACACCAGTGGGTTTTTTCTTCTTCTTTCTTTCCACAGTACCCAAACTAGTCAACGGAATCCTACGTGAACTTCTCTGTCCTCTGTCCGCTGCTGTAGTTGCTTTTAGGCAGATTTGCTTAAACGTACCTTCTGCCACCGACCACAGCAGCACGGATGTGATTAGTATTAATAAGATGAAGATGAAACACTGATGATTTCCATCCCTGCAGACCGTTAGTGCCATTAAGTCCTGGCTTTTGGAGGTGGAGTAAATTGGACTTTGAATATGACCATTTTGTGACCATGTCTGATGGAAATCAAAGCTGATGGATCACAGTAACATGGAGGTTCCCTGTGGGACGTCGTGCTCCTCCTTCAGGACAGTCCGGTACTGTGAAACCGTTCTTTCCATATTGTAACAGCGACAATAGTCGGTCAAATGTCTCATGCAGCAGCTGCACTCCACCACTTCAACTTCAGGGTCATGAACGTCGGTTCAGTGCAGAATCATACATCCAGTGTTAGAGACAAATGTCTCCGCCATCGGACTCGTTCCTACTCCGTGGTGGCCTGCTGATGTGACTCAGAACGCCTAATTGGACAGGCGGATGGTTCACACCTGTCCACGGGGTCACGGTGGTGAAGAAAAAGAACGTGTCACTTGAAGTCTGGTAATAAATCTTTTCCTGTAGGGCTTTCTGTTTATGGGATCAGTGAGCAGATTTAAGGGTTGTTTTATTTTCCCTTTAAACCAGAGATGGCTGGTTGAAGTCTTCCTACGTGGTGCTGGGTAGAACGTGGAGCAACACTGATACAAAAGCAGCAAAGTTCCAGCAGCTGACTTGAGGCGTCTGTTGGGGTCTGCCCTTTCAGCTGCCCTCAGCTCTCCGAGGAGACGGGATCGGAAGAGATGTTTACATTTGCGCTGGATCACATTTCACATGGCACATCTGCTGAACAAATACACCACAGGATTCCTGTGTCGTTTAAAAAAAACCCAAAAACGTGTGGATGTAAAGACACAAATCGTCGACTTTTTGCCTGAAAGTTGAAGGAGCCTAAATGAACTCTTGGATCCGGCCCAGCGACGGCAACCTTTGTGGGGAAGGAGAAGTGTGGTTTGCGACTCACAATGAAACTACTCTTCTCATATCAAAGCTTGGGAGTGTCCCATGTCCCATGATTCATAGGTTTCTGTTGAGGACCAGAAGCTGCAGAAACTATGGTCAGTCATGAGGAACAGTAGCTTAATATAAAACACTGGTTGGTTTCACAGGCTGAATGAAAAGGAGGTTTGTGTTCTCTTCACCTCTGTCAAACAGTTTTCATCACTTTGGCGACTTGTCTCTCTGAAGTGTTTGTAGTTTGATGGGTCTACTTGAGACATTAGAATTAAAAGGGTTTGTGACGTCATAAAGGACGGGGGCCTTTGTTTGGTTATGGTACCTCAGGGCAGTTGAGAAGGGATGGGAGTCATACGATTAGAAATGCCTAGCCCTCCGTACCAGTGGGTCAGTGTCGCACGAAGCCCCTCCATATCGGTGATATTCTGACGTCTGTTCTGACACCGGCCGTGGTCAAAGCAGCTTTGTACTGTTCAGGATCTTTAAATGTTAACGCCACAGCAGCACAGCCTTGATAACAGTTCCTGCACTGTTCAAATAACCTCGAGTAGATAACCTGTGAAAGGAACGGAGCTCTCTAACCCCTGAGGTTCAAAGGACATCCACCAGAACGTTTCGGGACCTGGGCCTTTGCTTCCTGCCAGCTCCCTCCGGTGTTCAAGTCTTCGCATGTGGAACGTCTGTTTCCTCTTTCCCTGTCTTGTTTCCTTCCGAAGATTAACTTAGCTTCTGACAAATTGAGAGGCTTCATGTCGACAAATTGTTGTTGAAGTTTCAAAGTAAAGAAGAGACCGATCACATAAAGTTAATTCTTTCTTCTTTTCAACACAAAAAGAATTATAAACTATATATTATACATCTTAATCTATCACACACTGTCAGAAATAAATCCAACAGGACCGTGTGCAAATGCACTCGAGTCCGAGACCAATCTGGAACACTACAACGCTACGTTTGCCTGAATCATACATTTCCTGTTTGATTGACTTCTGAAGCGTCGAGATGAGATAATGACATAACTATCTGGCCGAGGATCCTCCAGTTCTCCAACCCATTCACTGGCACAAGAGACATTTCCCACTTTTTAGGGGGAAAAAATTCAGCCGGGGTGGTCATGATGTAATTTGTGCTCCCAGATGACGATGTGAAATCATTCTTCGAAACCTGAACTGCCCAGCACAGGATCCAGACTGGGCAGGCTGGTGTGAGCCACCCTCCCTCCACAGCTCGGTCCAGACCTCTTCCCAGCCGCTCTCCTCCATTACATCACAGGCAGCAGAGGAGCCAGGAGAGCCTCCGAGTTTGGGCAGCGGCCAGCAGCCGTGCAACCGTGCAGGAGCCCGAGCTCTGTTTTGACTTCTCACTACAGTGGCAGCGATGATTGTACTGTGGAAGACTTTACTCGCCTGGATGACTCTCCGCTAGGAACGTTGCGTTACACAGAGTGGAAAGACAGTGATGTACTCTGCAGCGCTAACAGGAATGCCGCTAAAACTGCCAATGTGGCATGGTCTCCCACTACTTGGAGCTGAAAATAGTTGGGGTTGACTCCTCTGTTATGCAATTACAGTAGAGTGTATCGCGGAGGGAAAAGGTGACGTGGGACGGATGAAATGTTCTCACACCAAGAACGTTGCCAGTGTCTTTCCTCTCACGTGTGTCTGCCGTGGTTTTTCTGATGTAGTAAAACAGGTTTTCACAAAGTTCTCTGCCTGCCTCAGTTGGCTGCCTCGGAGCGATTGTGCAACATTAGTATCGGAACCTCTTAGTCTGGTTGGATTTAAAAAAGGTTGTAATTAGCAGTAAGGTTGTGGAAGTCCTCAGTCATCCAGGTCATAGTAACTTCTGTTGGGTTGACACTTGGGCAACTTCAGTAATTAAAACAAGCTGTAAATACGTGACGTCGGTTTACTGTCGCGTCTTCCAGCTGTTGGCGAACGTCCCTTCGGACTTTCTCCTCCTGTAATCAGGCACGTGTAGTTGTCACGGATATGTAATTATCCGCCTCGGAGGGATGGTAATCCTGTTCTTAGCGGAGCTGACTGACCTGCGACCAGCGCTGATCGGGACCACAAAAACACACGTTCAAAGGTGTAGTGGCTGTTTCAGAAATACTCTGGAGACATCACAGTATCGGAGGCTCGGTCTCTGCCTGGTGAAATGTGAGTACTTGTGTCCTAGAAGTTGTGTTATAGAAGTGTAGTGAGAGTAAATCTTTGCCTGGAGACTCACTGACATTAGAGAATCCTTTATTTCAGAAGCTGTCCTTGTATGTCTGGAGAGTTCCCAGTGTGTTCTTTGGTTAAAATGATTGAACCGCCTTGGGATTCACCTCACCGTCGTTCCCGCTGTTGGTTGCCAGGATTTTAAACTTGTGGGATTATTGACCACCAGTATCGAGTCTCCTCTGCGCTCTCGTCACTCCAGCAGGTGCTGAGCGTGATGGGTAAAGGATATATGGCGTCTCCTCATCGTGGCCTCTGTGTCCCATTTCTCAAGAGAACCTGTGGGGACCTATGATGTCTCCAGTGTTTTCCTCTCTCCTCGGCTCGTGTGTCAGGTCAGGTGATTCCCTGAATGTCAAGTGTGTCGAAGCAGCAGATCCGTTGGGAATCCAAATGTTTGATGCATTGCTCGTTTCACTGGTGATTTCCTAATCTAAATGTCAGTTGTTGACGGAATTTTTCCCCCTCCACCGTCAGGGCACGTGTGGGACAGAGAGGGATCTTTTCTTCTCAATACGTACATTTACTGAAACCTGGGAAGGGGGTAAAAGCTTTTTCCTACTTTTTAAGTGTTCCTCTGCTTTTTTCTTAGCAGAAAATGATGGACGGGAAGATTATGTTACTCTTTTTCCTTCCTAATTTTCTTAATCTTGGAAATTGCAGGTCTGTTCAGAGGTATTAGACGACTTTCCTGGCAGTTAGAAGTTCCATGATCACTTGCCTACCATCGACTCCCTGACCAGCAGAAAAAGACTTATCAGATTTGCATATTTACATAAGAAGCTTTGCTAAGACACAGAAAGCTGCCAAAGTTGGGATATTTCCCAGTGTCTACAGTGTCACTTTGCTTTAACCACATTTCCACAGTTAGCGTGCTCGCCGTGAACAACTTGTCTGGCTCTCTGAAACCCAAGCCCCCGTCCTCGCTCCACTCCGCCTGCTGCAGTGAACGCGCCAGTAAAGCGTCGGGTCTTTAGAAGGTAACCCACTTTGGCCGTGACCAGGGCAGCGCTGAGTGTACTCGGTGAAAGGATGACGGGGTTTGTTGTTGTCTTCTGTGTACGAGCGCGTCCCATAAAGGCGCCTCGTGCCACAGGCGGCGTGGTCGCTCAAACATGATACGTGAGGAACGTCTGGAAGGGATTTCGTCCTGTCTGCCATCGACGCAGAATGAAGGATGAAGTGAAGAGGTCGTACAAGGTCAGAGTGTGGACTCACCGGCATGGAGTCAAATAAAAACAGATTCATGAAAGTACAACTCACCACCGCACGCACCCTGTTTCTTGTACCTGGGTTCCCTCCAGCCCCCCGCACCCCCGTGAAAGTCTACACAGATTCCACGTCTTTGCCTTTTTGTAGTTTTATCCCTTTGCGTAGATGTTCATTGCGGTCAGAGCTGCGGAGGAGCGTACCAGGGGAAGGGGAAGACTTTTGTTTGTAGAAGAACAATGTCAAAACAGAGCAGGCAGACGGCCATGGGGGGGTGGGAGATGTGTCAGACCGTCTGCTGGGTTGGGGCAGCGTGCTGGCCCTCTAGGAGCCAGGTGGACAGGAAGGGAGGTTCAGACAGGGGTCAGGTTGGGAGCCGGTGGGCTTCAGGAGATTTCTTGAGGTTCACACGCACTTCTGATTTCCCACAAGCAGCTCAGCGACCGATATTTGGAATGCTTCCTCTCCTCTAGCCCCTTCCTCCCATTGGCCTGGGCGTGCAGACAGGGATGTAATGGTGGAACATTACCATGCAGTTGTCTGTGTTCCCACACCCCCCTGTTTCCTCCCCTTCAGTGTAATGGTTAACCACAGCGCACCAGGCTACAGACCGTTTGAACCCCCGTTTCTTTCCCATGCTCCCGTGTGTGTGAATGGGATTCCTGCTGGAGAATCATCTATTTGTTTTACAACAGATCAAACTGTCACCCGTCTATCTTTAGCAGTCATGGCAACCATAGTAACCCCTCCCCCCGTCTCTCCGTCCGTCCCTCCCTCCCTCCCTCTACAAAATATCACGTGACTTCTCCCTTCCCAGGTGTTTGGCCTGCGTCTGGAGGAGCGCATTGATTCCCCTGCACAGTAGGGTTCTTTGTGTTCCAGCCTGGGAGAAACTCAGCCATCCTCTCCCCACAGGTGGAACTTAAACTTCACCCCAAGTTCTCAGTGGACACAGAGCTGCTACTACCCAGAACTGGATTTTCTGTTCTTTTTTTCTTCTTCTCATTACGAGCTGGTAAATAGAAGCTGAGCTAACCCCAGTGATAGTCAGCTGAGTGCGCTGTCCATTTCTCTCCCCCTGTTCTCAATGTGTTAGATGGAAAACGATCATGTGACTAATTGGCAGCTCCATGACCGTTTCTGATGAAGTATTTTCCTTCTTCCAGTTGTCGTGTGTCAGACTGTAGATGGTTGATGCACAACCCACCACATCGCTGTATGGGGTGTGTGTGTGTGTGTGTGTGTGTGTGTGTGTGTGTGTGTGTGT
>JBBMJM010068918.1:15196-29889 GCA_037832705.1 Centriscus cristatus
CCCAATCCTTAGGTATTCCTTTTGAAGGAGAGGGAGAAGGCCGGGAAAACAGTAAGGCAGAAGTAATTTCACACTGCAGAAAGCACTTTTGTCCCTTCTGCAATCACTGCTTAAAAGACATAGATTTGCACATATTACTGAATATCTATTGTTCCTTTAATTATCTTCATCATTGTTTTATTGTATTCTATTTCTTTCTTCATATTCAGTCTTACATATCTCATGGACGCCGGCTCTATCCTTTGCTGCAAAACAAATCTGGCCTTTGGTACAAACAAGCTGAATCTGAACCTGTAGGTGGCGGTGTGCACATATACGCTAGTATTGCAATCCGCCATAAAAAATGAAAGAAGAAGATAACTGAAGAAGTGAAGCTGTTCCTGTCAGTGCGCAAATGCGCATCCAACAGTTTGGTACCCCGGCAAATAACGTAGCAACTAACAGCACTAAGCTGGAAATCGAGACGTCCAGGAGGAAAAGAAAACGTCCCTTCCGCGGGGAGACAGGCACGAAGTGGGGAGGCTGTGACGCAGCAGGTAAGAAGCCGGACTCACCTGAAAGTGAGCTTCTGTGAACGTGACCTGGTGGAAAGCTGGGCCGTGAGGGCTTCAGAGAGCCCCCATCCGTAGTTACTGGTCACTGTTTGACACATGACTGAACTGACAGAGCGATTAATCGAATATCTACGAGCCCTAGGACACAGTGAATGTACGACATACACGCGGCATTCCAGCAAACTTCTAATCAAACAAAACGGCCTGGCGAAAGAAACTTTTTGGATATTTCAACAGGAATGTTGCACCAACGTTAGCAGACTCAAGAATTGTATATTAGAATCATCAAATTTAGGCCAGACGTTTTATGTTTAGAAGCAGATGAGAACCACAACCATGTAAATAGTGTTAAACATTAAACTGCAGCTGATTCATGTTGCTTAAAACATTGGCGTTTTAGTGTGACGTTTTCTGTATAACGTGCGTAAGACGATTCGCCCTAAAGACAAGCAGATTGCTTAAGACGCCAACACTTATGTTGATACAAATCAAATGGTTTTATCATAGTGTTGGTGCATCATTAACTTTCACGTCGCTAACGTTAGCTATTGCTGTTAGCTAAACAGCGTCTCAACTCGCGGGTGAGGCTATTACCCGGAACTGTGCTAGATCTAACCGTAAGCTAGTTGTCAGTCGGTAAGATCGCCACCTAGTGACATTAACGAACAAACACATAGCAAACTCGTTATACGACAAAGCATTTTCTATTCTGTGCATTTATGCTTTTCGTCAGCATGAGTCGTTAGCATGAGAGTAACCGGGCATTAGACGGACCCTGGTTTCAGCTAACGGCCGATTGTCAATACGCCCAGCAGCACATGTGATGATTGCGCACCAAGTACACATATTCAGACGTATTAAAATTCAAAATCGACGTTAAGACAGAATACATTACATTAAAAAAAGAATCGATAATGCTTTGTAAAAACAAATGTATGTCAGAGCGACCTCGCGACTAAATACACGAGAATAACGAAATGACTCCACTTTGACACCTGCAGTATCAAAAATTCCATATACGGACAGACCTGTAGTCCAGCATTTCACAAACTAAAGGTCTGGGGATTCATCGTTGCCAGCAGCGCAGAAACCGGAAATGCCTTTGCAAACTGAGTGAAAGTCTCATACTTTGTGACAAATTCTATTTCCAATAAGTTCCACGTTTTTTTATTTTCACCAGTTAGTCAAATGTAAACGATCCGTTCATAATCAGATGCTCAAAAAAGCCAAATGAATGATAACGTGATCCTTCCATGAATGCATGGTTGTCAGTTACTGCCTCATGTCTGGATCACGTGACTTTTTGTACATCAAAGCAGCTTTGATGGGCGGATCACAGGAAGTGCTGTGACACACAGCCAAGTGAGTTCAGGTCAATTCGCAAAAGTTTTTTTTATTGACCTTTCCTCCACATACGCTGGCGTTTTGGAGCCTTTGTATGATCATTTTTTTAAACCGGGTCCCTGAGTGAAGTAATCTGAACACAGTTTCTCCTGATAGCCCCACCTCTCCCTTAGCATGCACACCTAACTCGCAACAACAATGGTGCACCTACAGGCCTGGCATATGTTCTACAGTCTATTCGCTGGACTGATGTGGACACACACATCTGTGGAGACGATTGCCTGTGAAGGGAAAACGTTTTTTAAAAATATTCCTGTTCCAGCTTCGTGTGACTTAGAGGCTTGTAGTGGAGCATGTGTCAGACAGCCATCACTTGTCTCAATATATGTCATCGATAAAAAAATCTTTGAAGCCTGAACACTATTGTTATTTCAGTTGTGATGGTATGATCATTTCTGTCAAAATACAATCATTTTGGGTCTCTTGTACCATAACCCTACATTTCCCAGTATCTTGCCTTAATCTCATTTGACTAACATTTGATTAGAAATGCACTTAATTGATTGTAAGTATTACACTCCTTAGTGATGCTATTGAATATTTTACACTACACTGTACCAGAGTGTACTGGACTGTACTTTGCTATATTGGTTTGTACTGGATGGGGAAAGACTTTCCCAAGTACTTGTGTGTGCTGCACTGAACTGTCATGTGGTTCCTTGTAGCAAGTTGTACTGGACTGTACTAGCCTGTGCCGAACCAGAAACTGAGCATTTGTTAATCATCTTTCTCCTCAGCGATCATGGTGGGGGAACGCCGCAATGGGAATCTGCTGGTCCAGCTTGGCCCGCGGCTGCAGGCATATCCTGAGGAGCTGATCCGTCAGCGCCGCACCCATGACGGCCAGACGGAATACCTGATTCGTTGGTGCCTCATCAATATTGATGACGGCTCCAGTTCCGGGGGTGGGACTAGTGAGGCGAGTGGGACAAGTGACAGCAGCACTGGTGTGGGAGGGTCCAGCCGCTCCACGTCAGGGGACGTCAAACCAGAGAACATCCTGATGTGGATGTCCACAGAGGACGTGTATGCTAACTGTCCCACCCTACTTGGCAAAAGGAAGACAGACTCTCAGCGCCCCCTGCAGCTGCAAGAAACACAGCATGGCGGTGAGGCAGCAGACGGAGGCCAGAGGAGTGGCTTTGACTTCCCAAGGGATGTCACCTTCGATGAGGTGGAGCTGTTGGACATGAAGGAGGACGTGAAAAAATTGGTTCGACGTGCCCGGAAGCAGATGGCCAAGAAAAGTGACTTCTCCATCAGCATCACACACACCATCCATGTGCTGAGCGCCTACGCCAGCATCGGCTCGCTGGTTGGCGTCTTCAAGGAGACCGGTGCCCTCAACCTGCTGATGGAGCTGCTGTGCAACAAAGAGACTCAGACGAGACGCAGCGCAGGGAAGATGCTACGTGCGCTGGCATCACATGATGCAGGTTAGCGTTGGTTTGCTGTCGCTATTGTCGAGGGCTGGAACGTTTCCCAAAATTCATGTTCGTGTCCTCTTTGTGCAAGTATGTTACTTTTCAGTTTGCTTTGCAGTGTTTTTTTTTTCTGTAAAGCACCTTCAGAAAGGAGCTCCCATGCATGAATCTCATAAAGGGAGTGGGTCTGCAAAACAGCGTTCATCTCCCTTTCCAAATCAATGTAATGGGCAGTCCCCCTTTGGGGACTTTCATTTACCATGAAGGGCTTCATACGCTGTTGGATAACTCTTTGTCCATATTGCAGATGTGTTAGTTGTGTTACGCTGTCATCTACCTCCAGTAGAGAGCGCTTTCTTGAGCTATGAAACCCCCAAACCCCCGTACTCCTTATTGGATGGATTATGGAGTTGTGAGTGTCTGAAGCAAGATGGCCTGGGATGGGACAGTCTTTCTCACATCTTTGAAGCATCTCCTTTAAAAGCTGTGACTTGCATAGAGTGCAGCAAAAATCAGATCAGGGGACAGTGTGATAACCACAACACAGGTGTCACGAGCAGCCGAGAGAATCACAGTCGTCGTCTGAGTCCAGTGAAGACCAGAAGTGCGTGATGATAAATATTATTATTCTAAAGCTCCCTACCAATTGCAGTGGATGTCGGAGTACTTACCCCATTGTGATGTAATTTCCATATGAACACAGAGTTGTTTGTGTCCAGGTTCATCACAAGATAGAAGGTTGGAAAAGCCTGTTAATGCCTCTTAATTGAGCCACAAATACACAATAACAGTATTCCTACTGTTACACCCCAGTTACTGGTCGGACATGCACGGTGAGATGCATCACGTTTGTGACTTCCTGTCCACAGCTCAGACACCCTCAGAGCATGATTTCAGACAGCGTTTGGAACACACACAGAAACAGTGAAATGACTGAATCATAGAGAAAGAAAACACAGCAGTGACCAGCACAGACTCATTATCATTTGTGTCTCCTGACAGTGACGTGAATCTCACTGTGTCCTCTGCAGGAAGTCGCGCGTACGTCCTGCTGTCTCTCAGCCAGCAAGATGGCATCGAGCAGCACATGGACTTTGACAACCGCTATACACTGTTGGAGCTGTTCGCCGAGACCACGTCATCCGAGGAGCATGGGATCTCCTTTGAAGGGATCCACCTCCCACAGGTAAACACTTCAACTGCCTCCTCCGAGCTCACACAGGTCTGATAGCGAGCAGGTTTTGCGTGATTGACGTGTAAAGTGAAGTTCAGAGTAACACTGTGTGCTGACAGGCGGCTCAGGAGCGGACTGTTTCTGTTACAGATTCCTGGGAAGTTGCTCTTCTCCCTGGTGAAGCGTTACCTGTGTGTCACGTCGCTAATGGACAAACTCAACACGGCGGGGACAGAGTCTGTCTCTGAGAAACAGGACGCCAGCCCCTCCCACGCCTCCTGCTCCTCTTCTAGCACCGCCCACCAGAATGAAAACCTCCGCATCCAGCGCGAGTTTGATTTCACCATGGCGATGGCCAACCTTATCTCGGAGTTGGTGCGGGTCATGGGCTGGGACCGGAACCGCCAGCCGCCTGACAGCTCTGCCCAACAGTCAGGAGGAGGCGGGGCCTTTGGGAAAGAGCCCTATGATGATGCGTTCCGTCCCGTCCTTCGTTCCATTTTCCAACCTCGCTTCTGCGCCTCACCCGTGGGACTTGCTGCCACCTCAGCTGTAGCATCTCCCACCGCCACGCAGCCAAAAAAGAAAAACGGGAACAGCTACAAAACTCGCTCCGACTTCGCGTGCCGCTCAGCCTATGTGGAATATGTCCAGGACAATCTGAAGAGTGGGATGGTCGTCCGCATGCTGGAGGACTATGAGGAGGTGAGCGCCGGAGATGAAGGAGAGTTCCGCTACAGCAACGATGGCTCGCCACCAGTTCAGGTGAGTAAAACACAGCTTCTCAGTCCAGACACACAGGCGAGGAGCACAAGAACCAGCCCCTGTGTCCCGTCTAGGTGTACTGGAACGCACTGTCCAGGACCTACTGGGTTCACTGGCACATGGTGCAGATCTTGGGAAGCGGCGGCAGCAGCCAGGCAGAGAAGGAGATCCAGGAGAAGTCCTCCTCCCTTACGGAGACCATTAAATTCACCACAGGTAACGGTGTTCTTACCTGCCCACTGTTCTTCCACCAGCCCACATGTTTATTGTCCCTCTTGTTGTCTCTCAGTGAGTCAGATGTTCTTCTCAAAGCCACCTGGTGGGCTCTACTCACTCCCGTACCTGTCTGAGGGTCTGCAGACGGAGCAGGCGGTTCTGAGTCGGGCTGAGTGGTGGGAAATCCTCTTCTTCATTAAGAAACTGGAGCCCAAACAGCAACAGGAAGTCAACAGCATCTTACTGGAGAACCTCGACGACCTGGTAAAGATGCCAGAACGTGCAAGGAAACATGGCTTCCTTTTAAACTGGGATTCATTACTCTCTGTGCCCTGATCTGATCTTGTTATTGCTCTTTGAGCAAGGGGGTGGGGGGGCACTGAGTCTGAGGAACAGGTCACTGCCTTTTTGGTTCACAGCCAAAGTGAAACCATTGTATCATGCCTAACTCCTGTGCCTCCACCCTACAGGAGGCGGAGCTGGACGAGTCGGCTCTGATCAGCCTGGTTATCCCTGGAGATGTGGCCAAGAAGCTGCTCCACTACCTGAAGCAGAAGCTGCCGTCGTCTTGCCTGAGCGATCTGCTGTGCTCTCACGCCTTCTCCAAACACTACCTGAGGCGAGGAGGAGGAGGATGTCTGGAGGATGAAGAGCTGCTGGGTGAGAACAACAACATCAATCCACCTTGAGTCTCGTTTCCTCGTGAATGTGACGATTCTGACTGTTTGTGTGTGCGTTACAGCTGAAGGTTCGCTGTGTTCGTCTGGACTGCCGGGGGCAGGAGGAGAGAGCACCTGTTCTCCAGCGACAGCCTCCGTCTCTAAGAAAGCCAAGAAGGAGGTTCCTGATGAGTCAAGCTGCAGCAGCCCAGAAACGGAAAGCGAGCTGCCGAAAGAAGATACCAGCAAATACCCCGAAGGGCTGGGAGACAAGGCTATGGGTGAGATGCTTGAGACGCAGTCAGGGATGTGCGCACCTGTCGTCAAACCAACACATCACATGACGGCAAATTCTCTTCATGCTAAGTCCGAATTGTCATGGAAATCCAATTGAATCTGTTGGGGATATGACTCCGTTCCGGTGATGAAGCTCGTCCCTCTTTTCATCCCTAGTGTTTAACAACCCACGAGTCTTGGGGAAGAAGAATGCATTGGAGATGGTGGGTGAAATAGTGGACATCCTGAAGAAGGGGGGCTTCAGCTGTGATCCGGTGCAGCAGCTGGCCGCCGTCCTCTTCATCACCAGGCTGCTGGAGGAGAAGGGGGTCCAGGAGAAGAACTCTCTGAGGGGCGACTTGTTCCAGACCATCAGGTAGGACCAACAGATACCAAACGCTGTGGTTCATCCAGACCCAGAGAGACCTGATGTCATCACCTCTCCTACGACAGGGACAAGATGCTGAAGCTGCTGGTGGAGCTGCTGGGCTCGTCCTGCAAAAACGTAGTGGACTGCACACTCAGGCTCACACACCTGCTCATGCTCAGGTATGAGTGGAGGGTTTCCTTTGCCACTGAGGGCGGAGTCAAAGCCATCCTGTCCTGCATGGAGGAGCACGCCTCCAACACAGCTGTACAGCAGCTGGCGCTGGCGGTGAGAAACACACGCACACAAACTAGTGCTGGGCGTTGTTATCACGTTAACACACGTATGAAATCACTGCCCGCACCCATCTGTGTGTTGGTTTTTATCGCTCGCGAAATAATCAGGTTTATGGTTCACACCACCCTAAATATTAAATTTAGTTTGGGAACATTCTAGCACAAGTAAGTAAAATAGTAAGTAGCAATGAAATCCTGTCAATTGAGGTGGAAGCTGAAAGTTAGTTCAGTGTTCTTATCCACATGTGCTGATTTATGTGTTTTTTCCAACAATCCTAAAGAGAGAATATTCTCCAGAATATCTCTAGTATAACATCAGGTTTTTTCTTTGTATATGTTGTTGTGTGTGTGTGTGTGTGTGTGTGTGTGTGTGTGTGTGTGTGTGTGTGTGTGTATCAGACCCTGAAGGTGGTCACCGGAGCTGGTAAGCATGACCTGCGCAGCGTGGGCAGTGTGGTACCTCTCTCAGAGTCGGGCACTCAGGTGATGTTGGAGATCTTTGCAAGTATCGGCTCAGCCACGCCTGAAGGCTCCAAAGGTCTGCTGGGAACCATCCTCACTGCCATCGAACTCATGCTGAAGACTAAAGGGTCAGTGCTGGCTCAAGCACAACCTGCAGGAAGAGCATCTTTAATTAGTCCTCCCAGGAATCTGAGGACAAGAAGTGTTGATTTCCACAGGGAACAATCCGGATTCTGTAGAGAAAAATTCTTGATTTTGCTGCTTGAAGGTTGATTTTCTGCATTAGAGCCAACCCTAAGAGTTTGATTTGTCTTTCAGCTGCACGCCCTCAGTGCGTAACGGCCTGTTGGTTATCCTCATGCTCATCAACAACCATAAGACCCTGGCGGAGCAGTTGGTGGCCTGTGATGTCACCAGCGTCCTCAAGAAGTGTCTGACACTGTCCCATGCTGAGACCATGCTGGCCATCATCGCCCTCAACCACATCTCCATGGTGTACAAGCTGGAGAGCAAAGGTATGTCTCGCCTCCTGAGACAGAACACTGCAGCCTGGTGCTCCGGATCCATCTGCTGACAGCCATCAGTCACTCCAATAGTAACCACAGGGTAATGTGTGTGTGTGTGTCTGTGTGTGTGTGTAAGTGCGTCCAGATCAGCTGGACTTAAAGGGAACCGAACTGCAAATGTTGGTTGTCAGTCTGAAGGAGCTGACTGTGACCAAAGAGGTGATCCAGACCCTAGAGCATCTACTGTGTGATGACCCGTCACAGGCGGAGGAGGAATGCAGCCGGGTAAGAACAGGTTGTGTCGGAGCTGTTCTTCACCCTGCGTCGCTCCTCAGAACCATTTCAAGCTCACCTGCACACAGCATCCGACTCTTCCGAATTCGTGTACTCTCCCACGTGGATGTGACGACTTTTAATTAATGATGTGTGTCTTTGTTCCTCAGTTGACTCAAAGTCGAGACACCTACCAGGACCTGATTCGTCTGATGGAGCAGCACCGAGCGGACCGGGCCGTCCAGCAGTCCATCCTGAGGTACCGACCTGCCACACAGTGGTTGGACGCCCTTTGTCCTAATGTCAAACTAGACAACCCGATAGTCATGTGATCAGCATGTTTGACTCCTTCCATCATCAGATCAGGATCAGTTTCGACTTGCCAACAGAAGCTCAGTTGCTGTCCACGCTACTTTGTGTGAAGCTCAATTCCGATCGTCTTGTTTGTTGCTCCAGGATTCTAAACAAGTGTCTGGACAACTATGTGGAGGACATGCTGCCATGGCACGAGAGCATTGAGCCCTGCCTTTCCTCCCTGTTGGCCTTCATTAACGACAGAGAGGTGAGGATCGCTGACCAGTGACAGGTAAACATGTAAGAACGTCACTGACCCCCTGTGTGCGTCCGCAGGTGGTGCAGATGTTCATCCGCTTCCTGCACCGACTAGCGTCACTGAACAAAGACTACGCTGTGGTGATGTGTCGCCTGGGAACCAAAGAGGCTCTGGCAAAAGCTTTGGATAAACACAGCACCAACCTGCTGCTGGTCACCGAGCTGCGAGACCTGATCTCTGACTGCGAGAAGTACGCCAGCCTCTACAAGAAAATGACCACCAGTGTCCTTGCCGGCTGCATCCAGGTACGCTGCAGTGTGGACACGGGCACTGAGATCACAGCGTTCCACTGCGTCTGTTCCTGTAAAAGTACTTCCTGTCACTGGGTGTCTACTTCCTGTTTTCTATCAGATGGTGTTGGGGCAGATTGAGGAACACCGACGCAGCCATCAGCCAATCAACATCCCCTTCTTTGATGTCTTCCTCAGGAATCTTTGCCAAGGTTGGTGGCCACACATCTTCTGGTTCAATTGGGTGCGCTGGTTTGATGGCGGCATTGGTTTAACTGGTGGCACCGGTGCTTTGCCCAGGATCCAGCGTGGAGCTTAAGGAAGATAAATGCTGGGAGAAGGTCGAGGTATCGTCTAATCACCATCGAGCAAACAAACTGACGGACAAGAATCCCAAAACCTACTGGGAGTCCAACGGCTGCACTGGCTCGCACTTCATCAACATCTTCATGCACAAGGGCGTCATGATCCGGTAAATCTGTTTACACCACACTGCCATAGAAACTCTAAAGGGTTGATGGAATGTGCATGCCTATATTATGTGTGTGTGTGTGCAGACAACTGGCCATCCTGGTGGCCAGCGAGGACTCCAGCTACATGCCGGCCAGGATTCTGGTTCTGGGAGGAGATGACCCCACCAACATCAACACAGAACTCATCACGGTGAAAATCTGTCTGACTGTCTGCTATAAGATGTACTTCAATCCGGAAAGGAAATGGATTCGCTTTTAATGGACTTGAAGATGTTCTGTGTGTGTCATTGATCTCCCTCGCCGGGACTTGTGTACGCCTGTAGGTGAATGTGACCCCCTCAGCCAGTCGGGTGGTCCTGCTGGAGAACGTGACGAGGTTCTGGTCCATCATCCAGATCCGGATCAAGAGATGTCAGCAGGTTAGGCTGTCAGGTGTTTCTAGTGTGCTGGTGTCCCGACTCCACCGCACACCACTTGTCGGAGGAAGTGTTTTGACTTTTGATGAGAAGGATGAGAGATGACTGTCTCGAACAAGAGTAAATTCACTCAGTCTCAGTAAAAGAGGAGCTTCACAGTGTTACACAATGGATTCAGAGTGTCAGTGTTTGGTCCTGACTTTTGGACTCTGACCAAATTTACAACAACTATCTCAAGAACATGAGGACATAAGGTTAATATGAAATGTGGGGAATCATTACTAAGGCACGTTTTTCCTCTTCTCTCACAGGGTGGTATTGACACGCGGGTTCACGGCTTCGAGGTTCTAGGTCCAAAACCGACATTCTGGCCCGTGTTCAAGGAGCAGCTCTGCTGTCGGACCTTCCTGTTCTACAGCACCAAGGCCCACACCTGGTGTCAGGAGGTGGTGGAGGACCAGATGCAGCTGCTGCAGCTCTTCAACAAGTACTGCTGCAAACACTGCGTCATTCCTTCTTGTGCAGGAGCTCTCCAGTCGTGCTAATCTGTGTGTATGCGTGAATATCTGCAGACTGAACAGCGCTCTGAGACACGAGCAGATGTTTGCTGATCGTTTCCTGCCAGATGCAGAGGCGGCTGAAGCTCTGGGTCTAACCTGCTGGGAGGCGCTGATCACCCCTATTGTCCACAGTATCACGCAGTCCGGTACGCTCACACACACACACCCTCTCACAGTCATACAACGCACGCACGCACGCAGACACACACACACACCTCCTGACTCCCTCCTTGTCATGCTGTTTTTACCCAGAATCCTCAGCACCCAGCCCCCTGTCATGGCTGCTGTCTGAGTACTTGGAGAACTCAGAGTCTGCCCGGCGTTGCAAAAGCCGAGCAGCCATCTTTAACTCCCGCGTGAGGCGCCTGACACACCTACTGGTGCATGTGGACACCAGTCAAGTGGATGGCGAGGAGATCAAGCCACCCATCAAGTCAAGTGAGTGGAACGGTGCCTCAAAGTGAATCTTTTATCTGCTGCTCAAGCACATTTCAGACAGACATCTCCACTGTGATTGACGGACAGGACTATCACCTCTTTCAGCTGCTCAAAATTAGAGACCACACTTCCTGTCACTGTTTTTCTTGACCTGTCTCCTTCCTCCTCCACCAACATGTCTGGATGATTGTTGATGAGTGCGTGCGTGTGTGCGTGCGTGCTGTGTTACTGTCATGCTTGTATTGCTGAGAAGGTGAAGCGGTGCAGCTCCTGCATTGTAGCTGCCCAGAAGAGGAAGAAGAGTATCACAGGTGTATTTTTGTAGAAATGTCAGCTGCAGAAGAACAGTTGACCTGAACGTATCTTTTGTTTTCAGAAGGTCTCAACCGAAGCAAAGAGCTCAAGAGTAAGTAAGAGTTCAGAGGTCAGAGCTGCTGATTCCTTTAAGCTCCACTGTGTAACATTTCCGTTTGTCCAAATGACCACAGGAAGTCTGCACGGCGCCCCCTGCTGTTTGAGTCAATCAGTAATAGCGTAATGACGCAGGTGATCAAATGATGTTGAACATACTTTCCTGTCATATCATGTTCGAGGAATTGGACATAAACTTAATTATTTGTGAAGGTTTTTTTATTGGTCATACTAAGGTCTGGTGTGTCTTGACCAGCTTTGAGGGACACACCTCGAGCTATGTCCCCTCCGTGGGACGATGTATGAGACTCATGGACCCACGCCGTAATTATTGGGGTCACAGTGGGGTCATTGAGTCATGGGAGTGATCGTCGGACTGACCTGGTTTTGTTCTTCTGTTAACAAATGCTTATTTTTTTTAAGGTGGTCCATAAATCTCATGACTCTCCAGGAGTTAACTGAGTTTAAGTACCTGACCTCCTGATGAGAATAAAAGTAAACAGGCTAGGATCAACTTTCCAAACAGAAGTGTGTCGCAGCAGGACTTTACAGCAGAGTCCAGCAGGGGGCGTGAGCTGCCACTTTCTCCTCCTCGCCTGCTCAGTCCAACACGTAGCGCTTGCACTCCATCCTTTAGTTTCTCTTCGGACTGCCTGACTTTCTGTCCTCATTTTGGACTGATTATGACTGTTATTTCTTTTCAGATGGAAAAGAAGGAAAGAGAGGCACTGCTTTGTCTTCATGTTTTTGGCTGCTGTGATCATGCCTGATTTTGGTTTGTCTCATGTCATGGAGTAATGGCGTCTTTTTTAAAGGTTGTATGTTATCAATGTGTCTTCCAGATGGGAAAGAGGCTAAAAATAAAGACACATCTGTGGCTGTGTCTTCCTCCTCGTCTTCTGTCAAGCCCAAAGTGAAAAGCAGTAACAGCATCACAGACATCGCCCTCTGCTGGAAGGGCGTGGTCCAACATCAGGTTAGGCGCCTGTCTTACATGCTCATGCTCCCTCTCTGCTGCCAGTTTATCCACAACAATCAGGTGTTTGTTACAGGATAAATTTCACAACAAAAATTAAGAAAAGTCTGCACATCCAAAAGCTCCAACATGACGTTTCAAGCCATAAAGACTCTTCCTCAGATGTTTATGTGAATGGTTGTAAATGGAGACACCATATTTAAAGATCCCCAACCCTGGTCATGTGACCTAGCACAGCAGTCATGGGTTATCATATTAGATGCATGTATACATATGTTAATACATCTAATATGTATAGCGTATGTAATGTAAGATGGGGTCTATATTTATATTGATTCATGTAAGCATCCGAGCCGTTATGGCTCAAAATGTCATGCTTTGAATAAATAACACTATACTGGAGCTTTTTAGTGTGTGAACTTGACTTCCTTTTTTTAAATGTAGCTTTTTTTTTGTTCCTGCACCCCCCTTGTACTGGGTAAGATGTGTGTGTGGCCTTTCACTTTTGTAAATTTCAGACATTTACTCCAGATGACAAAACATGTTTAACAGGTGGTGAAATTTCTGGAGTCGAGCTGCACCCTGCCGGACTTTGTGGAGCGTTACAGAACCCTGTACCTACGGCTGAAGACCGCCATGGAGGAGCTGTTTGGACAGCAGACTGCCTTTGTTCTGGCGCTGAAGCATGGTTTCTCTGCTGCGCTGCTGCAGTTGTCCATCCTCAAAGCCATGCACGTAAGTCCGCTTCAGAACGAGGCTTATCCCAGCTGACCACCCTCACATTATCAGATCAGCTTAGATTAATCCTGGTTAACCAGAGCTGTCCAATGAATGGGATGAACTCGGGATGAACTCGCGCTTCTCGGTCAGTGATAAACCAGTTTCTAAACCTCCTAACTCTACACTTGAGTTTAACCTGGCTGAGTTTGTCATCACTGAACCGTCAATTGGAATCAGCTGAATCCATCAGAATCTGGAGCTCTGAGGTGAATCTTCTGGTGTAAAGCAAAGGATCTGGAGGACCCGGTGTGTTCATTTATTCATTCATCTTCTCCACTTGCTCTGGTTATGGGTCACGGTTGTGCTGGAGTCAATCCCAGCTGTCAACTGGTGATTTGACGTGTCTTGTTCAGTCGTTGTTACTTGAAGAAATGTAAGTCGACTTGCTATGAAACTACCAACCTACGACTAACGCATCATGTGACTCCAGGTCCTGTCCTTCAAGTCGTACCTCCCCTGCTCCGTGATGCGCTGATCCAGCAGCCTTCTTTCCTGTCAGTCTTCTGGTGTGTCATACGCTGGTAGTCACGATGGTGACATCTGTGTGCAGGTGAGCGAGCGTTTCGCTCAGGACATTGACCAGATGATCCAGGCCAGCAGCGCAGTGTTCGGCAGCATGGAGACTCTGGAGAGGCTGCAGCAGTTTCTGGAGCCAATGCTCTTCCTGTCCGGCCTGGAGCTCGCCATCACCTTTGAGCACTTCTATAGGTGGGCATGGCCACAAGATGCACGTTGTTAGAATCGCTAGCAGCGCCGAGAGTGTAATCCCTGACGTCTCCGTCCAGGTACTACCTGGGCGACCGGCTGCTGGCTCGAGGGAACGTGTGGTTGGAAAGCACAGTGATCGATCAGATCGGCAGCAGCTTCCCAAACCGCTTCCCTCAGCAGATGTTGAAGAACCTGAGAGAGTCTGTTGAGCTGCAGCAGGAGTTTCATCTGTACCGCCTGCAGCAGCTGGACCGCAGCCTGCAGGAGCACGACCAGGTCTGAGACACCCAGTAAACCAGTCCACGATGCACAATGATGAAGAAATACATGAAACAAATGTAGAAAGTGAACCAATACAGCATTTCAAACTAGTTAGATACACTGAAACATTAAAAACTAACTTAAAAAGTGGGTTTTGAAATAGAGGAAGAGTGGTGTGCCCTCCTGTTGTTGAAGGTGATGGAGGACGACTGGGTAGAGGCAGAAGAGGAGGTGGACGTCCACGTTCTGGTTCTGTCTCCACGCTGCTGGACCGTCTCAGCGCTGTGCTTCATGGATGAACCCGGGAAACACTTCCCAGCTGAACTCTGCTCCTACCTGAACGAGTTCACACAGTTTTACACTTACAGTTAGTACCAGCTCACCTCCTTGTACATGTACAGTCAGCACATTGTACCTACAGATAAATGCCTAACTGTGTGTGTGTGTGTGT
>JBBMJM010069671.1:0-17189 GCA_037832705.1 Centriscus cristatus
GTGTGTGTGTGTGTGTGTGTGTGTGTGTGTGTGTGTGCGTGCGTGCGTGCGTGCGTGCGTGCGTGCGTGCGTGTGAGAGAGGTCTAAATGACATCGTTTCTGGCAGGTCCATGATGTACTCCGGAGAGCTGAAGTTTGAAAAGAGAACCATGTCTGCTCAGATGGAGGGGGGCGTCCACGGCCTTCACTCGTAAGTCGACCACCTGACCCCCAACCTGTGTCTGTCTCGAGGGATCTCAGTTTCTCCCCTATCTTGGTCGTGTCTTGTTCCTGAAACTTTTCTCTGTCAAATGGGGTCGACTTTACCTGTGGCAGCATCAACTTGTCCTTCTTTTCCTTCTCTCCTTCATGCTGTCCTTGTAGATATTCTTTTGTACCATGTAAGTACACCTATGTGCTTACACCTCCACCTCCATTCTGACATTATTTCAAGCACAGAATTCCAGTTCGTGAACAAACAGGATGTTTACAGAGGATGTGAACTGAAACAAAATGTCACTATCGTCCATTTGTAGTTATGAGAAGCGGCTTTACTGAGGCAGCGGGACGAGGAACCAGTCGATCAGGACCGAACATCCCAAGTCCGGCAGCACTGAACCGATGCAGCGGGCGCATGTGATCAAAGTACAGACACAAGGCTGTCGTGACTTTCCTCATGTCCTCATAGTCATAGACAATATAGCAAAGTGTAAATGAGAATAAAGGACGGACAAAGGTAGAACAGGATCAGGTCATGGGCGACACCCACTCTGGCCTTGGTGTGATGGTGAAACTGTTCTGATGATTCGAATACTCAAGCTCCGGACATGAACCGACGCCGATTTGTTGAGACGAGTGTCCAGCAAACCTCGCACTGGAATGAATTGCATATATACAGTAACATTCTTCATTCTTTAATTCTAAGTAAAAAGGGAAACGATGAACAGTCGGAACAGTCGACCTTTGACATGCGTTTAATTTGAAAAGTCACATCAGTCTGAGACAACAGCTCCCTGCTCGTCTTGACAGAACGAGCTTAGGATCACATTTTGTAACCAGGGATTATTGAGCCACAAACTTTAGTCAAGTTCTGTGTCTGCAAACTGACTAGTCATGTGACCTGTCATGTGATGTAGGGAAAGAAATGCTTGTTATCACAGTGGTGTATTCTGGTGACTGTGGTACTGCAAATATCTGCAGTTAGTTAAGAATCGACCTTCCCTCTCATGTCCAAATACTCAAAGCGCCTTCCAGGAGCGCGACTGACGTAATTAACATTTGTTATCTTACATGAAAATGCTGGTATGAAGATTCTGCTTGTCAAACTGATAATATTCCAACGTATTAATCATGAAACAATTCCACTTGGTTTGATACATGTCATTTTACATATTTACACAGGACTGAATCACAAAAACAAAACTTTTGTCTCTATCTAACCACATGTTCTTTTCTTCTTCTATCATCAAAAACATCACGTTTAAAGTATTAAAACATAAATATTCTTTAATTTTTCTCAGCAGGATAGAAAATATCAGTGCACCAATGCAACATATTGTTTCAAATAACATGCTTATGTTCATTTCTTAGGTAGTATTTGCACTATTTAGCAACAAGAGAAGAATAACTGATCTTTGACATCCATCAAACAGCAAGCGTTGCATACTCATGTCACAACAACAATGTTTCACAGCATTATAAAATTGATGTGGGAAATCTGTATTATCTCTTTTTTGTAGAGGATCTAACGAAAATAAGTTAAGATTTACAGATTACATCAGTAGTGTTTATTTCCCATTCCTACATTTCAGATGTTCATATTCACCTGTACAACTAATTCGTCATTCTGCACAAGTCACAGCTGTTTCTGGACAGTATCATGCCACAACTGGGCCTCAGAACCTTAGAGTTCAATGATGTCACTGCAAATACTCAGAGCATCGATTTGTCTGCATACACTGACAAACTCTGCCTGTACAGCTATATCCCACTCCAGCTGTTTGCTCTCACTCAGTTGTTTAGTCCCAGACAGGCGGCCGGACCCTTGGCTGTCGTGGGAAGCGACACTCAAGGTGCGGTAACGTCTGTGGTAAGACAAATGGGGTATTGCTCGTGGAAGGCTGCCCTGGGGAAAATGCTGCCCTCTGTTGGCCCAAGAGTGTGATCGGATATTTCCTTTTTCCTTGATTTTGCTGCACAGGCCCAAAGTTGAGCCAGAGACACTCCCCTTCCAATCCAGCTGCTCTGGTTTGTTCTGGGATGGGTCGTGAGGCTGAGGAGGTCTTGTGCTGGAGAGGGTGTTCTCTTTATCCAGGTCTCCACAAGAAGAGGTTCGATACAGGGCATCTTCCAATGAGCTGGGCCCTTGATTTGATGTACCTTGGCTGGGAGAGATCAAAGACAGACTGGAGGAAGCATTGAAAAGTCTTTGTGGGCCAAATATACTGTGAGAAAATAGAGATTCACTGAACAGAGCCTGGTCAATGCTGCGGGACAAATCGATGGGTGATGGAGGGCGCAGGTCTACGGTGGAGTCAGCAGCCAGACTAAGGCTTGTCAGTGAAGATAGCTGACACCCTGATGCATCTTTTGGGTCATGTGGAGGGCTTGGGGGAGCAGGCAGATGTGGCACAGCAATCTTGGTTGGGTCGACTTTGGGGCCTTGACCATTTCCATGATGATACACCACTGAACAAAGAGGAATCGCCTCTGACTGTCTTTCAGGTGTCCTAGTAATTACATCACACACTACCACAGTTTCCTGCTTAGCCTGTGGCCAGGTATTGTGCTCTCGGTCACCTTGAGAAGCCGGGATGAGCCCTCGTGAAGGAGAACCGCAGGATAGGCGCGACCATCTTGCTGGCCCAGGACGACTTATGATCTTGATAGATTTGTTACGGCAGAATAAAGGGTGTGCCCCAATGAGGGACAAGCCTAAACACACTCCGATCTCACAGAGCCTGCAACCAGTCTGGTAGATCCACCAGGGCCAGGGCGTCAACCCATAGCCATTAACCCCACCCAAACCGAGGGCATGTAAAATGCCGTAGAGCTGTAGGCCTCCACATCCCAAGAAACATAAAGAAGCTCCTATTCCAGCACCTGCTGCTCTGCCCCAGTCTTCTTCTTTGTCAAATGGGCAATCTGTTGGTTGCATGACTTCAGGAGATCCTCCACTTTCTCCATTGTCATTCAGCCTATAGATGTTTTTTGTATCAACTTGTATTAAGCAGGAAAATATTGCGTAGGAACATGAGAGGAAGACCGTAAGGCAAACAAGCACGCCTTGAGGGAGTAGAAGCATCATGGTGGGAAGACTGGGAAATAGCTGGAGGATGCCAACACAACCTAGAGAAACTCCAAAATGAAATAAAGACATACACAGTAACAGGCAAGGTTTGGGTAGGGCTGAGAATGTGGTCGAAATTGCAAGTGGAAGTGAAAGGCGCTTGCGTGAGTGCAGGGTAAGAAGGAGGAAAGCCAGGGAGAAAGCTGAGGTCAAACAGGGGTAAGGCAACTGAAAGAGCAACAGGGACCCCAAAGGGGGAAGACGATCTTGGTGATTGTAAGCATCATAGAGCATACAAAAAGCTGTCATCCCTGCAAAAGCTAGGAGGAGCAAGTGTAACAGAATGATGTAGGGACATCCTGCAGGACACCGCACGGGCAGGCCTAACAAACACACCACAGATAAGAGGCCAAATACACTAAAGACTGATCCCAGGCCATAGATGTGTGCTTCCCAAGCAAAGCCCCAAGTGGCGAGGGCAGAATTCCAGTCTGAATAGAGCGGGATGAAATGGGCAGGGCTGATGGCCAGAGAGAATTGCGGAGGCTCGTTAGGTGTAAAGTCGTCTGGGTAAATGGGAGTCAAAGTATGGTTGGATGTCTCACAGGGTGTGATTGATAGGTCCATGTCAAGCATACGAGTGACACTGGTCTTTGACACCTGCTGGTCTTCATCTTTTGACTCATCTGTGAACAAAAAAAAACATTAGTATATTGGCCGGCAAAGGCATTTGCATTAAATAAACCCATATCACATTAGTATTTCACTATGGACATTTTGCACTATTTTTTCCCCTCCAGCATTTGCCTTGGAGGCGTTTCACTACAAGTAGGAATGAGTTTTGTCTGGAAGACGTTTTGATTTGAAATATCTGTGCAATATATCGTATGTTTCTTGGGGTAGATTTAAAAGGGAAACCCTTTTGGAGTGGAGAGCTCCCATTCTCTGTTCTGGAAACACTCATTGGACAAGTCAGGTGTTTTCAGACAGGGTCTGCAAGTTGTATCCCCTTATAGATGCTTTCTAGAGTATACCATTTAAAGGGAGCTGAATATGCAAAGTTAATTCAAGTCAGAGCACTAGCTGGGAGTCTCTAACTGGGTCACAGAGAGAATGAAGCGCAAGTGTGCACAAACATGTGTCTGTGAGAGAGAGAGAGCGCTGCATTGAAAAGCCTGTATTGACTTTACAGCTGCTCCCGTTTTGTGTGGCTATTATTAAACTCGGTCAGAGAGTGTTGTTAATGTATCTCCACAAGACGGTGTCTAACCTTCATCCCTAGCATGATGATGCAATTCATAAAAAAGTAAAAAGCAGACAATCTGGCTGAATAACGTTCATAGGGGAAGGGAGGCAGCTGTAAATGGAATATGTCCCATATTTGCTCCTCCACTAAAATGCAGAAACTGACTTAAGAATCGCAGGAGGCAGCAGCAAGTCCCTTTGTGACAAAGAAAATCACACAATCGTGTGAAAACCCTTCATCATATCAGGGTTTGTGGACATGCCAGTCATTTACTTTAACAAGAGAGCGCCATTGGTCAATAGACCTCCAAGCAAAGAGTGTCACAGTCACTGTAAACAAATACTACTCACAATAGTGTTGTATTAGTTAAAACTATAGATTTTATTCAAAGAAATGTACCTTTTCCCGTATGATCCTCGACTTCCCCCTTTGTGGCCACAGCTGGGGCCGTAGTCCACCCCTGTCTGCCTGCCGCTACCGTTGGAGTGTTGTCCTCTACTTTGAGCCCAGGCTCGGCAGACGGTGGTGACGTAGGTTCTTGTTTCTGGCTTTTTGATGCGAGGGTACCAAACAAAACCAAAGGAAAATATCCGTCGGGTGTTTCATTCTGAATGTCGAGTATCGGCTGACCGCCGTCAGTTTGTGTGGGATACGGCATAGATCCCTTCATAATAAAGGTACTGATCTTTGCCGACTCGTACCTCAAAGTTTGTTCCTGCAAAGAGAGGGGAGGTGTTCTCCTTGATGCAGACTCTTCTGCTGGGGTGTTCTCAGTAGCAGAACCTTTGTTGGGATTGTCTGTTGGTCTAAGTCCAGTCCTATCGCGATATAAAAGCAATTCATCTGAGCTCTCTTGCATGTCCGAATATTCACCAAGAACTCCTTGTGTGTCCATTTCACGAGACGATGGCGACGGCCGACTTACAGGTGGACTCAATGAATCAGTATTCCCATTTACCAGCATGGCAATTCCTGTCACTAAGTCAGATCCATGACTTCTCTGTGGCGGCTGAAGAACTGTCTGCGTGCCTGGAGCTCGTGTCTCCTCAAGGATTCCACCAAACAACACTGTGACATGGTATGAGAGAGTCAGCCAGAGGGCGAGAAAAAGATGGGGGTGCCACAACGAAAGCATGGTGAGGGCTTTTAAAATTCACCGCAAAGTCACATGCTGCGGCTTGTGAAAGCTGCTGTCCAAACATACGTTTGACAGATTTGTCTGGGGTCACGTTTTAGATGCTTCCACACACCTGTAGGAAAAAGAAATACTCATTTAAGATCCAGTAATCCCCATACAGGAGTGGTAAAATGCAACTTGTGTACGCATATTACAAACAAAAGAATGCAGCACACAAGGATTATATGAACCGCTGCTCTATGTCTTACAGGGAGCATCGTTTCGGAGTTCTTACCCTCATCAGTGACCCTCTCTTCAGATGTGCCGCACTCCACTGCTGCACGCCTGCAGTGTCTGCCGTGTCCGTTCATACTCACAGTTCTGTGCCCCTCTTCTCTCCATCAGATAGTCGACACATGGGACAAACCCCACCTCCTCCGACAACCCCCACCGTCCTGCTCTGTGTTTGCCTGTTTGCACTGTCCCATTCTACTGACACAAAGGCGTCATGGACACGACACGGAGATCCGTCTCGTTTGGTTGAACAGGGACCTCACTGCTGCGTCTGTGCACGCTCACGCACCACATCACTGGTGTGTATGTCAGTGTGGCACTTTATAGGTAAGGGGAGAGGAGAAATAGGAAAAGAATTTAGGCCAAATCAAGCCCACCAGCCAAACAACCCAACAGTCGGGCAGCACTTTACACGGAACTAACCAGTGCAGATCAATACATGGTGCTGATGCTGTGTCCTTCTCCCTAACGTCCCAACCACAACAACAGCCCAGTTTGAAACAAGAGAAGCTGATTTTTCTAGCTGAGTAACACATTTTTGTTATTGTTGTTGAGTATATACGACAATACATGTTATTGCACGGTTGACAATATTTCTGGAATGAACGACTATTTAGATAAATGAGCATTCGAGGCTTGTGTCTGACAGAGGTGCATTATTAAGTCTCTTGATTTTCTTTCCTTTTTTTCCCCAACAAACTTGCTCATATGAGGTGTTTTTATCCAGTGGGGAAAATCCAGTGGCCTCATGGCCTAATTTAATTCCCCTAGATAGCTCTAAAATAGACATTGGTCTACATACCTTAGACTGAAAAGTTAAAGCTAAGTCATGTGTTATCTTCTTCCTGTGCCTGGTGAAAGAAGCATCTGAAACATTCTATGTAAATGACCATTAATAAATTAGTAGCATTACTGCTTTGCATGAAGGCTACTCCTGCATGATGGAGGGAACGGCTAACCATGTTGATCAGATGATGATCATCACCTAAAAAGACACCTTTGCTCCTGAGAGACTTATGCTAGCAAAGATGAAAGTGAAAAGTGATCCCATTGCGTCTGTCAGTCAGCGATGAAGATGGAGCCGTGATTAATCTATTTCTGATGAGGACACAGGAAAGCACCAACCCAGCCGTAAGTAAGGGGACTGGAAATGAACAATGGCAGACCAAACATATGAGCTCAGTGAGGGGCACAGCCAAATTATTACCGCCTCACACTTGCTGTCCTGATTCATTGGGCAACTGGTTTCTGTTTGGACAAGTCATCGTCAAACAGGAAAATGTCAGCAGGGACAGGGGTCCAGCAGGGGACCTGAAAAAAGGCTGTGCAAGCAAAATAATAGAAGGAAAATGTTGTAGTCAATGAACAAAGGAGCCATGTACAGTATAAGTACCGGGTTTCGGTAGAGCGTTGATATCCTCAATATTGTTCCTACAACTATAGGTATTAGTGGTCGCTATTAAACAAGACTTTCCTGTGAGTCGTTCTCCTACAATCACTAACTGAGCTACCTCATCTGCCGGGATCCGAACACACCACATGGATGATCTTAACTTCAGGGAAAGAAACAGGGTTATAATACTAATCTATGGATGTCCATGGACATGCTGGAGCAGCTGTCCGTGCCTCTCATGCTAGTAACTGCATTGTTTGTGCTGACCCCAGACCTGTTTTGCATTTACTAGTTCCAACTGTTTGAATCACCCCTAGTCAGAAACTCAGCTCAACTATTGTTAATGTCTACTTGTTGTGTCTTCCATATGAGATGTTTCCCAAATCTACACCAAATGCCTGTCCAGGGAGTGTCCAGGGAGTGTCCTCCTCCTCCTCCTCCTCCTCCTCCTCCTCCTGTCTGTCAAAGAGTTTCCTTCTGTCCCATGGTGTGTTTACATCATCACTAATGTTTGCGCCATCAGTCACATGCTTGTACCGTCAGTTAAGTGTTTGCGCCATCACCAGTAGGTTTACATCATCAGTTATGTGTTTCCATTGGATGAAACGAGAGCTGCAAGTTTCCGGAAGTGGGCAGACGGTTGCTGCGCAGCGACGCACGCACGAGTCTCATCAGTGCGAAGCGCGAGGGAGGAGGTAAGGAGGAGGTGAGGGAGGAGGAAGGGAAGGGAGAGTCTGTGAAGCAGGAGGAAAGAAGTTCAAACTGATGTACAGTCTAAGTGTGTTTCTGTCAATCTTCTAAGAAATGTAGTCAAAGCTGTGCGGTGAAATGCTGAGTGTGAAGCATTAAGTGTGAAGCGGAAATAACTTGTATCAAAGCACTATTGTCTTTTGTTGCTTAAACGTGACCAGACACTGGATCTAATCGTTAAAGTTCGATCTTTTTGGTTATAAAACAATGCTTTATAAAAGGTGTTTGGGGTGGATGACGGACACGGGAAAGAATGAAGTGTAACTGGTAGAACTCCTTCGGGGCAGACTGGCTCCAACTGCCGGCGGACCGATGAGTTGTCTGTAGCCGGCGAACGACCACCGCCCTGGGACACAGCTCTTCTCACCCGACCATCTTCAGATCGACGCTCGAAGGTGGTCTGTTCTCAACCAGAAACGGGCGTTCGGCTCATATGTGACGCGACGTAAAGCTTCGACCGTGTCGGGAGATGTACGTTAAGCTAGGTTAGCTTCGTGTGCACGTTTGTCCCAGAATTCTCTGAGGTCTTCACCTCTGAAAACGTGTTATTTCGTTCAAACGTCAGTATAGATTTTGTTGATCTGTCAACCGCAGTGTCTCTTTATTTGATGCTGGTTGTGATCATTCAAAATGATGCGCTCGAGACAAACTAGCATCCAAGCTAACGTCCCCTGAGAACAGGGTTAGACGGAGCCCGTCAGGGTTAGACGGAGCCCGTCAGGGTTGGAGCGGCCTCGTGGGGGGTGGTCCGGTGACCTGACACCTCCCCTGTGTGTGTGTGTGTGTGTGTGTGTCTGCAGGGAGCAGCCATGCTGGGCAGGACAGCTCTGATCAGCAGGGGCTTCTCCTGCCAGCACCTCAGTAAAAACGTCACCTTCTACATGAACGAGCTGCCCCCCCCTGGGGCGGGACGTCAGAGCCAGGCTGAGGACCACAAACCCCTCACACTGATGCTGCCCTGGTTGGGGTCACGACCCCAGGCTGTGGACAAGTATTGTGAACTGTACCTCCGCTCAGGATTTGATGTGTTAGTGGTGAAGAGTGAGGTAAGAGAACGAAGAACATTTGTTTGTACAAAATCCTCCTCAGCATTTGAAAATAGAGAGAAGATTCTTTAAAATGAAGAAAAGTTGTGAGTTACATTACTTTGATAAAGTAACTGAGATAGTTACACCACTGTTTTAAACAGGGGAACCTGTAATTGTTTGATCTCCAAAGACACTGGTGGTAGGAAAGACGCTCTTCATCTGTGAGATGATTGGAATCGAATCAAATACAATTCATTTCTAAACATAGACGTCGTGATGAGGGGACCAACCTCTGAAGGGACAGAAGATCATTAGAGAGACAAACATCAAACATGGGCTGGTGATGTTCTAGACAGATTCTTCTCACTTCAAACTCCAAACATGTCCATTTCTTTTACTTTCACTCATTTGTGGAAAGCTCAGGGGACCCTAACTCATAAACAGTGACACCAAACACGTGCACCGAACCAGAGTGTGCACGGATTCCAGAGCTGTTGTTTGGAAGCGTGCGTCAGACAGGTGATTGTTGGGCACCTGAGGGGAGATGATGTCACCGTGAGCTTTGCTCTTCCCGCTCGGACAAGGTTCAGGAGTTCCTGTGGCCTCGTTTGGGGCTGGATCACGGGAGGGGGCTGCTGGAGCTGCTCCACACGCAGCGCTTCGAGTCGCGCCCGCTGCTTGTCCACGCCTTCTCTATTGGCGGCTACACGTTCTCTCAGCTGCTGGTGAACGTGTCGCAGGACCCCGAGAGGTATCAGGACTTCATCAAGAGAATCAGAGGCCAGGTGTACGACAGCCTGGTGGTGGGCTCTCTGGAGACAATGGCTACAGGTCAGTGGAAGGGGGCCGCGGGCTATGATCACATATGATCACGTTTGCTCTGTGACTGCTGTCCTCTCTTCTCAGGAGTCGGTAAGACGGTGTTTCCTCGTTGGGAGACGCTCATAAAACAAGCGAGCTTGTTGTACTTCGGTGTGTTCAGGCGTCAAACGGTGGACTACTACGACAAGGGCATCGACGCCTTCCGGAACAGTCCCGTCTGCGCTCCCGCGCTGTTTTTCTTCTGTGGCGACGACACAATGAGCGACTGTGGTGCTTTAGAGGAACTGATGGAGCACTGGCAGCGGCGGGGGGTACACGTAACGGCAAAGAGGTGGGAGAAGTCGACACACGCGGGGCACCTGAAGAGGCACCCGCAGGAGTATGAGACCACTCTGGACACGTTCGTCCAGTCGCTCAGGATCAGCCCTCTGAAGGCGAAGATGTAAGCTCGGAGCCAAAGCCCCCAGCCCCCAGCCCCCAGCCCCCCACCAAAGCGACGGATGTTACAGTTGTTATTTATTCAACAGCCAGACTGGGCTCTTGTCTCAGGGACAGTGAGAAGAATGGTGACTGTCAGCGGACGACCGCAGCTCTGCGCAGCCGTTCGTTGGGGGGTCGTTTGGAAAGGACCCCAGTGCCTGGAGGAGGAGTTCTTCTTCCACAGGAATGATCTGATTGTGGTTTGGTGCATTTCTCTGACATTTTCTACAAAACAAGTCACAAACCTTACACTACTCTCACTGTATTTAATGTGGGTGTGGGGCCGTTTGTCTGAAGCTCCACTGGTGTAACTACACCTCCACTTAAACCTCAAACTTAATGTGTATTTTACCAGTTGGACAAAGACTGACAGATGTTCCTTTACTTTAACTTTTGACGTGTTTTCAATGTTGTTTAACTTGAAACAATAAACACATGTACAAACTTGAGTCTTGCATTTGAAACCTCTTGGTACACAAAATCTATAGTCTTGTGTGCTTTGGAATTAAATTAATGTCATTTGAGGTCTTTGGCCATCAGAAGTGCTTAAATGTGTTCTTATCTCCATCTGTCATAATTAGAAATATTTTTAATACATTTATTTTACCTGCAGTTTTACGGTTATTCACTTCATTTTGAAAAGTTGACCTTTATAATTGCTCCACATCCCACCAATACAATGTTGAGCCTGAAGCAGCTTAACAATCATCTGGAGCGGAAGAGGGCGACATTGAGCCAGTACATGCGAAAAGAGAAGGCGTTGACGTGATGACGTAACACGCAGTTTCCAACATGGCCGCCCACATCAAGTAAAAATGCGACATGAGTTGGCTTGCTGTTACTCTGGCTTTTAATGTGTCCAGCATTGCGCCGTCGTTCTGACTAGGGTTTTATTGTTTATTTTATGGGTTGTCCTAAGTATTGCTCCGTCGATAATTGAGACACAAGGTTACGGTTCATACCGAGCTGCAGAAGCTAACAACACCAGGGAGCTAACGCTAGCGCCAAGCGTCATGCCGGCGCAAACCCTGTTCGTCGGCTCTCTGCCGGATTCAGCCTCCAATGAACGTCTGGAGGAGGTTTTCTCCGAGATTGGTCCTGTGAAACAATGCTTCGTGGTCAGAGAGAAAGGTGACGGTCCCTTTGTCATATGTATGTTAAGGAGCGAAAAACGCTACCTTTGAATACACGATACCTCCAGACAGACTATCCAATTTCTCTCGGAGATGACTGAAGTATCTATCTTGACCCATTTTAGAATACTTTGACATCAAGCTACACCGTGAGTTAATGCCAGTAAATACTTACAATAATGTGTGGATTATCACTTTTTATACTGTTCTCATGTAACTGTATATTAATTTACAGAATGTTCCGTATTGGCATGTGTATCACAAACACTGTATGACGTTTATGTCTTTAATCGCCTATATGTCTCACACACACTGGTTCCTCTAATGTGCTGAGTTTTCTAATTTGTGAACCAGCTACACAAAAATGTCGGGGATTTGGCTTCGTCACCTTTGCGATGGAAGAAGATGCACAACGAGCTCTGAAAGAGATAAAAGAATTCGAGGGGCAAAGACTGTGTGTGTCACTGGCCAAGAAGAAAGTAAAGGAGAAAAAGAAAGCAGGTTTGTGCGAAGATCAGCTGGAGGTTTCACACCCAGTGTCCACTCACAACCACCATCATGTTACTTTGTTCAGCACCCAAAGAGACAGATTCCACCGTGGAGGAAAGAGAGCACAAGTCAAAAGGCCTCAAGAAGAAGAACCTGAAAGCTCGACTCATCATCAGGAATCTCAGTTTTAAGGTGTGTGTGGTTTTAAAATGCAAATAAATCTCACTGAATTCACAGGAGAACTAAGTATGTGACGTTTGTCTTGTTTCAGTGTTCGGAGAATGATTTGAAGGAAGTTTTTGGAAAGTTTGGAACAGTGGTGGAGGCAAAGATCCCCTTGAAGCCTGGTAACAGTTGATTGTTTGTATGGGTCACACCCCCTCAGTGTGTCCAAACCTTTGACTGCTGTATGTTTTACGTCATCTGTTCAGACGGGAAGATGAGAGGGTTTTCCTTCGTCCTCTTCAAGAACGTGTCGGAGGCGTCCAGAGCTCTGCAAGCGATGAACCTGAAGGAGATCAAAGGTACGTTTGGAAATGGACCTGGGATCTTGTGAACTTCCATGTGTGTTATTTGTGTTTTACCTGTTTCTTGCTGGGTTGAATTTAACCCAGCAAGATACCATGACCTGGATGACTGAGAACCTCCAGTCTCGTTTTACCTGTTGTCATGAACTCAAAGGTCGACAGGTCGCAGTGGACTGGGCCGTGCCCAAGGACAAGTACGTTGCCATGCACCCGCCTTCTGGCGCAGGTAATCAGAGACCCCGTTGATATCAAAGAGAAAATAGCATTTCATTGCTGATGTAAAACAACCTGACTGCTGGTTTGTTTCCTTCTTAGGAAATAAGAAAACAGAGGAGGAGGCTGCTGAGCGGACAGATACTGAAGATGAGGAAGACAGAAAGGAACAGGCAGCTCCAGAGAAGACGTATGAACGTCAGATACACTGACACTTTTCTTATTCATCATGTTACTGGTTTTCTGCCAAAACTCACGACAACTTTTCATTTCATGAGAATTAGTTTGACTCCTGCCTGTCGTCTGTTTGTGACTGTGAGCGACTGAGGACTCCACATGTGATATTGATATGTATGAATGAACGGGGACGTGACGGGAGCAAGAGTCAGAATGGAAACCGATGATGTACCGACGGTTCAGACCTGGTACCTCCCTAACTGACATCAGGTCACCGCTGTCTGCTCAAGACACCTCTGAACTGAACAGTGTGTGTGTGTGTGTGTGTGTGTGTGTGTGTCATCTACAGGTCGGGTTCAGAGAACGCTGAGGAGGAGGAGGAGGAGGAGGAGGAGGAGTCCCAATCGGATGATGAGGAAAAAGACAGTGAGGAGGAAGAACAGAGTGAAGATGATGCTGATGATGACGTTTCCAAGGACAGTGAAGAAGATGATGATGATGAAAAGAGTAGCCTAGGTTCACGCGATGATGAAGATGGTGAATCAGGTTTGAATCCTCAGTTTCCATGTTCTTGGACGTGATCTTCACATGTCGTCTTCTTTTTCCCAGCAGCTCCAAAGAAAAAGCGTCTCTTGCCGTCAGACGTGAACCAGGGCAGAACTGTGTTCATCAGGTGAGCACCTTGTTTTCTCTCCTTCCCCGTGACCAGGCTCCCTCAGGGGCTCATACTGGGTGGTCCCTCCTCAGGAACCTGTCCTTCGACACAGAGGAGGAGGGACTTGAGGAGGTTCTTCTACGGTACGGAGAACTGAACTACATCAAGATCGTTCTTCATCCAGACACTGAACATTCTAAAGGTACGCCGGCAGTGAAGCTCCAGCTGTGGGAGGAAACCCGTCACTGATCTGCTGCTTTTTATTTGACAGGTTGTGCATTTGCACAGTTTAAGACGAAAGAAGCGGCAGAGAGATGCATCGCTGCTGCACAGGATGAATCTGAGGTACCAACACATGAAGGTCTTTTCCTAGTCCACTGCTGGTCCTGGATGGATACATAGCTGGATAGATAGACAGGCAGACTGGAGACAGTGTAATCATTGACAGCCAGCAGTCATCCATAAGGCATCTCATGCATGCACAGGATACATTCAGGGAGGAGGATGGACAGACAGACAGACAGACACTGGAGGTCAGTGGTCCCCAACCACCGGCCCCTGGACGGGTACCAGTCCGTCAGCATTGGACGTTCTAACTAAGGAAACAAGCAGTGAGGGGGAGCTGAACACTTTGTTGTAGATGCAGTAGAAAATGAAATAAAACAATATTTCACTGGTGTTTATCATGAGTCTGAACTACTCATGTTCACACACACACACACACAGAATATGAATGTTTAACCCACCTGCAATACCACAACAATACACCAGAGGGCATTCCATAAACTGGGTCAATAATAAGGGTTTGATCTTTATTTCGATGACTCAGCGCCCTGTAATGGTGACACAGCGGTTCGGTGTTTAGTCACCTCAAGAAGGTCCACGGTTCAGGTACTGTGTCTCCCTCCCCCCTCCAACATCACGCTGAGGTGACCTGGTCCCTGTCAGTCCACCGCAGGTGTGAATGGTCGTCTGTCCTTCAGCTGTTGACTCGTCAGGGTTGTTCCTAACCCGTAACCGGAGCAACGGGACGTGAACGCTCCCACATGTCCGTTTTACCGTCTGGGTCTGTGTGTGTAACCAGAGCGGGGGGATCCGTGTCGATGGCAGAAAGCTGTTTATCGTAGCAGCCGTGAGCAGACAAGACGCCGCTAAGCTGAAGGAGAATAAAGTGAAAATGGAGACCGGGACCAGGAACCTGTACCTGGCCAGAGAGGGACGTGAGTCAGCCATCCTTTTACATCCATGGTTTCACCTGTTTCACTACGTGTGTCCTATGACAGACGCCTCCCTGATGTTTGATGGGTCAGACAAGACAAGTCAAATTGTAAGGGTACTGAGGGGCAGTCAAGTGTTGCACATGGAAATGTAGTAAGTAAAGAAAGCAGTAAAGACTATTAAGGTTTTTAAGCCTTATTAAGCCTTTTAAGGTATTTTAGAATCAAAGGAATTTTCCGGTTTGGAGACACGTACCCGTGGTTGTTCTGAATCTCGGGTTCCTCTGTTAGTGAAGTCCTGTGGCCGTACCTGTCAGTCTGTTCACTCGTCCTTCTTCCCCATCACCCAGTGATCCGCGCGGGCTCCAAGGCAGCAGAGGGCGTCCCTGAAGCAGACATGACCAAACGAGCCAGAGTGAGTCCCTCTGATCCCTTTCACCTCTCAGAAGAACTCTGCTGTCATGAACGTCTCCGTGTACCGTCTGCCCCGTAGTTTGAGGACGTGAAGAGGACGAAGCTGCGGGACGTTAACGTCTTCGTGTCTAAGACGCGCTTGTGTGTCCATAACCTGCCCAAGTCCACCGACGCAAAGAAACTCCGAGCGCTTTGTCTTCAAGCGGTGAAAGGAAGCAAGGGAGCCCGCATCACCGAGGTGAGGGACAGAAGACAGCAGCAAACGAACTGGACGCACACGGCCACTAGAGGTCGCTGTTGTCTCCTGTGTGTTCAGTGTCGGGTCATGTACGACAAGAAGCCCCAGCGGGGTCAGGTGATGGGACAGTCTCTGGGCTACGGCTTCGTCCAGTTCCAGGAGCACGAACACGCTCTCGCTACGCTTCGACGCCTCAACAACAACCCCGACATCTTTGGCGCGCACAAGGTGGGTTTGTCCGGTGGGGGGGGGGCTGGTTGAATCTCTGCAGAAGGTTCTGGATTCTAGGGTCAATGAAGAAGTGATGACCTGACCTTTAAGATGTTTGCTTTGATTCCTGTCAGCTGACGTGAAACTAAATGTAAAAACTCTGATTTCACCACTTCTCCACAGCCAGACTGCTGAGGTTGCATTTGGTATTATTATTATTATTAGTTATTTATCTTTTGTAATGCTAGTTATTGGTTTGTTTGTTTGTTTCTTTCTTTTCTGGACTCTCACCCTCTAACCTCTGACCTCTCCAGAGGCCCATCGTGGAGTTTTCCCTGGAAGATTCACGGAAGCTCAAAATAAAGGAATTGCGCCAACAAAAAAACAAGGTATGTGCGATCGTCCCTGTGAGGAAAGAACCCCGAAGGACAACGAGTTTCTTTGCCCGTTTAAAGGAACATTTCAACAAGCAGCAACCGAAAGCCGGAGTGACGCTGCAGCTGCAGCCCCCCGCCGATGGAAGAGGACTCGGCGGTCCACCCTCCAGGCAGAGAGGTAAGACGACGTCCCGGATTGGACTTGTTTGGGGCCGTGGAGAGACGGTGTGTGAGTTTGTCTCTGCTTCACCCAGCAGCTCCTCATCAACACCAGCAGCAGCAGCAGCAGCAGCAGCAGAGCAGCTTCTCAGGCTTCAGGACCAAACCCCAGGTGGAGCACGTTGACCTGGAGCACGGAAAGAAACGGAGGAAGGTGCTGCCTTTCCCTTCGCACCGGGGCCCAAAGATCAGGTGGGACTTTTTTTTCTTCCCAGTGATCCCAGGCTGGTCGGCTCAGGGGCTCCAGCCCGGGGTCCAGACCGGGGTCCAGACCGGGGTCCAGACCGGGGTCCAGACCGGGGTCCAGACCGGGGGTTTTCTTCTCATGTGTCACGGTCACAGAGGAGTTACGTCAGCGTCCACGGGTGGAGGGCGTGTCGACAGGCGGGACGTGACCTGAGCCCTGATTTTATTTTACAGATTGCGGGACAAAGGGAAGCAGGCGCCACCCCCCAGGACGGCAAAGGCCGGACCCAGCAGGGCCGAACGTCTCAGACGACCCATGGAGAAGCCGACAAAGCCTGGAAAGCAGGTTAGAAAGCAGCTGGCTGCTGGTCTGCTCGGGTCTGTGACCCGTCAGTCCAACACTGACTGATGGTCCCGGTGTGGTTCATGTCAGGGGTCCCGGTTTCCTCCATCATTTACCATATCCATTAATGGACACAGATGGACACACTCACTGTGTCCGTCTGTCCTCTGTCTCCAGCAGGGGACAGATGGACAGAAGGACACAGTGAGTGTGTCCTCTGCTGGGGACAGATGGACACACTCACTGTGTCCATCTGTCCTCTGTCTCCAGCAGGGGACAGATGGACAGAAGGACACTCACTGTGTCCATCTGTCCTCTGTCTCCAGCAGGGGACAGATGGACAGAAGGACACTCACTGTGTGGTGTACACACTGTGCAAAGGTTCTCAGCAGG
>JBBMJM010069780.1:3539-17189 GCA_037832705.1 Centriscus cristatus
GAGCAAAAGAGACACTGCTGCTTTTATAGGAGTGGAGGACAGGTGGGGGGCACACAATACCACACCAGCAGGTGCAGAACATAGCTGAGTTACAGTGGAACAATGTGTATTGTTCCCCATTGTGTGTATCGATGGCTTTAATCCTTTGGGAAGTAGGAAGTAGTTGCTTCGAGGCTTCAATGAGTATTGCAGCTGCTGGAACTCACAAGTGATATGGCGGACCATTTGATTATAACACGTGCAATGTTTGGCTGAACTGTCTGTGTGCTTTCAACAGGACTGTGTTACCATCGAGCCGCCTGACACAGTTCTGCTGAGGCCGCCCAGTTTAACCCTGACGACGAGGCTCAGCGCTGACAAATCACTTACGCTGTCGGGACAGCACTTCCAGTTCTCTCAGGTATGCACACCCAGTGTTTCCCCTTCTTCTTCTTCTTCATGTAGTCAAACAAAGGTTCATGAACTATGTGTTATTTACCTGTTTTGCCAAGAGCACAGTAAGCCGAATTAAACATTTTAGGAGTGCAAGCAGTAAGGTCACAGTCGGGCGCACACTGTGACTTGACTTGTAGAGCAAATAATTCTCCTTTCCTCTCATTGTCACTGTACTACTGACAGATAGATAATTAAGGCAGAAACCGCGATGTGCTGCTTTAATTTCATTGACACAATTTACTGTGGATTTACAAACAAACATGAAACACAAGGTAGACAGTTCACTATCATTACACTGACCAGTGACGTTTGTTTTTTTTTGTTTTTTTTTCCCCGCACATGGCATTTGTTTACATCTTTAGACTGCTACAGACACAAACCAACCAACCAAAGGAAAAACAAAACAAAACCAAAAATAGGTCAGGTCAGGTCCATTTATGCTGATTCGCAACAAGATTCTCTCCTTACTCTGTTCATTCTAATTCTAGTTTCATCTACCTGGGTGGGCCGCCCAAGTAATGTCTATGTAGGGGAAACACTGACTCCCACCTCAGAATGACATTTAATATGAGCACTGATTTTGTTAGATAGTGTACAAACTTTCTTGTTCATCGCCACCGTCTTTCAGATTTGTGATTCATTTCTCCGGTGGAACAACAACTGATATAGACTCCCTCCTTCTCAAACTCCTCTGTCCTCCATCTCGGTGTGTGCTATTGTATAATACTGAGAACGTTAAAAATAAAATTCCTTTGATTTTCCTCTCCCCCCTCCCCTTACTATTTTTTGTTGGGTTACATAATTTACTTAACCCGTTACATAACCCTTTTACAGGGATTGTTCTGAAGCACTGCTTAAAATCATTCATCATTCATGTATTCTACGTTGAATATGTTGGATGCATCCTTTAGTATTTCAAACTATATATTATTACTGTATTATACAAAAGAAAACACCTGTACTGTTGATCCCACATGGAGGGTAGTGCAGGAGTTGTAGGCTAAAAATACCAGATGAGTCATGCCAATATGAACGGAACAAGCAATTCTTCAGTACTTCTTCCCAACTAAATCTGGTTTCTGGGACCTCAATGCAGACGTCAATAGTGATGTAAACTGATATGATTTTTTTTTTACAATCCCACCTGCACCCGCAAAACTGATCATTTTTGCCCACATGCTACTAGAGATGTGTTGATTTCAATTCTTCTCCCGCCCTGCAGGACAAACCTACGCTGCTTGGGAATTCTACGGTCAAATATCTTGTAAATGTCAACATTAGAGTGAAAAAACATCCTGTTATTAATGTGTTTCTCTTTTTCGTTTTCTGATAAACCAGGTTTATGGTCCAGACACGACACAGAGAGAACTGTTTGACGGCACAGCAAAGCATTTGGTCCGAGATGTTCTCCAAGGGGGGAATTCTCTGATCTTCACCTACGGAGTGACCAACGCTGGGAAAACCTTCACGTTCTTGGGTCTGTTCAACCAGCTTTCGTCTGAATGAGGACAAGGGTGTCGAGTGATGTTTTCATGTCGGCTGACTCGACCTAACAGCAGGGAGCTTTTTAACCAACCAGAGAAGGGTTTATATCAGGGGTGGGACCTGACGTCTGTCCATCAGGGGAGAAGGAAATGCTTGCTTCCTTTTATGGCCAGTATATTTTGAACACCAGGAAACTAAATATAGGTTTATTCTTCACTAATCCTAGTAACATCATAGACGGGATCATACATGCTGAGTCGTTTAACCTTTGGTTCCAGTTTGTCTCTTGAGGTTGAATCTGGTACATTCTCCGTGCTCCAGGTCCAGATGCTGATGCTGGTATACTGCCACGGTCCTTGGATCTGATCTTCAGCACCATCCATGAGCGCATTTTCACGGGGACGAGTGTGAAACCTCACCGCTGCAGAGAGTTCACAAAACTCACCAGGGATCAGCAAGCTGAGGAGGCTGCATTCAAGAAGAACCTCCTCAGACAGCTGAAAGAGGTGAGCTGCTGTGACCTGCAAGCCACCAGCGTCACACCTCCCTGGTTTAAAAACAGCCGGGTGGCAGTTGTAGTTGTGGTTTCAAATTGTCTACTTGAAACAACGCTTTTGTTGCTGATGTGCTTCAGTCTGAGGGGGAGGGGCTCACCGGTCCTGTTCAGTTCAGAGTCGGTAACAGAAACGTCTGAGTTCTCCACTGAAGTGTGAACATGTCAGTCATTTTCAAGTGTCTGTCAAACATCTAACTTCTCCTCTGTCCATTATGCCTCTTAGAGTGACAAGGGAAATGTCAGCCTGTTAAACTCCACCAAGCTTCTCCCTGAAGGCAAGAATTTTCAATCCTCGGAAGTGGTGATATGTAGACGTGAAAACGAAAGACACATTTTTGTTTTTTGTTTTTTTCAATCAACAGCTTGTTCGGTGGCCGAGACGACCATCGTGGCAGACGACAGAATGGACTTGGAGCTGGAACCACACATCAAGTTCTCTGTTTGGGTTTCCTTCTGTGAAATCTACAACGAGAACATTCATGACCTCCTGGACGCGGTGCCCAGCGGCGCTCAGAGGAGGACTGCCCTGCGCTTGTCGCAGGACATCATGGGCAACACCTTTGTGAAAGGTTTGGAGGGTCATGGAGGGGGATGTGGGGTCTGAACTGACAGTGCAAACGTTTTCTGGAATTGTACCAAAACCTGCATGTGGATTTAAAACGACCCATTTGTGTGCAGATCTGCATTGGGTTCAGGTCAACAGCGCGCAGGAGGCTTACAAGCTGATGAAGCTGGGCAAGAGGAACCAGAGCTTCTCCTCAACCAGGCTCAACCAGCTTTCCAGCAGGAGGTGAGGATGAGTCAGCGGACTCCAGACCACAGCCTAGACCAGGCATGGGCAAACTACGGCCCGTGGGCCACATGCGGCCCGTCAAACGTTTTAGTCCGGCCCGCCGAACTTGAAAATTTTAATGACTAAACCTTGTTAATGTTTTATTTTCCCTGCGTTGCGTTGCGTCTCAAACCGGAGCTGAAACGCATAAATTCAGCTCGAACTCCAGCCAGCGTGAAGGAACTCAAACATGGAAACAAAATAAAACTTCCGTTACTTTTCACAATAAAACGCTGGACGTTGACGCCAGATCGGATTTCACACTATATAAGGACAGCAACTCGTAGATATGGGGACACTGCCGTTTCTTCCTGTATTTACAAACTTCTCGTCGTCTCGTCGTGTACGTGTTTCAAAATAAAAAAGACAGTCAGGAGGAGAGTGATGGTGATATCCTGAAGGATAACAGAACTTTCAGTTCTATAAAATAGAAATGGTTATTCATTTTTTAAAAAGGCACATTTTATTCATTTGATTTTCAGTGTTTTAAGTCTCATTCCAAAGTCAGATATTTTGTTGTAATGCTTTTCTTCATTTTCATTTGAAATTAAAGTGTATTTAAAGTGTAAAGTGTATTTTTTTCTCCAATGACGTGAGGTTACCAAAGCACTCCATCCGTCTGCTCCTGGTCCGGCCCCTTTGTCAAATGTTAGAACCCATTGTGGCCTGCCAATCAAAAAGTTTGCCCACCCCTGGCCTAGACAAAGACGACCAGGGACAGCAGCATCCCAAACAAATATTAGATGATAGACGCACCAGCCTACATGTCAACAGAAGATCATCTGATGAACTGTATCAAAAGGGTCCGAATGTTCTGCCTGGCCTCACACTCGGTTTCTTCTGGCAGCCACAGCATTTTCTCCATTCGCATTTTGAAGATCGAAGACACCGCTACGCCTCGAGTCCACGCTGTCAGCGAGTAGGTGGAACTTTGGATGACGCCTCGTTTTACCTGAACCACAGGATGCAAGCAGCGTGTTTGTTGTCTCCAGGCTATGTCTGTGTGACCTGGCTGGGTCGGAGCGCTGTGCCAAGACTCAGAATAAAGGAGAACGTCTCAAAGAGGCTGGAAACATCAACACGTCCCTGCTAATACTGGGGAAGTGCATCAGCGCGCTACGACACAATCAGCAGGCCAAGTGAGAGCACAACCTTTTTTTTTTTTTTTTTTTTTTTTTTTGTTAAATAAATTTTTTGCTCTAACTGCAGCGTCTAATTTTGTGTGTGCGTATGTTCCTTCCCCAGGCTGCTTCAGCACGTTCCTTTCAGGGAGAGCAAGCTCACCCACTACCTGCAGAGCTTCTTCTCTGGTCGGGGAAAAGCCTGCATGGTCGTGAACATCAACCAATGTGCCTCCATGTATGACGAGACTCTCAACGTCCTCAAGTTCTCTGCTGTGGCACAGAAGGTAGATGGCAGTGTTCCCTTTCAGAAAGTCCAGATCAACAACAGGCTCATAGAAACCCAAGCAAACAGTCGTACTAATGGTCACATGATTCACTTCCAGGTTGTAGTTCTGTCCACTCGACCTTTGACCACCATGCCACAGAGGTCCAGCAGTGAAGTGTCCTTGCTCCGGAGCAGGAGGAGCTCCCTGATTGGCCGGGAGAGTAGCCTGGAGGATGTGCAGGTGGCGTAGGGGTGGGGTCAGGTCCCAGGGGTCAACTTCGAAATCGTTTACACAGGATCTAATCTTCAAACCTCTCAATCACATTTACATATGACAAGTTCATTCACCACAACGATGTTTATGGCACACAATCTGTGAGGATGTATAAAATATTCTAATGCTGCAAATTCCATCTGAACTTCAACTTACTTGACAGATAACAGCTCTTCTGTTGTTTTTTTCTCCCCCCAGGAGGACGATGATGAAGAAAAGAGTCTGATGGAGGACACGATGAATCAAAGTGATGATGAAAATGATGAAAATGACCAAATTCTTATTAGTAAAAAGAAGTACCAGGTTGGTTCTATAGGTGCTTTACATATCAACAACAGATGGGACAATGCTTCTAGGGAGGATAAACATACAGGATAGAGGGACAAAGCCGTATTTAGGTGTTTTTCTGGGAAAATCTTTCATTCATTCCATTTCAGGGAATCCATGTATTGTTTCTTTCTTTGTTTTACTGAGTCTCCACTTCTGTCCTGCAGCAGCAGACAGCACTGTTGAACGAGCTGCGCCTCCAGCTGAAGAATGAGCAAGCAAACACTCTGCTCATGGAGACTCAAGCCAGAGAGGAAATCAGCAGAGAGTTCTCTGAGCTCTTCAGTGGGATGCAGTCCGACTTCAAGTAAGAACGCAGGCCGACTCTTTATCCATCCACTCCATGTTTGCTTTCCCCTGAGTATCAAAGGAGGTTTAACTTCCTTTGATGCTTTGATGCAATTTTTCGCTTCTGGGGCAATTACCCGGGCAACGAGATGCTGCTAGCAATCTCATTGTTAACGTCCAGTTTTTGACGGTACTCGGTTTCTCCTCAAACAATCCACAGATTGATTCAAAGGCCAGCTAAAGCCTGACTTGTTTCCGGAATGTTCTGTGTCAGAAAATGAGCAGGCGATTGTGTTTGATACAGTGACCGTCTACAGAGAGAGAGAGAAATCCTGGAGGAACGAGCTGAACGTCGGCTGGAGATCTTCAAAAACCTCATTGACAGCATGGGCGCCTCTGGACCGACACGAGCCACGGTAACTCGCCGTTACTCTACGTGACAACAGAAATTCCATAAATGATGAACTCAGAAAAAGTTTTGGGAGCTCTTGAAAAACAGTAAAGAGGAAAATGGGTTGGGTCGGTCCATTTCTGGGTCATAAGTCCAAACTCTGATCTTCTGTTAATTGCTAATCATCACTTTTCTGGTCATGTTTTCTTCTTCCCGCAGGACAAACCTCCTGGTTCCAGCTCATCTGACTTGGCAGGTGTGAAAAACACCACAGAGGTCGATCCTAATGGTCAGGATTTAGCCCAAGGAGGTGTGGGTGTGGATGTGGATGTGGACGTGGACGTGGATGTGGATGAGCTGAAGAAGAAAATATTGGAACTGAATGAGCACTATCAGGACAAACTGGATCACAAACCCTCTGGTACAGAACATTTCATTCTTTTTCTACCTGTCGCAAACGTCGGCTGTTGAATGAATGAATGAATCGGAGCCCCGATGTATCGATCCTGACGTTTATTCCGTTGACATTCCTCTGAATCCAAGGGGAGGCAAGTGGAGTGGAGGCCGAGGAGAAAAGGATGCTTGTCACTCAGCTCCAGGAGAAATCATCAGAGGTGTCGCGGCTGGAGAAGCGAATGGCAGACCTGCAGAAGGCGGCGGAGGGTAGCTCCTCGCTGGAAAAGGATGAAAAACAGGTAAAGACCCCGTGGGAAGGATGTGGTCAAGACAAGAAGGCACCATGTTGTTTCTGTCTGTCACTCAGCCTTAATGTCTAATGACAATGATCTGAAATGAATGAACCTTGACCTCCAGTGTGTCGCTGCACCGCCTCATGAATGGAAAAGCAGGTAATGCATGTGATTGATGCTCTCGCCATGCAGGAGTTATTGGCTACGATTGAGGCAGAGACCAGAGCCAGAGAAGAAGCCCTTGCCGCATTGGAGTACCAGACCGCGGTGAAAGAGGAGACATTGATATCTCTGGAGGAGGAGAGGAAAAGAAGGGAGGAGACCCTGGTCACGCTCAAGGACATGGAGCAAAGCAACAAGGAGGCGCTGGCATTCCTCGAGGGAGAGAGGAGAGCCAAAGACGACGCTGTAAGAGCCCTGGCAGACGAAAGGCGAGGCAGAGAAGAGCTGCTTGCTGCTCTGAGCAGGGAGAGGATCGGCAGAGAGGAGGTTCAGGCCGCTCTGGCTGTCGAGAGGCAAGAGATCAGGAAGCTGCTTGAAGACGGTGAGAGAAGGCAACAAGAAGTGTCACAGCTGGCTCTTAAATTGGAACTCACAGAACACCAGGTGGGTTCCAGCAAGTCATGGATTTGTCTGTGTTCAGTTTCGTTTGATTCAAATGTAGAGTTCTAAAGAGAATAAACAAAAACCAACCCCACACACATTGGTTTGTGTGCTCCACTGCAGGTTACCAGTGAGACGCAGAAAGCTGAACAAGCTTCAGTCGAGTTGAACGCTGCCCTGGCACGAGTGGAGCTTCATCTCAAAGAGATCCAGGACCAAGACTCTCAGATCCACACACTGACTGAGGAGGTTCAACGCCTGAAACAGGAGCTGCAGACGACAGCAGCCGCTCACAGCAGCAGTGAGCAGGTGACAGAGGAAGAAGTGCAGCAGAAAGAAACACACCTCCGCGTCTCTGACCAGCACCAGCACCCACAGCGAGGGGAGGAGCTGAGAATGGAGCCTCAGGAGAAGGACGAGATGCTGCAGCAGCCCCCACCTGACACCAAAGCTCAGCTTGAAGGTGAAGTCACACAGCTGAAAGCCAAGCTGGAGCAACTAGCTCAGACCTCTGAAAAACAGGTGGAGGATCTCAAGGGGAAGCTGTGTGACCATGAAGTGACATCCCAAAAGCAGCTGGTGGAGCTGGAGCTCAAACTCAGTGAAGAAAAAGCCACATCAGATCGACTCCGAGAAGATCTGAAGCAGAGGCTCAGCGAAAAGGAGCAGATCGCAGAGCTGCTGAATGCTAAACTACAGGAGGCTACTTCCTCCAGCGCCGCTGCCAAAGAAGAGCTGCAGAGGCTGAACTCTGACCTCCAGAAAGAAGTTGAATCCTTGAGGTCAAAGGTCAGCAACATGGAGGAAGAGAAGCCGTGTCCTAGTGATAGTGAGCCTCAGCTCTCCCCTCTGGAGGTGGAAAGGCTGCTGAAAGAAAAGGAAGACGCAGTGGAGCAGAAACTGGCTGACTCAAACAAAGCGTCCGCCGAGAGAGAGGCCGACTTGAAGGGGAAACTGCGTGACGTGGAGGTGCAGGTGACATCGCTGCAGAAGAGGCTGCAGGAGGCTCAGGAGCGGCGGCAGGAGGAGGAGAGCCAGGCGGTACAGGAGGCCCGGCGCAGAGAGGTGGAAAGGCGGAGGGAACTTCTGGCGGTGGCGCATGAGGCCATCGCTCAAAAAGACACCGAGCTGGAGAAGAGAGCTGAGGAGATCAGCAGGTAACCGATGAGTGTCGAACGTCAAACCACTCCAGTCCTGATGACATCGGAGGAAACGTCTCATTATTTCATGTAACTGAAAAGTCTGTTCAATGAAACAGTAGGAACAGTATGTTTTTCTTTGTTTTTCCTCCTCTCACGTTGAAGACTGAAGGAAACGGCCAAGCAGGATGGTGACACAGTGAAGAACCTCAGCCTTGATCTCCAGAGGAAAGAGGAACATACATCGGACCTCAGAGAGAAACTGGCCGACTACAAGAAGCAGATCCAGCAGGTCCAGAAAGAGGTACATTCAGATGTTTTCTTCTACCACCTGCACCTAATGTCAACACGTCGAAGAGCCGTTTCATTTGGTGACTGATTCAACATATTTTCCCGTTTCAAAATGAAAATAAGTTATAATAGTAGCTATAATACTGTAATACATGTCATAAATCTGTCGTAAAGTAAATAGCTCCAGACAGTCAGGATGTCACCAGACATCTGAAATCCATGTGTCATTGTTTTCTTCCTGAAGATCTCCGCCATGAAAGACGAGGAGAAGCTTTTGAGGCAGAAATTGTCTGACGCGGACAAAGTTAAGAAGCAGCTCCAGTCTGATTTGGCCGGTCGAGATAGAACCATCCAGCAGCTCAAAGTGGTAAAGTACCGCCACTCATAACTCTTTTGTTTTCCTTCGTCTTGCTCGGAGACGCTGAGTTTGTCCTCTGACGTTTGTTTCTCCAGGAGCAGTCCTCTGACTCAAAGTGTGACCAGACACTCCAGCTCTACCAGAAAGCCTGCAAAGGTAACCGCTTCATGACCAGATGGTCTTTGAGCAGCTCCAGCTTGCGTCTTTGAACGTTCGTGTGAGAATAGGCCGCAGTCGCTGCTCTCTCAGTTATATCATAGTAACAGCTTTGGCCGTCCTGCACAGCTCCTCAGCTCCGGCTCACCGACTCATTCTCCCTGTCTGCGTCTGTGTGCAGATCTGGAAGCACAGGAGCGTGTGGCAGAGGACATGCGCCTAGCTTTGATGGAACAAGAGGAGACACAAGAGCAGATGGAACACGTCCTGGAGCAGAAACTAAGTCTCATCCAGGAGCTCTCCAGCGGTAAGACGGACGTTGGATTGAAATACATCAACAGATAAACAGACAGACAGTGAAGACATTGTCATTGTTTGCGGTAGAAATCACTTTGGCTGGAGGGCAGCTCCGTTTGTAATCCTTGTATTCTTGCAAACTGCAGATAAACAAATGTGTGGAAAAGATGTTTTTGGAATCGGACTGGACTATGAGACAAGGGCAAACTTATTTCAAATGACAGCTGCAGTCGAGTGATAGGTCGATGAAAGAACAGAACGATAGGAGCGGTTCTGGTATGCTTTCACTGGTTGACGTTCATCAGTCAGAGAATTGACATTTCCTACGTTACAGCTCTTAAAGCACCAAGCGCAATGTGGACAAGTGATACTTTCAGCACTGATAGACCTGGTGGGAGCTGAGGACTCTTCTTGTCTAGTGAGATAAGCAGACAAGGCTCAGTGACAGAAGCAAGTTAGAGAGAGGGAAAAAAAAGAAAATGTCACACAGAAACTTTGAAAAAGAATCACTGAAGAGCAGAAACGGGCGTGTTTCCAACAGCCTCTAAACTTCTCAACTTAAATATTTGAAAAAAGTCACTTTGGACTGTTCCCAGCTCTGCGTCTGTCACGGTCTTCTTTGTTGTTTTCCCTGGCAGAGGTTGACAAGCTCAAGGGGATATTACTGCAACAAGCCGGTGGAAGCAGCACGAGCCATCACACAGGTGACTCATCAGCTGACCTGAAACTGGCCAAAGAGGAAGCAGCTCAGGCTCACGAGAGCCTGCAGGTACTTGGAGGACACTTTCACTTCAGCACTTGTATTTGATGTACAGCTTTACATGTGAACGTGTTGGTAACTAAGCACACAGAAGCACATTACATGTGCATGTGCTGTAATTGTGACACCTCAGCCTGCGCTTTTTGTTTGAGAGAAAAAAGGCCGTCTTATATCTTATATATATCTGCGGTTCCAAACTGGGGAGTTCTCTCATTTAGCTTGTCACCATGACCCGCTTGAGTCAAGAACTTACAGACTTGTATCGCTGTGATGTTGCTGCAAAAACAAACTTCGGATTTGAGGTTTTCGCTTGGAAACGGCAGCATATAAAGAGCCTTTCTTGATGTTTTATTTAGATGAAGTACTAAGAACCTCTCATGTATGCAGCTGTGTGTAGAGAAACACCAGGCGGAACGTAAAAAGTGGCTGGAGGAGAAGCTGGCGCTGATTGGCCAAGTTAAAGAGGCAGAGGAGAAGAGGAACCACGAAATGAGAAAGTTCGCTGAAGACAGAGAGCGTTACATACGCCAGCAGAACCAGATGGTGAGAATTGATAGCATGAATAGAAAATTACAGGTATAAAGAATGTTATGTGATGTATTAAATTGTCCATCAGCAACATACTTGTGTGCGTAGAGCACTGCAGTCCTCCTCCTTCACATCGTGTCTGTCGATCAGGAATCCCAGATCTCTGAGAAGAATCAGACCATGGACACTTGGAGGAAGGAGAGAGACACTCTGGTGGCAGCGCTGGAGGTCCAGCTCCAGAAGCTCCTCTGCAGCCAAGCTGAGAAAGATCAAGTCATCCAACAGCTTCGTCAGAACAACACACAGGAGCCACAAGAGGTCAGTGTGACTCGAAAGATGGAAAGGACGACGAGTCGGGGGACGACACAAGGATGGTGTTGTGTTTTTGTGAGGGGGGGTTAGTGTCACACTTGGCGTTTGAACCATCAAAAAACTAAAGTCACCACCAAGAGACTTCGTCTTTATGTCTCTCGGGTGATCTCAGCAGGGGAGCAGACATTTGTCTCCTCTCTGTTTTTCACATGAGGGGGTGTGACTGTCAAAACTCCACCTTCGGACATTCTGTCACTCTGGCAATTGGTAGTTGCTCCCCGATACGGGGGAGTAGCACATTAGCAGAGCTACAGCCAAGGGGACGTCATAGGATTGCGGCACGGTCTGGAGAGCCCCCCTGCTTTCACTGGCCAGAACGATATGTTTTTAACCATTTTCATACATTTTATTGACCAAACATAACCGATTCGGTGGAACTAGACAGATGAATCACTGATGGGCTTTAGTATGTTTCAAAATCACATGTTTTGGACCATTGTGATGCAGAAATGTCTCCAGAACAGTGGGTGAAGTGAAGGGCAGTCAGTTATGATTCATCAGACTGTATGCAGGCCTCCCTGCATTCCAAAAGAGACACGATGAAAATACAGCTTGGTAAGTGTGACCAAACTGGAAGATGCTCGCTGCAGAGTCAATTATACATGGATGAGCAGAAATATTGTTTTTGTCTTCTCTGCCAACCCGTTGCCATCGTGAAGTGTTTTTTTTTTTCTATTATTATTATTATTATCCACCTTGCTTCTTCCGACCGGAGATGAAGATTTTATCATATTACGTCACATCATGCTGAATATTCATCATTTGCCTCATATCACCGAACCTGTTGCTTCCCAATTTAGAGCAGCCAGACTGCCGGTGTGAGCAGCACATCACGCACCGTGACAGCAGCGTGTGTACTGGAGACAACCTCTCTCCCATTTTCTCCCACGAGATCTGTGCAGCTCACAGTGAAATACATACCCACAGATCGTCTTTCTGACTCTAAACCAGCAACCATATCAGTACAGGTTCGGTATGTGTTTCCGATTCATTCTGTGCTGGGTTTACACCAGTATTGTTAAATTGAATGGATGCAGGGAGGGGGGACATGGAGGAAGTTGGAGTCAGAGTAGAGGACACAGAGAACAGGGAACAAAGATGGAAATCGATGATTCGCTGTGGCGACCCCTGAAGAGGGACAAGGCCGAAAGGAGAAGAAGATGCAAAAAGACAATATCCGTCCCCAACCGTGGTCAGGACGCAACAAATACAATTAAAATGTAAATTAAAAATGGTTCACACACAGATTGGATTGTGTAGCCGGCAGGTTTGTACTATGATCTGAGCGCATACTCTTCACTAATGAACTGCAAAGAAAAGACTTTAACCAGCTTTAGACAGAGTGAAAACACAGTGAAAACAAAGGAAACCATGTGCCAAGAAGCTGTCAGCGTAAGAGATTAAACTGACGAAGTGATGAAGTCGGGCCCCATTCCTGAATTTCCTTCACTTCGACCAGCTGTGAGCTTAGTGTGACAGCTTTAATGAGGATCACAACTGCTGCATGCTACTTTTATAAATAATGATGTGAGTGCAATGTCTTCCATAAATTAGTTCGGTTTCCTGCTGCTGTTGTTGGCCCGGCAGGTCAAAAACTGTAGTCTATTTCCTAAAACAAGATGATGTCATTCTTCCCCTACTGTACTTTGATTGTGTTTATCTGTCTAGAAGCTGTTCAGCTTTGAGTTAGTAATTAAACTGAAATGGATTAGGAGGAGAGAGACATGACACCAGGAGACGCCAAAATAATAACTCACAGATGATGTGAAAATACTGAGTCCAGCTGGTATGGCACTTTATTTTTCAGTGAAAATACTTAACGGGGTGTTGACACGAGCTTTGACTCTCTGCTCGTCTGACTGACTGCCCACTGCTCACATTGCACATAAACCTGCAGGCCTGCTGAAGTCGTGGTAATGGGTATTGTCAATCAGACGCGAGGAACTGCTGCTTCTGTTCTGTCATGTTTTATTCCACTGGTGAAATCAATGTTGAATTCAAAAGGAGTCCGTGAGATAATGCTCCTTGTTCATGCATGTTTCAGGGAGGTCAGGGCGGCAGACTCGCAGAGCTTCAGGCTGCGCTGGCACAGAGGGAGGTGGAGATCTCACAGCTGAAGGAAGATCTGAAAGCTACTAAAGAGGTATGTTGACTCAAACCTGTCAGTACAGACACGTACTCAACGGACGGTCACTGTTAGCTGGTGGAACCACGGAAATACTCAGCTGTCTTTGATTCCGTAACATGGATTTACAAAAAGAGCGACCCCACATGGAGGCATGGACCCCTGAACCTGCCTGAGAAAGGTCGTAGGCGGTGGACTTGGGTGACTGCCTTGAATTGTTTTTGTTCTGTATTTTTTGAGTGTTTTTTTAATTATGATTACGTATTCCGAATTGAAGACAATGCACCGTAATTTCCAGACTACAAGCCGCTACTTTTTTCACAAGTTTTCAACCATGAGGCTTATACAAAGGTGA